>ML791960.1:32280-90461 GCA_009831015.1 Picea engelmannii
ATTCAACTAAATAAGAACTATCATATTCTATTTGACAGCTCCAATTGTTCGAAACATTTGCACCTTTCTTTAGGTCAATTGAAGAACAACTTCAAAAAAAAGGAAATTCCCCATTATACTATTTAAAAATATCGCCAAAAGAACAGACATAAAACAAAGGGTTTTCCGCACAATGCAATCAACATTTATGACAACACTCAGAACAAAAGCTGTAGAGGATCTGAAAAAAAATATCTCGCTCAACAAATGTTGTAAGTATCCATGTAAAACTTCATTTACATACTTCATATACATAAGCATTTACACTTATATACATGTATATATACCCTTTAACTGACCCCCTTTTCTAATCTATGTGCAGGTTGAAGGTACCCTCGCAATTGCAAATGCATACTCGACACCGTTCGAACCTGTATGTTCATCTTGTAGCTTCCCTGCATCCGCACCTGCACTGATAAAAGATACAGTCGTTTTCGAATACTTTTGCCTTCTGAACATGCTTCCATTTTCTTGCATTAAATTTGGCAGGGACTACGCTGCTTCGCTGCCCTTGTTATATATAACCTTGTAATTAATTATACCATCGAAGCCTCGAACTACTGGGAAATTATTTGAAACGTAGTGCAATTCATGAACACCTTGGTTTGATCAACAATTAACTAGACCATCGGTCAAACGATCCACTGAGACCACCGGCTCACTAGGAGATTGTAATAATTTTTTTAATTTTTTTTAAAGTAAACAAGAGACTCGACTTGAGCACCAGGCCATCGAACAATTATTTAACCGATAAATTTTTAAAACTCATCGTTTATTTAATTTTGATTGAAATAAATTTATTAAGGGTGTATAAGATAAATCAAAAGTTGGTTTAAAAGACACCAACAATGAAAATAAAAGAAAGCAAATTGAAAGATAATAAAAAAATTGTAAGGGGTTCATTATTTTTATTCATAAAATTTCAATAATGGGGGTGGGGGGGTGTTATATTAGTCACAACACCGGCCTGAAGTTGTAGGTAAAGACCATGATAAGTTTGATGATAAATACAAAGAATGTGTGATGCTAATTAAGTTGTTCATGACATATTAGATGCTTACACAGGTCCATACATGTAAGACTTCATCAATGATCTGGACACATTTGAAAATTTTGCAGGAGACATCAAACAAAGGAAGGGCCTTGTTCCTGAAGAACATGTTGTTTTTGATGATGATGGATGAGAATGCATCCCTCCAAGATAATTCTTTCTAGATCAAATATATCCAATAACAATTGATGGCCATTGATCGAAATACAAAGGAGGAATGCATGGCGGTAATCACACTGAAAAATTTATCACTTTCTTACGAGAAATTTATTGAGTCCCTAAGAATCAATTCCATTAATGTTGACCTGAAGTTCAATGAGCTTTGAAATAATCTCTTACAGTAAGATAGATGGAAGAAAAATTTCAGTAGTAGCTGTGAGATAGAGGGTTTTGAGTAGACCTTTGTTTCCAAATTAAAGGACAAAGGTAAATGGGTCAAGAAAAAGTAGGGGTGAGGATGTCACCAAGGATCAAAAGACCATCGAATTTCATTATTGTGGTAAGGAGGGCCATATGAAGAAGCACTATAGAAATAGTTTGGATGACTAGAAAACCAACTAGGGAGGGTCTCAACAACGGGCTCATGTCACAGAGCATATAGAGGAGATGGAGTCAGACTTATATACATTTATGGCCACAACACAAGTAGATAAACCCAAGTCATATGCTCGATTCATTGATTCAGGTGAATCATGTCATTTCACCAATAATAAGGATTGGTTGAAATATTACATGCCTTGTTCTTCCAAGGATTCAATGATCTTCTGTGGTGGTGAGGAGTATACAATCATTGGAAAAGGAAATGTGTAGATTTCCTTTGGAGGAAAAATGCTAATCTTCCACAATGTATACTATGTGTTAGGTATGGAGATGAATATGCTTTCAATTAGTCAGATCATGTGGCACATCCCCCAACTATATGTCAAATTTATCAATCACAAGTGCTACATAGTTGACAAGGAGACCAAGAGGATTGTTTCTTTTGTCGAGGACCATGGATTGTTTAGACTTGTGGATATTGGATAGGTTAGAGAGCATGCACTAGTAGCCAAGGGTGCATCATATATCATTACACTATGGAATCAAAGGTATGGGAACCTCAACTTGACCTATCTCTCTCAGCTGGCACGAGAGAATCTAGTAGATGGACTTCCAAACATTCAACAATAGATCCAAGGCATTTTTGGAGCTTTCAAGGTAGGGAAGCAACACAAAACACCATTTGATGAAGGAAAAAAATGGAGAGCATAGAGAGTCCTTCAATTAGCTCATGTAGACATTTAGACCAATGAACATAGCATGAATCACTGGTGCAATGTATTTCCTCCTATTTGTTGATGACTATAGTAGGAAAATGTGGGTGTATTTTTTGAAACTAAAATCCGACATGTTTAATGAATTTCAAAATTTCAAAGCCTTAGTATAAAAAAGCCAAGTTTCACATTACCTATATTAGGTTTGATAATGGTGGTGAATTATATTCCAAAGAATTCAATAACTTTTGTGCTAAACATGGGATCAAAAGACAATTCACTACACCTCACATTCCACAATAGAATGGAGTAGTTGAAAGGAGGAACCACACTATCATAGAGATGGACATGTGTATGTTGCAGAATAAGTGTGTTCCAAACAAGTTTTGGGATGAGGCAATGTTCACACCAGTATACTTGCTGAATAGATCAACGATGGTGGTGAAGCATAAGACTCCATAGGAAGCATGGTCTGGAAGAAATCCCAAATTTAGTCATCTTAAAGTCTTTGGTTCTACTGCCTACACTTGGGTTCCAAATGAAAAGTAAACCAAGTTATATCCAAAGAGAAACAAATATGATGATCATAGGGTACATCGATGATCATAAATCCTACAGGTTAGTTGATATTGACACCAAGAAGGTGCGATTGAGTAGATATGTTGTTGTTGATGAGGAAGTCGCACCTTTCCACACTTCTCCTAGATTCAAAATTACTGAGTAGACAGTGGTGGATATAGATTCAGGTGTCAAGCTTCAGGAACCTCCACCTGAAGGGAGGGAAGATTATAAGGATGAGGAGTTTTCTAGGTCGGTAATTTCTTATAAAAATATCCAGAATAAACATCAAAATGACACAGATATAGATGATGATGATGATGAGAATCCCAATAAGAGACCCAAGTGGTGGAAAAACACCATTGGAGATGTTTGGATAAGTGAAATGATCGAGGGACGATCATCGAGAGGAAAGAGAAAATAGAGACCAAACATGATCAACTTTTCTATGATGGAAAATGTTCAAGAAATCTACGAACCACAGTTTTTTGAGGAGGCGAAAGGGATACCTAAATGGGAAATGTCCATGTCAGTTGAACATGAGAGTTTTATGAAAAAACATACTTGGGACCTCACAACTCTATCACTAGGGAGGAAACCCATTGGTTGCAAATGGGTGTAAAAGGTAAAGTGCAAGGAAAATGGTACACTTAACAAATACAAAGCACGATTGGTTGAAAAAGGGTTCTCTCCATGAGAGGGCATTGACTACGAGGATACCTTTTCTCCTACAACAAATATTGGCACCATCTGACTTGTTCTATCCATGGTAGAAAAATTTGGATAGAATGTCCATCAAATTGACACGAAGAGTGCCTTCCTATATGACGATTTTGAAGAAGAGGTATACATGTATCGACCACAAGGTTTCTAGGTTTTCGGAGGAGGAGCATATGGTATGTATAATGAAGAAGGATATATAAGGTCTGAAGCAAGCACTCAGGGCATGGTACATTAATATTTATAGATACTTGGATGAACAAGGGTTCCAGTGGAGTCCGTAATATTCCAATATATATGTCAAAAGCGTTGGTAATGGTATCCTCCTTCTGGTCGTATATGTATATGATATCATTATTAAAGGTAGTGAGGAAAGTGTTATAAAACAAATCAAATCCAATATGAGAATTTGTTTTGACATGATTGATTGAGGCCCTCTACACTATTGTTTAGGTGTAGAAGTTTGGAAAACAAATAACAACATTTTTGTCTCACAAAAAAAACATGCTAAGAGTTTGTTTGACATGTTCATAATGAAATATTGAAAAATATGATTTACACCTATGGAGAAAGGGATGGAACTTTTAGCCAAGACTGACTCTAAGGCAGTTAATGAGTCAGTAAACAGGAAAATAATGGGTGTCTTGATATATCTTACAACCACTAGACCTGATTTGAATTTTGTTATGAGCTTCATTTTCATATTCATGACAACACCCAAGGTAGAGTAATGGACTACAACAAAGCAATTGTTGAGATATGTGAAAGGGACACTTGAATTTGAAATTTTTTATAGCAGAAGCAAAGACCCTTGGTTGTGTGGGTATATAGATTCATACTAGGGAGGCTCTTTCTATGATAGAAAATACACTTCTGGATATGTTTTCACCCTTGGCATGGAAATCTTTACATGGACCAACAAGAAGCAACATGAGGTAGTCATTTCATCAACAAAAGTAGAATATTGAGGAGTAGTTAAGGGGGCTTGTGAAGAAGTTTGTCTCAGAATGATGCCTTTAGATATGCAAATGTAGCAAACAGAGCAAACACCCTAGTTATGTGACAATCAAGGGGTGATCAAACTTGCCAAGAATCCAGTCTTCCATGAGCATACCAAACATGTTGACGTACATTGCCACTTCATTGGACAACTTGTATAAGATGGATATTGTTGGCCCTTGGTTATGGAAGGAAGTGAAGAACAAGGAAGAAAAGGGAAAAAGCAAACTTTGTGGAAGACACAGTGACTGATACTGGGTCAAAGTGAGCAAAAGAGCAGAAAATATGGAGCGAAGCCCGAGAAAGAAATCCTTTGGAAGAGGAGATCGGGGATGGTAGATAAGAAAGGAAGAAGGATCGTGGACGACTCAGAAAGAGGAAAAATCCACCATTAGATTATTTGGAGTGCCACGCGAGAAGGAAGGAAAGATAGGCTGGTGAAGCCCTGAAAACACGGGTCAAGTTGACTGAGGGTTTTCGACACCTAGGGTTTTGGACACTTAGGTTTTGGCCTAAGGATGTCGGTGAATGATTGTAATGTATAAATAGAGGTCTAAAGGGCCTAGGTTGGGTTGGTGTTTTGGGTTGGTACTTTCGGGTTGATGTGTTGTTATTTTTACTGTTGAGTTGGTCGAGAGAAGAGTATCGTGAGAGAGAGAAGTGCTGAGTACAAGAGCCTTCTTGTATTGTAAGATTTGCAACTGGGTACGAAGATCAACCCTGCAGCTGGGTGCGTAGGGAGGGGAGAGAATCATAGAAGAAGAAGAGAAGATCTGATAGCTCAGAGCGCAGATACGGACTGTATGCTTTACATCAATATAATATAGCACAGTTATGTGGATGTAGCCCTAGAGAGAGGGTGAACCACATATATATTGTGTCGAATGTGTGATTGATGCTTTGATATTTGTCATTGTTATACTGTTATTGCATTTCTAAGGTAGATCTGATAGATGCATGGAGTAGATCGAGCTGATAAGTGATATATGAATGCTGTGTTGTTCCTATGTTAGATCCACTTGATATTCCCCTTGGTTGTAGACATCTCTTTCCTGCAACCCCCTCATAGCTGCTTCGGGTGAGACTGCATCTGCTTCGCACCTGTTGCCGGAAGGGCTAGTAGCTAGGGCTCGTTGGTGCGCTCTTGGAGCTGAACCCTAGGTTTTCCCCTGTGCCAACAGATATATCGAGCTACAATATTGTCCCATAGAGGACCAAACTGTAGAAATTCTCACCAAGTCTTTGTGTCCAGAAAAATATGTAAAATTACAGGATAAGCTTGGTGTAGTTAGTAGATTGACCATTAAGGGAGGGTGTTAAAGTAAATATTATCTTATAATGGTCAATTATATATTAGACTTAGGCATTAATAAAGTCAACTTGACTTTAGACTATTTTATGCTTTTATGTTTTATTTCACTTTATTGTGTTTCTCAGTCTATCCAACATTCATAAAGTGTATTGAATCGACTTGCTTGTAATCCTATATAAGAAATATTTTTCTTTCTCATTATATATACAATACAGAGAACTCTTTCAATTTATCTTGGTTTCTTTATGTGCTCAATTTCCATAATAATGACACACTAAGACATGATAATTACATGTACTTACATGTAGCCTAGTATTCAATTACTCAAATAAACATAGATTTTGATGATATCTTAAAGATACAAATTACTTTGATCACTTTGCACAAGTCATTCAAATTTCAACTCGATCCTACCCACTTGAGTCTTTCTTAAACCAAATTATCACATGGAAAAATAGGACATATGCATTAAAATATACTTTGCAAAAGGAATGGGTTGGAATTAAGTGGACCTTGATTATATTAACTAATATTTGGGTTTTGATATTTGATCCAGGTGGAAATCGGTGGACACCCACTTCTTATTCTAGCTCAAAACAAGGGTTTCCACCTTGGCAGTTTTTCTACAGTTTTTCGAGTCCTAAACTTCCAAGGTCGTTTCGAGGCCCTAAAAAGTGTTTTTTGGGCCCACCACAGTCACACTGTAGGAATTAGCTAGAGTGTGATGGAAAAATGTGTATTCCTCTGATAGACCTTTCCAACGAGCTATCCCGTGCCCCAAACGAAGATCATATGAAAATTAACACCCTTGGGAAGTTGACATATCAACTACCCCCATCGGGGCTCGCAAACCTTTTGGCATTTCATCTTCTGGGGTTAGGGTTTTGGATTTTATTTATGTTAAAAAGGCCTTTGGAGCCTCATTTTAAACATCATGATCTTCTTGCGAATGAGCGTAGCCATCACATATTTTCTCAAAGATAAGCTGCCACCATTCGAACGAGTCATTCACTCTATAATTTTACAGTTTCTGTACATTTCTCTCATTAATAAAAATGTGCATTACTGTATCTCTGTGTTTATTGCAATATCTATGTATATTTCATTGTTATATCTCTTCCTTCATTTCGTTCTCAAAATAATCCAGATCAGTGGTATCAGAGCAGACTCTTCCTTTTTGTTTCTTAGTGCATGTCCCCGACGAGGTCAAGGCATAGAGAGTTGGGTCTCGAGCTAGTTTCTCTTGAGGAAAACCGATATCAATAGCCTAAGAGTCCTCCAATGGATAAAGAAAAGAGAGATGAGGGAGTAGAAGATCCCATCAAGTTGTTTCTTGCGGAAGCCCTTGCGTAATAGAGGAACAAGATGTTGGAGAATTTTTCCCAAATCCTTCAACGATTTTCGACAATAGCAGGCACATATTCATCAATCAATCGCTTTGGAGACACTGTCCCATTCAAGGTATAAGTTAATTTTGATATTCCTATATTTGAAGGTTAGATCGATGTGGATGCTTTGGAAAAATGGTTAAATTTATTGGAAGGTTATTTCTCTGTTTACAATTTTTCCGACAAAAAAAATATCACCTTTATGCTCCTTAAGGATCTCCGCCATGTCAAACATTGGTGGGAAACTTACTGGGAGAAAAATTCCACAAAGGAGTTTGGAATATTTGGGGCTGAGCCCACTTTGGATTCTTTTATGGATGCGGTCAAGGAGCAATACTACCCTGTGGGAAACTATTACAACCAATACATGAGATGGACCATGCTGTATCAAGAGAGGGGCCAAACGGTGCCGGAGTTCACAAATACCTTTCATACCTTGTGCACCAAGTTGGGTATCAAAGGCTTCGAGTGGCATATGGTTCTAAAATAACACAGGGCTCTACAAAGATACATCCAAATTGAAATGTAATTTATGGACATTTCATCACTAGGAGCTGCTTATTGTTGGAGTTACTTCACACACACCTAATATTTCTTTTTCCTAAGGTTTTTACTTGTTTATTAGTCATAATTATTCATTATTCAGTTTCCTATATTTTAGGGGAGAATATTCCACCTAGAGAATATTCTCCTTCAGTTTTCACTTCAGTTTGACTAATTGAGTGGAGTCTAGATGCTGCATTGGTTTTGTCACCATGTAACATTGAGATCACCACCAACTAATGCACATTGTCCTTGGGATCATCACTAGACTACTGCATTACTCATGATTCCATAATCTCCTCCTCACTTCACTCTATTTCATTTAGTTAACTGAAGACTGATAGACTAGTTAACTCAGACTAGGTGGCAGTTCACTCCCGTAATTGCCTGAGAGACTAGACTAGCTGGAAGTTTACTCCTGTAACTGTTGGTGTGTGTCTAGATCACTCTAGACCACCACTATGGCTCATTAGTTACTCATGTACATCCTATATATATTGTAAATTATTCACTCTTTGATTGTGGAATACGGTTAATGAGAATTCTTCCATTCTTTCTCTCCTTCTTCTTCTTTCTCAAATTCTCTCTACAAATGTGTGTATTATTGTTTATCTAGATCTATTTTGTGCAGTTTCAACACATTTACACTTATTGATATGTTCTCAAAATCAAGTAGAAATTTAAGCAGCAGAACAAGCGGGAGTTCGGGTTTTCAAATCAACAACAACCAAAGTATGGCAAAGACATCCATAACTCACAGAATAACTAACCTAAAGACCACCAGTCCAAGACGCAAGAAAAGAAGGGTAGTGAGAAGACAAAAAAGGATACTGGAAAGTGGTGCGACTTCCAAAAATCCCTTGGCACAGTACCAATGAATGTCGCTAAAAACAATCATCGGTGGCTGAGCTCAAATAAATAGAGCCGAGCCCTGACTCGGACTCTGATTCAAACAATAATAAAAGGAGACAGATAATTGATTCATAACCCACTGCTACTGTCGTAACCACAACAATACAACCAGAAGAACCAGAGGATCCTGAGGAGGGGGAGTTCCTCTTCCATTCAAAGATGTGGGTGAAGGGGACCTCGCTACATTTTATTGTTGATAATAGAAGCCCAAAGAACCTCATCTCAGTAGAGGTCGTCAAGCAGTTGGATTTTCTGATAACACCACACCCGCATCCATACAACGTCGGATGGCTTCGCCAAGGTCGAGATATTTGTGTCATCCAACAGTGTTGCATGTTCTACGACATCAAGCCCTTCAAGGATGAGGTACTGTGTGATGTTTCCCCATTGGAAGTTTGTGATGTTCTTTTAGGCTAGCCATATATGTGGAAGTGTCATGTGTTTTATGAGTCTCTACCCCTTAGCATCATTGTTACTTTGGGGGGTCATCTCTACAGGATACCAGAGGTAGTTCGGACTATTTTCTTGACAAAAAAGTGTCGCAAAGTAATATATCATACCACAAAGTTTATCCTCTTCAAAATCTGGTCAGAAGAGAAGAGAAGAGAAGCAGATCAACAAGATTGTAGAAGAGCACCAAGATATTTCTACTGCACCTACAGGAGTGCCTACACACTGCCTAGTCAAACCAAGTCATAATAAATCCCTTCATGTTCATCATGCTACATATTCACCGACAGAGTCCTCCCACACTCAGGTAGACCATGCAGCTAGATTGGTTAAATGGATCCAACCCCGCCAACAACAGGTTCATAGAAAATTTTAGGGGTGAAATTTTGCCCATGGGCGAAATCTAGCCCCTTCAAATTTTGGCAGGGCAAATTTTATATTTAAAAAAAAAACCAGTATTAATCCCTATTCACCCCCTTTTTATTTTTAAAACAATATTAATTAGATATTTAGCCCAAAATTGGCGGTCAAAATTTACATATTAATTACATTTTCTCCTTCGAAAAATGGCGGTCATCCTCCCTTTCGCCCGATTTCTAGGAGTAGCCATCAATCTTCCAGGGTTTTCGCCCACAGTTTTAGTTTTTTCATAGGGCCAAGGACCATGATTCACCTCAATTTGGGAATCTCCATTGGCCTTAGGGTTTTTTTCTCCCATAGATTTGGATTTTTTAGTTTTACAGAGGATGCCCACGATTTGGAGTTCTTACTTGAATTCGGTCGCGTGTTTCGGAAAATTTTGCCCCAATTTGATGGTGATTCACAATATTAGTAGATCCAAGTGGTTTGACTTGAAATATTCATCCATGCCTAGCTTGAAATATTCAAAGGCCAAGTTCCAACTCAAAATTCTATTGTCAAAATTTTCAAATTATAGGAGGAGAAAGCGTTGAGTTCTTGCCATTGTTAATATTATGGTAGTTGCGAGAGGTATTTACCTCCACGTGTAAACCTGACGAGAATAGAAGACTCTGGAAAGCATTTAGAAAACCCTAATGAGTTGGCTAATAACCCTAGAAGTATTTTCGGCTCAAGAAGATAATTTATATTAGGTTATTAGCCTCCAAGAGAAGAAGTTGGCCATAAATAATAATAATATATTGAATAGACACATATTCAGAAGGAGAAGTTGGCCCCAACAAATCTGGCAGAACCAGTATAAATACAGGGCGCCAGTTCTCATTTTGACACATCTCATAACTGTAGTTCCCAGTTGGTGTGCACTGCAGTTCCCAGTTTGGTGCACACATGTGGGGGAGGGTTGCAAGTGCAGCTGCAGTAGAAACTAGTTTTCAGTATTGGCTTGGACTATCTCTTGGCTAGGGTTTGGACTATCTTATCAGCTATTGTTGGTGCGTTATCCTTGAAGGAAGATGTGCTACACCTTGCTTGGCTATCTAACCTAGGGTTTGCTTCCAGAGTAATTCTCAGTCAAAGTTAAGGTGCTCGGAGGGTGGCTTAGGCCTATGGTTGGGTGACGAGGTTATTGTCAATGGTAAAACGAGCACACAATCTTCTATATTCTAACAGGTTATGGGCCCACACCTCCTTCATTCAGTCTAAACATTGGAAGGAAACATAGCCGCTAGGATATTGAACTCACCGAGGAACTGCCGCTAGGGTTACTAGCAGAAGCAAATTCCAAGACACCGCTAGGGTTATTAGCAGTTGCAGTTGCAGAAACCCTAATCCTCTCATTGAGGAACCTTAAGTGAAGAGATTGACCTAATCTCCAGACAGATCAGTGTGCCCTAGCCTAGATAATCTTCTGATACTCTCAACAATCCAAGACGTGAACTTTGAATTTCTGGTCAAATCTAGGGTTTGACCAAGTCAAGCAGGCATGACGAACTCTATGAAGTCCGAGAACAAGTTAGATGGAGCCTCTAAATTCAGAGCGTGGAAGACAAGGATTGACCTCATCCTTTCCAATAATAAAGTGTTGGATATCATGAAAGGAAAGATCGTGAAGCCAGAGTTTGAAGAAGGAAAAGAGAAGGAACCACATAACATTGCAGCTATGGAGAAGTTTAAGGATGTTGACATCAATGCCATGAGTATCGTAGTGGATTCTATAAAAGACCACTTGATACCCTACATCTCCCATATTGACTCATCAAAGAAGATGTATGATGCCCTAACAAATCTCTTCTCAGTCAGAAACATTGGACAAGTTATGAGTTTGAAGAATGAGCTCCGTGACATGAAGATGAATGAGGATGACAACATAACATCATACGTTGTAAGGATCTCCCAATTAAGAGATCAACTACAAGCTATTGAAGAGATCACTTCAGAAAAGGAATCGGTGAACATAGTACTCAATGGTCTTCCCAAGATGTGGGATGCATTTGCCGCAAGCATGAACACATGAAGGAGTATCCAACATTTGAAGAACTTTGGACTTGCTGTGCTCAAGAAGAATAAAGGATCAATGCAAAAGAGAAACCCCAAAAGAAATATGACGATCAAGCTTTCACAACAAGGTTCAAGAACTTCAGGAACAAAAGGAAATTTGGTTCGAGGAGGAAGCCAAATCAAGAGAAAGACATTTCAAAAGTGCAATGCATCAACTGTCGAAAGTATGGTCACTACAAGAATCATTGTCCTGAGCTAAAGAAAATAAAGGAGAAACACGAAGCATCAATTGCCGAAGAAAAGGAACCTACAAAGAAGACTAAGCAGGATGGAAGAGACTTCTTCTTCTAAAAGGTAAGAACACTCTTCTTATTTCTTATACATATCTTGTTTGCATCGTCTCTGTACATATCTTGTATATCTATCTCTTGGAAGATAATATGTTTCAAGAAGAACTATACCTATGGAAGAACAAAAGGATAAGATTGGATACCATTAGATAATGAAATACAAATCATTTAAAAGCTATCAAAAGATAAGCTGAATCAATCATGAAGAGACTTAGAAGAAGTAAAGATAGAAAGAAGTCAACAATCGAGAGGAAATTGGAAAAAGACTTATGACGTTTTGTGGAAGACAACAAGACGGAAGCATGGACCTTGTTAGACAAAAGAGAAAATTATATATTGTAGAAGACAATAAGAATGCAGATGGAAGCATGGACTCTGTTAGACGGAGGGAGCTGATTATATGCACTTATACATGAAGCAAGGATTAGGAGGGAGCTAATCCTATGATCCATTGAAGATGATGAAATATTTAGCAGCTATGAAAGACAGTACGTGTTTAGTTCAACCGCAGAAGAAGACTTCTTTGAAGAAAAGCCTCTAAGTATTCCTGGTTGTCCATCCAGATCCGCGATCCTATGATGAAAGGAAGAAGTGGAATCTCTAGGGCATGGAATCTATAAGAAACTCCATGGACCCAAGAGCTAAAGAAGAACATGAAGATTCCAAGAAAGAAAGAAAAGCCAAAACAACTAGTCATAATATTAAGAATCAAAAGATTACAAGCCTGATATGAACTCAATAAAAGCAAACGAGCAGAGGAACTGAAAGTCGTGATGAAGAACAATGTATGAAAGACTTATGAATGAAAGCATTGCGAGATCCAAAACTAGAGGTTCTCCCAGATGGAGGGAGAAGACTATGATGATTACTTGTTCCAGTAAACCAGACTTATCTCTACATAAGTCATTGTATCATCCGCAACATCCATAATTTGGAGTTCTACATCAGATGAATACAAAGAATGTTCTCCAGAGAAATTGAATAAAGAGCGCATGAAGAGCAATCTCAAGACTTTGAGGCATACCAGAAAGAGACTCTTGTATACAGATAAAAGAAGATAACTTGGTGGAGAACCTCTAGTGCACAACAGAAGCATGGTGAATATTTCCTATAACTTCAAGATGACTACTCAGTAGATCGGATCTCATGATGATAGAAGAAGTGCCACATGGATATGTTCCAGTTTTCCAACTATGATATACTCTATTGTTCAGATCTACATGAAGCCTTCACAAGTGTTCCAGACTAAAGTACATTTGAAATCAAGCATTACATTATCCATGATGAAGTCTAGAAAGGAGAAAATGATTCTCCAATACATATCTCCATAGATGAGCAGATAAGTAGACATTTTGGTAAAGCTTCTATCCAAGATGAAAGAGTTTGCGTACTCAAGCTAGAGCTCGTGGAAGCAACTTCCATCTTATTGAAAAAGGAAGAAATGACTCTCCAAGTTAGGAGGGAGCACTGAAAACATTATTGAAGACATTCATCTTTAAAAATTGAAAAATAGTCCATCTTGGACAAATGCTTTCCTGTTCGGAAAGTGGATTGAGACTTCTGACGAACAATCACTTTCCATTGTGGTTAACATGGAAAGTAGTCTGATTGCTGATGTATCATAGACAACGACTTCCCATTGTGGTTAACATGGGGAGTGGTCTAGGGTAGTCTCTCTTCTTGTGGGTTACTCAAGAAGACTGGCCCGCCTCTCCGGACAATGATTTATCATTGTGGTTAACATGAGGAATGGTCCATTTTGGAGGTTGATGCAGGACAATCTTTTCTTCTTGTGGTTAATAGAGGAAATGGTCCAGACAATCATTCCTTAGGGTTTATACATTCTCTCCAGGGTGCACGTTGATTAGTGTAGGAGGAATGGCCTAGGGTGGGGAATGGTCCAGGCTCAACAATCAGGGACATACATTCCTTAGGGTTTATACGTTCTCTCCAGGGTGCACTTTGATTAGTGTAGGAGGAATGGCCTAGGGCAGGGAATAGTCCAGACTCAACATTCCTTAGGGTTATACATTCTCTCCAAGGTGCACTTTGATTAGTGCAGGAAGAATGGCCCAGGGTGGGGAATGGTCCATGTTCAGAAGACATGACAGTTATTCTTCCTTGCTTGAGAAGAATAGTACATATATCTCATTATTCTACTCTGAGGAAGATATTCTTTCAGATCTCACAGATGCGAGTGAAAGATTGGCCCAAATAAATCAGTTTATATCATAACATTGTTTCTGTGCAGGTTGCTATCATATGTTTGTTATGAAGACTATATGATAGTAGATGTAGACTACTGTGGTGGATATGTTCCACTGTTCCTGAGGCATATATTCTTTCAGAGCTCACAGATGTGAGTGAAATATTAGCCAGATGATTCAGTTTATATCATAACATTGTTTCTATGCAGGTTTCTATCAGATGTTTGTTATGAAGACTGTATGAAAATAGATGACGACTACTGTGGTGGATATGTTCCATTGTTCGTGACTATACATTACTGATCAAGTACTTGTGTGTTACTTGGTGTGGTAGTGTACCACTAGATTGTAGTTATGTACTACTATGGACAGACACAATTTTGTTCTATTTTTATTCTAATTTCTGTGAAGACTATCAGCAGTTTATTGGAAATCATCATCATCCAGACGAATGATGAATAGGGATTTTCCATACAGAAAACAATTCAAAAGCATTTACTCTTCTAGATTATAAGAATGGCTCTTGTATCACTCTATGGTATGAGTGACTTATCCAACATCATGTCTAATTACTCAGATGAAGTATGGTTTCGAGAGATGATGCAGCTGATGGTGATGGTGATGCTCATGATCTAGTCATGAGATAGTCTAAACGATTATGTTGATGCTACCAGGTAAATGGTATGTTTTTGTGCTCAAGACCATTACCTGTAATACCTCCCTAGCTAGGAGGGAGTGTTAATATTATGGTAGCTACGTGAGGTATTTACCTCCACGTGTAAACCTGACGAGAATAGAAGACTCTGGAAAGCAAGAGAAAACCCTAATGAGTTGGCTAATAACCCTATAAGTCTTGTCGGCTCAAGAAGATAATTTATATTAGGTTATTAGCCTCCAAGAGAAGGAGTCGGCCAGAAATAATAATAATATATTGAACAGACACATATCCAGAAGGAGAAGTCGGCCCCAACAAATTTGGCAGAACCAGTATAAATACAGGGCGCCAGTTCTCATTTTAACACATCTCAGAACTATAGTTCCCAGTTGGCGCGCACTGTAGTTCCCAGTTTGGTGCACACATGTGGAGGAGGGTTGTAGTTGCAGGCACAACAACAACTAGTTTTCTGTATTGGCTTGGACTATGTCTTGGCTAGGGTTTGGACTATCTGATCAACTATTGTTGGTGCGCTATCCTTGGAGGAAGATGCGCTACACCTTGCTTGGCTATCTAGCCTAGGGTTTTCTTCCAGAGTAATTCTCAGTCAAAGTTAAGGTGCTCAGAGGGTGGCTTAGGCCTATGGTTGGGTGACGAGGGTATCGTCAATGGTAAAATGAGCACACAATCTTCTATATTCTAACAACCATTTTCCTGGTTGCTCTGTGTCAATGTTTCTGGTTGCCAGACTAGCCCCTGCAACACCTTAAATCTTGATATCGAGTAAGTCATAAGTCTCTTCTGATCCCTCTTTGCAAATTTTTAAATTTGTCACGACTATGGAGGGATAATCTTAATGTCTTATCATTTATGGGTGCATGGTTCTCCGCTCTACTAGTAGCAGAATTGTTTTGGGTATTCATTAAGTGCATATGCTAGTAGGGATTATCCTAATTAGTGATAGAGCCCACCCAACCTCCAAGATAGCAGAGGATTTAGGTCATGACGAGTGATTGTTTGGTTTAGTGATTGGAGTAGATTAGTAGTTCTGTGTAACATGTTTAAGTTTTTGAGCTTACCCACAGTTTGGATAAATTACCTGGGTGTTTTTAAATCATTCTCACAAGTTGGTGTTGAAACATGGTGTTTCAACATAGCGCTTCAACATGACGTTTTAGCACCATTTTCCCAATGCTCATTGCTTGTGTGCTTCTAGGCACGTCACACAAGTCTCATTCCGATCAATGATAGAGCCCACATCCCCGCCCAACCTCCATGATAATAAAGGTTTCGGGTCACGATGAGTGATTGTTTGGGTTAATGATTTCCAATTGGACTAGATCAATAGTTACGTGTTTTAGTTTTTGAGCTTACTCAAATACTACAGTTTGGATAAATTATTAAATTACCTGAGCGTTTTTAAATCATTCTCACAAGCTGGTGCTGAAACACGGTGTTTCAACACCATTTTCCTAATGCTCATTGCTTGTGTGTTTCCACGCACGTCACACAAGTGTCATCCCGATCAATGATAGAGCCCACATCCCCACCCAGCCTCTAGGATAACGGAGGCTTCAAGTCACAATGAGTGATTGTTTGGGTTAGTGATTGCCAATTGGAGTAGATAAGTAGTTCTGTGTTTCAGTTTTTGAGCTTACTCACAGACTACAATTTGGATAAATTATTAAATTACCTGGGTGTTTTAAAATCATTCTCACTTGCTGGTGATGAAACATAGTGTTTCAACATCGTTTTCCCAATGCTCATTTCTTGTGTGTTTCCACGCACGTAACATAAGTGTCATCCTGATCAATGATAAAGACCACATCCCCACCCAACCTCCAGGATCGCAGAGGCTTCAGGTCATGATGAGTGATTGTTTGGGTTAGTGATTTCCATTTGGAGTAGATTAGTAGTTTCGTGTTTCAATTTTTGAGCTTACTCACAGACTACCATTTGGATAAATTATTAAATTACCTGGGAATTTTTAAATCATTCTCACAAGTTGGTGTTGAAACACGATGTTTCAGCACGGTGTTTCACCACCATTTTCCCAATGCTCATTTCTTGTATGTTTCCACACACGTCACACAAGTGTCATCCTGATCAATGATAGAGCCCATAACCCCACCCAACCTCCAGGATAACAAAGGCTTCAGGTCATGATGAGTGATTGTTTGCGTTAGTGATTTCCAATTGGAGTAGATCAATAGTGTTGTGTTTTAGTTTTTGAGCTTACTCACAGACTACAGTTTGGATAAATTATTAAATTACCTGGGCGTTTTTAAATCATTCTCACAAGTTGGTGTTGAAACACGGTGTTTCAACACCATTTCCCCAATGCTCATTTCTTGTGTGTTTCCACTCATAAGTGTCATCAAGAAAATGGAAATACAAGGAAACATGAAAATGGAAATACAAGGAAAGCACATAACTCAAGAAAAATGAATCGTAGAATATCTATCTTCTCTTTTCTATTGACATTCAATGAGTCGAGGTTCTCTTTTACATTCAACAAGAAGAAGCCTTGAATAGATCTAAGATATGTTTATTTATACAAAAATGTCTTAACCAAAAATAGTTAGACATTCCACATTCTTTAATCTAAAAAATAGAATATAATCAAAACTAAAAGATATAATGCATATTTTTCTGAATTTGCTGAGATTTCTTTGGTTTGCTGGCACTTCACTTGTTCTTTATTTGCTCAATGCTATTGCTCGTGGACGTACTTGGTTTTTTTTATTGCTCAATTAAGCATGTAGTTCCATTAATTCCACAACAAATTTGGAAGGTTCGATATTTGCATTCAACTCAAATGCGAAAACCTTTTTGTGTACCAAAGGTAATTTCTCTTGAATTTTCACCACTGCCTGTGTTGTAACTTGATGTTGTAAGCTTGGTTTTACCAACATATAATTTATCATTTGTAAATCAACATGATCTACCTATTGGATAACACTTTGTACACTCTCTCTATTTTTCTTTGAATTCTCTTTGCTCCTTTCAATCTCTATTTGTCCAAGTGTTTCAGGGATAACACTACCATCAAACTTATCCATTTCCAGCTCTACATCAAAGAGAGTGTTAATAAAAGCTTCCTTTGCTTATCTATCCAACTTCTTACTTTCTTCAAGATTTGTTTCCAAGACCTTTAAATCCATTTCTCCATTTATCTGCTCATACTTTGAAAAAGGGGCAAACCCAGGTACATTGATTTTTTGTCTCCATACTATGAATTCTTGGAATTTGGACCTGGATGTATAGGATTCCATCTCTTTTCATGAATATTCTTCAAGAAATTATTAATCACTTGATAATGTCTTTGAATAATATCCATATTTTGGTATAGTTCTTCCTGGACAATTTCCAACTTTCCATTTATTTCAGATGCTTGCTTCTTAAATGCAGTGATGTCCATTCCTGTGTTCTCAAATAAAGTTATTCAAGACTGTAACTGCTCTATTAACTTGTCTTTATGGGAATCACAATATTGCTCACATGTTTATTTTGAACACTTAATTCCAGTTTATCTTCTAACTTCTTTATCTGTTGCTCAAAACCCTGTCTGATTTTCTTTGTATCAAAACTGATTTTATTTCTGGTAGTCATTTCCATATGTTGCATATCATTATGCAATTGTTCAACCAAAAGACTCTTTTTTTCTAGTTGTTTTGTGAGATTAAGCACTGGCCAATGGTTAGTAGTTGCAAAGGCTCCCAATGAGTCTACAACTTCTTTTGCAAATTCAGGGTCACTGTCCCTGTCCATCATATATCATTTTCTATTTTTTTAGTAATTACTCCTTCTTTCTGTCAAGCTTCCTTTCGTATGATAGCCTTCCTTTTCTTGTTGAAAAAGAAATTTTATGGAGGCATTTCTTTAAGTTGAATAGGTGTGAAGTCATCTATATTAATAATTTCTGAACAATGTAACTCAAAACTTGTTGCTAGAGGATTTAATGATGGTATGGGAGAACTGAGTGCAATAGATCCTTATGGGTTTGTGGCATCTTTCACTGGAGTTTTAGTATTTGGCGATGAGAAAGGAAAAGTGTGTCCGTGCGTCATCAAAGCCTCAAATGATTTTTTCTCATATTTACTTGGTACTGATATTATTTCATCTTTGGATAATGTGTTTGAGCTCTTCTCCCCTTCCTTAGCCTTGTCCTCATGCAAGCTATGTTGCTTGGGCTCTGTCAATTCTATCACCTGTAAAGTTGGATTTTTTTTTCCCTGCAAGACCTTGGGCAGAATATTCCTTCCGTGCTTCTGAAAACTGAGGAAGCTTGACTATTGATCTTGAGGCAAAGTTTGAAATTTTCTTTCAACTTCATCGTATGATCTTACTCCTCTGAAAATTTCATCATAGGGGGAATATTCATGTATATATCTTTTCATATTGAATTGATCTAGATGATTTTCAACCACTCTATGAGGATCATACCTTTTATACTCAATATCAACCAATTTGATATCTTCTAAGGCTGAAGCTTCAAACTTAGCATGGCCAAAATTAGATAACAAAACCATGCCAACCTGTATGGGAAAGGTTGGCCACACTCTCTTATATGACGCCTTCAATTCTTTAGTTATTCCTCTTGAGAAAGTTTGACAAGCTACTTCTCTGCAAACTAGTCTGTCAGGTAGGAATCCAGGGAGAGCATGCAATGATAAATAACAATCGAACACTCTGATATAATACAAATTATCCTCAACATACCAATCTGCGATAACACCCAAATTTCCAATGATCTGTTCTGAAAATTTGGGGGGGAGGCTGTCCATAGATAGCTTCATGAATTGGGATTACTACATTATGAAAAATTTCATAGAAGAAGTCCTTTGAATTTTCCTCCCATAATTTAGAGTGATAAAAATGTATGGGCTCGATGCTAGTCGGAGTCCAACTCCAATTCATGAGAAGAAATGGAGTCCTACAACAGATTGTATCCATAATGAATGCATACATATAAAAGGAGGAAGGTTCTCCTTTAGATTTTAGCATCTAATATTCCATGATTTCCTTGGCTAAATTGTTTGATAACATTTTTTTCCAATCAAAAGTGTAACCCTCAGCAACCTCATGGATTATGAGAACCTATTCTACAGTAAAATGCGTAGGATTTTTCCTACCAAACATTCTATAGAGAATCATGGCGATATACATGATATGAGAATCACAGGATGCTGCAGAATATACACCATGGGTATCGGATTTGAGCTTTCTTGCATTACCCTACCGGGTTTTCACTATATCGTGGACGGTTCTGTCATATTTAATGCATTCCCCATCCTCAAACTTCAATATAAACGATGAATTGTAGGTATATTTGAGTTTAGAAGATAATTTATATATTACTTGAATATCCTCAGGGTCAAAAAGAGCCGATGAAGGTCTTCTGGTGACTGAAGATGATTCTTGTTGGGATATCCACGTGTTCTAGGGACCAGCCTATCATATCACTGTAAGGCATAAGTTTAGGCCAAGCAACAACTTTATGTAATTCAAACTTCGCCACATGTCTAAGCTTAGTTGAAAATGTATCATTGTCTTCTTCCGCTGAATCATCTGGACATAGATGATTAGAAAGTTCATGCTCCAAAATGTCATAAAATTGTTTCCAAGCTTTGGTGGCATTTGCCAATCGAGCAGTAATATCTGAGAGTATATTTGCATTTGGATTTGATTTTTCATTCGATAAATCTTGCTTCTTTCCTGTTTTAGGCGACGCCATGATTTTCGAAAGATGAAGTTAACCTTCCTACGAGAAGCAAAACCTGTGAGCTCACAATGATGAATACAAAAAAATCAGATGCTAATAGCAAAATGATTTGAAACTTGAAAATTGAAATGCCTTTATTTACAACAAAATTTAATTTCTATCTATTTTTGTATTAATCTATTGATAGATTAATTATTCTAAAATCTGTCAAATTTATTACCTGGCGGTCATAAAACTTATCCCAATCTTTAATCCTAGCCAATTGGGTGTATTATTAATGGATGCAATTAAGACAACACACACTGTACTTTGACAGTTCGACATTCAGGGGTTATGAAATCAAAACAATGGATATCTTCCGAAGGTCGAATTTGCAGATTAGTTAATCAATTATTAAATATTTTTTGTTTTAATTAATCACCGAATCAGGGTTTAAAGTCGCTTTTAGTTTTAATTAATTGAAACTTTGGAACTTAGACATTCGGGAGTTTTGAATGCAACATGGTGTACACTGTACAATGTATATCTCCTGAAGGCTGAATTCGCGGAGCAAATAATCAAACCTTTTTTCCTAAGTACTTCGAGACTCTAGAAATCTGGAGCTACGAGAGTTTGTGAGCGTGTATGTGCGGTGAGCACTGAGTACTTTGACAGTTCAACATTCAGGGGTTTTGATTGCAAGACAATAGAATTATAGATATCTTCTAAAGTCCAAATATACAGAGTGATTACTTATCATTAATCACGATTGGTTAAACCTATTTTAATTAATTAAGTTTGCTAAGTGTATTATTTATCATGATCATAAGTGCTTTGGTATTTTAGTGCTCTGACGTTTTTGAACCTATTCTTTGATTTATCTGAATCTCCCGAAGAACAATCTCCCGGAGTGATGTGGCAATGATGACGTGTCATGCAAAAAGGTGAGTGACACGTGTCACCTAAAAAATTCCAAATGATTCGACAAAAATCCCCAAAAAGAGTGCCACGTGTCAGTGAAAATGAAGTTTTTGATAGGTGGCTTGTGACTCATCAGTCGATTTTTAGTGAGTAGTAGTACTTCGACAGTTCGACATTTGAGGGTTTTGATTGCAAGACAATAGATATCTCCCGAAGGCCGAATCTATAGAGTGATTACTTATTGTTAATCCCGATTAGTTAAACCTGTTTTAATTAATTAAGTTTGCTAAGTGTCTTATTTATCATGATCACAAGTGCTTCGGTATTTCTGTGCTTTGACGTTTTTGAACCTGTTCTTTGATTTATCTGAATCTCCAGAAGAACAATATCCCAGAGTGATGTGGTAGTGATGACATTGCTTTCGATGACATGTCATGCAAAAAGGTGAGTGAAACGTGTCATCTAAAAAAGTGCGAATGATCTGAAAAAAATGCCTAAAAAGAGTGCCATGTGTCAGCCAAAATGAAGTTTTTGACAGGTGGTCTGTGACTCATCAGCTGATTTTCAGTGAGTAGTAGTACTTCATTAGTTTGACATTCGAGGGTTTTGATTGCAAGACAAAAGATATATTTTGAAGGCCGAATCTACAGAGTGATTACTTAATAACTTATCATTAATCACAACTAGTTAAACCTGTTTTAATTAATAAAGTTTGCTAAGTGTCTTATTTATCATAATCAAAAGTGCTTCAGTATTTCGATGCTCCGACGTTTTTGAACGTGTTCTTTGATTTATTTGAGATTTTAAGGATAAAAACCGAAAATACTTTCAAAGTTTAAATTATGAATTTTTAAAACATTCTAATAGGGCATTCAATAAGTGCATATGCTAGTAGGGATTATCCTGATCAATGATAGAGCCCACCCAGCCTACAGGATAACAGAGGATTTAGGTCATGACGAGTGATTGTTTGGGTTAGTGATTGGAGTAGATTAGTATTTCTATGTAACATGATTAATTTTTTGAGCTTACCCACAGTTTGGATAAATTACTTGGGTGTTTTTAAAGCATTCTCACAACCTGGTGCTGAAACATGGTGTTTGGGAATGGTGTTTCAACACCGTTTTCCCAATGCTCATTGCTTGTGTGTTTCCATGCATGTCGCACAAGTGTCATCCTGATCAGTGATAGAGCCCACAACCCCACCCAACCTCCAGGTTAGCAGAGGCTTCATGTCATGATGAGTGATTTTTTGGGTTAGTGATTGTAAATTGGAGTAGATCAATAGTTCTGTGTTTCAATTTTTGAGCTTACTCACAGACTACACTGTACAGTTTGGATAAATTATTAAATTATCTGGGCATTTTTAAATCATTCTCACAACCTAGTGCTTAAACACAGTGTTTTTAGCACTGTTTTCCCAATACTCATTGCTTGTGTGTTTCCACACAAGTCACACAAGTGTCATCTTGATCAGTGATAGAGCCCACCTAGCCTCCAGGATAGCAGAGGCTTCATGTCATGACGAGTGATTGTTTGGGTTAGTGATTGGAGTAGATCAGTGGTTCCATGTTTAATTTTTTGAGCTTACCCACAGTTTGTATAAAATACATGGTTGTTTTTAAATCATTCTCACAAGCTGGTGCTTAAACACGGTGTTTCAACACCATTTTCCCAATTCTCATTGCTTGTGTGTTTCCACTCACAAGTGTCATCCTGATTAGTGATAGAGCCCACCCAACCTCCAAGATAGTAGAGGCTTCAAGTCACGATGAGTGTTTGTTTGGGTTAGTGATTGGAGTAGATCAATAGTTCTATGTTTAAATTTTTGAGCCTATGGCGTTTTTAAATAATTCTCACAAGTTGGTGTTGAAACACGATGTTTCAACACCCTGTTTACCAATGCTCATTGCTTGTGTGTTTCTACGCACAAGTGTCATTCTAATAAGTGATAGAGCCCACCCAACCTCGACCCTCCAGGATAGCAGAGGCTTCAGGTCACGATGAGTGATTGTTTGGGTTAGTGAATCAATGATTGGAGTAGATCAATAGTTCTGTATACTGTGTATGCTGAAGTGATTTATTTTTAGATAAGTATTGTTGGTTTTGTAACTTGTTGAGAAGAATTGAGTTATTAAAATTGATATATCTCTTGCATTTGTGTTGACTTTCCAAATGGATGACTGATTTTATATTATTTTTCTCATGCAGGTTTCACTTTTGGTTTCTAGATCGATTTGAAATTCTAATTGTGAAAATTTCAGTAAGATGTCAAACAACAATCGTGGAAAGAAAACATCAAAACAAAGGGGTGTATTTTCTTACTTTCAAAATCCCTAATCCAAGAACCCAGATTCTCTTCATGATTCAATCTCTTTTGAGAAACCCATCAGTGAAAGTCAAAGAGATGCCAACTCTTCTAAGAATGCATCTAATATCCATATAATAGGTGATGAAATAGGTTCCTCTAGTGATCAAATTGAGATGATTTCACCATAAATTGACAATAACATTTTTGAAGGTTTTTCCTTGGAAGGCAACACAAACCATTCACAATCACAAAAAAGGAAAAAAGGCCAATGGGACATAGGGAGACAATTCCAATCGGATTGGGTCTCAAAATTTCCATTTTTGAACCAATACCTCCAACAAATGAGAAAGAGGCCTCACGAGAGGTTAGATGCATTATATGTAGTTGGAAACTTGGAAAGACAGTAAAATTGCAGATGAAGTTAGATACAATAGAGAAGCATGCAAGAAAGTTGTATGATAAGGAAATTTTAAATGGTGAGGAGAAATCTATTATCAAATGGAAATCTTCTGAGGAATGTAGACATGTCAAATAAGAAGATGAATATAATAAATACTTAATCAATAAGAGAAAACTTGAGGCAAGTGGAGGAACCATCACATCTCTATTTGGAAAGACGATGGAAAGAATTTTTTTATCCAAGACGATGCAATTAAGCACTGTATTTCAAATCTTATCTAAAGGTCGTCCTATGCCAAATTTTCTAGATTACAAGAAATTTATATCTTTTATTGAAGTGTCAAATTTTCCATATTCTCATTGGTCAGTCACAAGTGGTTGGGAATGGGCAAAATATCTAGCTCAAGTAGAAAAAGATGATTTGAAAGAGAATATTGCAAATGCTAGGTTTTTTTCATTGTCTTTGGATGAAGTTACAACTATTGATAATACTTCATGTATCTGCATGAGCATTTATATGGTTAACGATCATGCTAGGCATTCATATTTACTTGGGATTCATAAAATGAGGGAGAATTATACAACTCAAAATATTTATGAACTTGTCATCAAAACTTTGAAGGAAATTGGTGGTATGGATCATTTAGTGATTGCGAAAAAGTTGGTATGTGTCGAAGCAAATGGAGAAATGAATACTACAAAGGCAAGGGCAAAGGAATGGCCTTTGTGTCAAACTACAACTATCAACTTCACCATTTATGATTAGTATTCATTGTATGGCTCATAGAATGAATATTTCATTTAAAATAGTAAGAAAGTTTCCACTGGTTTCAAAAGTTGAATATCTTGTATGTGAAACTCATGCATACTTTTGTTGTAGTCCCAAGCGATTTAAAGAGTTTCAACAATTTGCTGAGGGTGTTACAAATGGAAAAAAGCTACTAAAAGATGTTGATACAAGATGGATCTCATTGAATGGACCAGGTCAAAGACTATTTAGTGAGTTCCAATCCTTAGTAGGGGTGATGTATGAACATCGCTTCAGTGTAGACAAATCTCAAGATCTTCCCTTTCGATTAACTGATATAGAGACATTACTAACATTGGCTGGAATTCTTCCTATGCTTTATGAAATGAATGTCCTTGTGAAAATGTCTCAGAGCCGCACAATGYATATTGCAKAATACATACATACRAGAAAATTARCATRTMTTCAATTGGATAATTTGTATATGATGCCARWGTCTTTCACARGTCCAACATTTAAAGGTTGGACTACTATCATCGATATAGAAAACATTGAAAATTATTTGAAGTTTGATGGAAAAGGAATACTATGTATGRWAGTGYRTGGRTATATGGTTCCATTTMATTATRTTAGTAAKATGGGATGAATCACTGAAGAKWSYCATGTGTCAAGAGACCAATTCAACAATGTTGTGATTTCARTGAARCRCAACTTGATASAAATTGAAAAATCACTASCATMARAKATAAGRGAACRATTTCCTYRAGATGAATTATTGGAGGCCATGTATGTGGTATACYCTCAATATTGGAACCYTGAAMAMAATRGAGWGGCTAAAAGMRTTGACTTTTTAGMAAAATTAAAAAATTTAGTGSASCAATTTGGCAAGAATCGCAATGTACAAGGAGAAGAGATTGAAGGTATATTAGATTCATCAAAGTTGTATCAACAAGCCAATCTCTTTGGTCAAACAATGTTAGCTCAATATTGTGGTTTGGAGAAACCTCTAGAACATGGTTCAATAACAAGATTATGGACAAAATTAGGTGAAAGCCAATACCTAGAAGAAAACATGTCAGAATATTTCAAATTAGCAGATTTATGTCAAACCATGATTTTGGGATCGGTGGAGGATGAGAGAATGTTTAGTGCACTATCATTCTTGAAGTCAATTTTGAGGAAAAAGCTTGATAAACATATGGATACATGTTTAATATTATATGTAACGAAGTATGACATAAACAAATTTCCATTCGATAGAGAACTAGCTCTTTGGCAATCAGATTGTGATAGAAGGGGAGAATACAACAAAACAAATTCCTCTAATGAACTTGATAGGGAAGATAATATTTTGGAGGGTCATAATAATAGTTCATCTACGAAGTTTCCTGTTCATAATATAGAAAATGAGAATCAACATGTTGATGTGAACTGGGATATTAATATACCCCAAGATGCTATCTAAACCAATATACATGAGGGGACTCTTATTTTGGCTTACATGTTCCATAGATTATTGGAGTTGTAGAAATAATGAATGGAATGGCACATGTGATGTGATTTTTTTTAGTTTATTGACTTAATTGTTCCTCTATTTTTGGAGTACATTGGAAAAAGGTAATTCTTTATGGGAGCAAGATTACAATCTGTAAATTTGAGATTGCATTTAAGGTAAAAATAGGTTCTATATTTTGTATTAAATAGTGTAACATTGAAGCTACATTTATGATCCAAGCTATTTTAAGTTTGATGGTTTGATAGTTAACTAAGACATTCTCTTTTTCCTATCCATGACAGGAAATGAAGCTGGCATTTGATGAAGTTGAGACCTATCTCTTCACATAGATAGTGTCCTAGTATTAAAGGCTAAATAACTAATTAACATGACTTTCACTAACTTATAAGAAATAACGGGCTCATTCAAGACTCAAGTGCATGAAACTTCTTGGATTTGTAATGGTTTGTTTGTTGTTTTCATTTGGACCATTTTTTCAACTTTGGAAGTTTGGTTTTATTTTGATTAAAGATTCTGTTAGTCCCTTGAATGCTTCTAGTTCTCATTTGATGTTTGATTGAAGCTTGAGCCATTTGTAGTAGCTTGATTGGTTTATTTAGAATATGTTATGTTTATTTATATTTTCTTTGAGAAGACATGTTGGTATGCATAAAAGGAATGAACCACGTTGCTAAGCAAAGATAAAAATGGTCTATGTACAGGCCTACTAGATTCCTATGCATTCATCGTATGACATCTATTTCCAATGAGACCAACATTCCTCTAATGAATTTATAATTTTAACGTCATGAATAAAAAAACTTTACATGTAGCCTCTCAACAAATTTTTATGAATCATTGAAATGATTTGTAATCTAGTATGGTTATTTCAAAGGCAATCAAGCACAGTAAAAAGAATTAATCACTAACATAAATTCAGCTGAACATTGCCACTTCTTATTAAGAGATTAAATTGCTAGATACAATGTTAATTCTCTAGTTCTCAATGGAAAAACAAGGACTAGCACCCAACATCTCCCCACAACTACAGCATTGCATGTCCCCATGCAACTTCAAAGTTCACTCACTTAGAATCGAAGTCTGAGTTGGGGCATGAACTTTTCCAATGCAAATTAGAAATATTGTAGGATGATGCAACATTCTCTTCTAAATTCTTGTAGCCCCTAGAATAAATCACTTCTGCCCAACATTCCCTTTCAGTCTTATTATTCAATTTGTACTTATGCTGATACTTCTTTGTTGGCAGCCAAATAAGAGGGAAATGAAATTTAAGCCCCAACCACTGTGGACCACAAGTGTGAATGCACTCAATATATCTAGGAGCTTGAGACAAAGCATAGGTAAAATTGTAATGACTGTAGGGATCCTTGGTCCTCAAGGCCAGAGAGGATGCTTCCCATCTATATCTGCTACCTTCCAGTGCAAACAATTTCTGATCATAAATTGTCTTAACACAAGAATCTATGACAAACCTTTGCAGGTCTGTCACTTTTCTAGTCCTCTAAGATGAAGTAAGTAGATGTCGATGTATATTAAAAACAATAACAGGAGTACGGGGTTCACCCCTAATCCATAATGTTTCTTCTCCTTCATTCTTCTGGATTGTGTGGAAGGAATTCCACCATTTTTCTTGATTGTTCACAAAAGAAGTGAAGGCTCTTAGCTGCACATCTCCTACATATGGAACATGATTAAATATTGTATCCAATAGGTAGGAATATTCATGTAAATAAAGATCACACAAGAAATGTTGATATGGGAAATCACTATGGGAAAAGGTTTCTAAAAACTCAAAGGCACTAATCATTTTATAAGGCCTTCCTTCCTTAATAGCTTTAAGCTTAAAAAGATTTAATTGTTCATGAAGGAAGACTGGGTATGAGGGAGAAGGGATTCTACAGCTCAAAAACTCTTCTGCTAACAAACACATTTGATTTTTATCCCGTTGCACAATCTGGCACTTAGCTTGCAACTTCTTCAACTCTCCCAATTCCTTCTGCATTTCTTCCCATTTAAATTTCTGAGACACAAAAAATTCAACGTATTTCTCCCTAAGGTCCTATATTGCCTTTCTGTGGGCTGGAACATGAATCATTCCTTCTCCAAACATGGAAACCTGTTTCTTCCATTTATCAATATTTGCCAACAAAAATATAGTATTATCTTCAGTGTCATGATGGTCAACTTCTTGTTCATCCTCATCACCGATTTCTAGAGGAATTTTATCTTGTGTCACTAGTTCTTGTGTAACAATGACTTTATCTAGCTGTGGAAATTCCTCTTCCTCAACCACTAGTTCTTGTGTGACAATTGCTTCTTACGTGTCCTCATCATATTGTTGATTTAAATTAGGTACCAATGGATCTTGTGTAGCAATGGTACTCTCAAGTTGGGCTGGTTCAACAGTCTTAGCCATCACTGGTTCTTGTGTTACAATGACAACTTCCTGTATATCCTTTTTAGATTTCATATTTAAATCAGGTACCACTGATTCTTGTGTTACAGTGGCATTTTCAAGTGTTTCAAAAATATTCTTTTCTTCTTCCTTAGCCACTAGTTCTTGTGTGGCAATGGCTTTGTTTCTCTGTGCTGCCTCAACCAGCTCTTCCTTTCTTATGATTAGTCCCAAAGATGAGGGATCAAGAAGGGTCACCTTATACCCAACCAATCTATAAATATCCCCACACCTAGGACACAAATATTCCTTAAATGTTTCATGTGTTTCATCCTTCTTTGATGGCACAATCCGTCCTCCTAAAAGATGGGCTACTTGCACTATTAAATCCAGATCATGAGGCAGAGGCATTTTGGATTCCTTTTCTGCTTTTATCATTTCCAATTCCCTCGTAAGCCTTTGAACTTCTCTTTTCAATTGATCATTCCAAAATAAAAGGGAATGAATCTAAATTTTACCTCTTTCAACAACAAGTTCTTGTGTTTCAACAACTCTTTGATTTGGGATACGATTCTCAATTGGTTCTTGTGTTATAGCGACAACTTCCTATTGATGTTCATCACCCAATGGTTCTTGTGTAACAATGGGTGAAAGAGGATGCAACACATGAATCTCAATTTCTGCCATTTTCAATTTAGTTGCTTCTGCTGTGACAACAACCCTGGTTCTTCTCCTTGTACTTGGGAAAGTTGATGGAAACACTGGAAATGACCTCTTCCTCCTTAATAGCTTTGGCACTGTTCAGGGAGATTTCTCTGAGACAATTTCAACTTCATAATCAGGGGAAACATGGGAAGAATCATCATGCAAAGCAAATGATTCTTCCTGCAACTTAATTACATTCTCGCTTTGAATCACTGCTTCAACCTCCTGAATCTGTTCTGGTGGAGTTTCTGTCCTTTCAGGTGACAATGACCTATCCAAAATGAATTCCTTCACTGTATCTCTAGAAGGCATATCTGTATTTGATATTTCCCTCATTTCTGCTATGGGTTCTTCCACACTTGGTTCTTTTTCTGTATCCCCTCCTTCGTGTTGTGTTGGTTGATTCTCCTCTATCAAATGCTCATTTTCCTCTGCTACAATGATAGGTGATTTTTTAGGGTTTTGGTGTAGATATTCCTCCATCTTCACTCCAATATCTTCCATATGTACATCTTCTGCAATCACAATTCCCGATCTATCCCTCATTTCTACATCACCACTGCTATGTCCTAGTTCTCTAGCAACATTATCTTGTCCCAACTCTTCATTAATTCCTTCTCTTTCCTCTCTTTCCTTGTCTGAAATACTCCTGTCACTACTTCATACCTCCTCTTTTGATTCATTACCATCATTCTCATCAACTTCTACTTCTCCCCTAGAAAATAATTGAGCCCATGTCTGGTTTTGTAGTTCCAAGGCTCTCAACACTATTAATTTTATCAGACAATGGTGTTTGACAAAACCTTGGGGAAAACAAGATTGTCTTACATAATGTGTCATATTATGCAAAGATTCTAATAGATAATAAAGCATATTTATCAAAGAGCCATGACAAAGGCATGATAGCAGAACAAAATCATATGTGTAAATAATCTTGTACCTACCTTCACATTCAATATATTTCTTCAAGAAAACAACAACCTGGTCCCAAGGTTGAAGTAAAGACTCTATTGCTGTGCCATGTCCTCTAGGATGCACTTGCTCTCCTTCCTCTAAGAAATTGGTCTTTGCATTAGGAATGGCTATCCTTCGTCCAAACCATTTTCTGCTAGTGCTGGAAGCCCTATAACAGATGATATAACGGCCTCTGTTACACTAATCTCCAAACCTCTCACATGCAAATGGGTTTCTGTTAAATTATAGGCGAATTCTAGGGCAATATCACTGTCAAACCCATCCAATCGCTCGAAATATGCTACCCACCTTGCGTCTTCAAATATTCTGTAGACTTCTGGGTGTCGACGTAGGGCATCAAGGGTTACTGGTTCATGATGGACTGACAATCCTCCCATGCTGAACGTTCTTCTATGTAATTAGTTGTTACAATATTGCAAAGGAGTTTCAGGTTCAAAATTCCCAACATAGACCCAGGAGCTTCAACATGCATGAGTGCGCAAGAACAATAGAAGGATATTTGTTGGTATTTTTGGAAAGGTGGTGGTGATTCAAATTTCGTGGGAAAAATCAACCTGACAACCATGTTGATTGAATTTTTATGGCAGTGGTTGGTTAATTTATTCAGGGATGATGGGATACCCCCCAACTTGAACTGGCGGTATTGGTCATTTGTTGGTGATGTGGAAGGGCATGGCACAATCATTATTTCATAGTATGATGTCAAACACATGTCACAGTGACCAGTCATACCTGTAGTTTGTAAACCACGAACAATGGACCCGTACATGTGGGCACTGACCAATGACCGATGGCCGCTGGAAAGAAAAATCTATTATCTAAGTGGTGATTATGTTCAACTTATCAGTACCTTCCATTAATAGATACTTATTACTGATGGTTATAGATGAAAATGGTTGAGTAAATCAAAACTCTGCCAGTTGGATATGATGGAATCGATGGGGCCATGGCCCATAGTCTTCTTCGTGCATGTTTCAACACAATGTTTTAGCACCAACATATATGCATTAATTCTTATTAATTCTACATAGTCTTCTTTGTGCATGTAGCATGTTTCAACCAGGTGTTTCAACACAGTTTTTAAGCACTAACATATCTAAATATATGTACATCTCCGTGGTTTACAGGTATGACTGTGTAATTACCCAAATTAGGATTAAGGAAACATCATCCTACTTTACAAGTTAACTATGAATTAAATTTTAACATAACACAATGTTGAATGAATAATGAATTGTACTTGCTCTATAATTGATGTCTCACTTGATTATATTGACATAGTCTTCTTCGTGCATGTTTCAACACAGTGTTTCAACATGGTTTTTTAGCACCATCATATCTGCATTCATTGAACATTCTTATTAATTCTGCATAGTGTTCTTCATGCGTGCAACATGTTTCAGCACAATGTTTTAGCATCATATTTTCTTGGAATACTCCCAATATTGAACATTGATTCAAATTTATTTAAATTAATAGAATTTTAAAATATTCACCAAGACTTTTAAAATGTTTTATAATTATGTGAAAATTCACCACAATTTCACAAGATTTTTTTAATTTCGTGAAAGATTCACCCAAATTTTACAAGATTATATAATTTGGTGAAAGATTTGCCAAAAATTATATATGCATATTATGTTATTGATAAAATAGCCTTCACACTCTCCCATGTGTCATGGGGATTCACCCATTTATTATACATATAAATTTAGGGGGGGGGGTTCTTAAAATTTTCCCCGAAAATGTTCATAGCAACCTTCACCAAGCTAAGCAAGACAACTTCTTCATCAAGGCAAGTAGCTCACCAAGGTTCAAATCCAACAAAATCTCCCCCGGGAAATTGATGCAATGGAGACCATTTCTTACTAAGGGGTAAAGAATGATTGATATGGAAATCAATGGCCACCCACCTATTCCTCTGGCTTAAAACAAGGACTTCCACCTTTGCATTTTTTCTACAACTTTTCGGGTCCTAAACTTCCGGGGCCATTTTGAGGCCCTAAACAACATTTTTTGGGCCCGCCAAAATCACATAGTAGACTTTATCTACATTGTGATGGAAAAATATGTATTCATTATATAGACCTTTCCAACGAGCTATCATGCACCCCAAATGAAGATCGGATGAAAACATTACGTCCTTGGGAAGTTGATGTATCAACTACCCCCATCGAGGCCCACAAAACTTTTGACGTTTCATCTTCCAGGGTTAGGGTTTTGGATTTTCTTTATGTTAAAACGGCCTTTGGATCTTCATTGTAAACATCATCATCTTCTTGTGAATGAGCGTAGCCATCACATCTCTTCTCAGAGATAAGTTGTCGCCATTCTAGTGAGTCATTCACTCTTTAATTTTACAGTTTTTGTACTTTTCTCTCATTATTAAAAATTGTGCATTGATGTATCTCCATTTTTATTGCAATATCTCTGTATATTTCATTCTTATATCTCCACCTTCATTTTGTTCTCAAAATAATCCATATAAATATTACTATGTTCAAGTTGTTACAATCCTATTTTTTGATGCCTCTACATGTGATGCCTTTAATATAGAAAAATAAAATGAATCCCCCCTCTCAATCAAATACAAGTACCCTTATTGCAAACATGTTAACCTACTTGCTAGCCCAAAATACAACTAAGAAATTATTATTTTCTTACCTTAAAAACGAAGGGAAATTTTTCCATGGAGATTTCATTGATAACATATTTCTTAGTCCTTTTGATAACTTGTAGATTGAAATATTAGGTTGTTAGATTTAATATTCAGTATTGAAACTCCAATACTTGTCTTCAACAACTTAGATGGTTATCAATTTACTGCACTGCTCGGTACTTTAAAATATTCTAGGCTTTGCATCTAAACTTCAATAACAAAAAATCATTTCTACATACATTATAGATCCATGCCTCCTCAACTTCAATTAGACCAAAATTAATTCAGATGACCAAATCATGAGGTATCCTTATTAATAATAAATGACTCACCTAATTTAAGACATCTTTGAGGGGTGGCAGGCATGGGGGATCACATTAGATCCTGAAGGAAAAATTGAAGTGGCATTTTCCTAAGGCCTAGGAATATCTATAAACAATTAAGCCAATACTTATGATCTTCTTCAAGGACTCACCATCACAAAATAATCCAAGAGACAACCACTAATCATTATAAGAGACTCAAGTTTCATTATAAATTTGATGGTTTCGAAATCAATTCCATAAAAAAATAATCTCACCTTGATCACAGTTTAAATCAACAAGGAGGTTCTGAGCCTTAACAAGATCTTATTTTTTCAGGTTTTGAGAGAAATCAATCCTCAAGATTATTTATTGTCTAATGAGGCCACAACTCTTAACCAAGGAATTTAAAAAAAAAATGGGGGCTCTTTCAACATAAAATCCCCTAATCAATCATGGATTGTGAAATTAAGTCACATCTCATTTAGATTTAGTAGCACATGTTTCATCACCCCTCATATTAGTTCTCAATAGTGGGGAGATGATTCAAAAGTAAATACACCCATCTCCTTCACATCTAGGAATTAAACCTCGTCCTACCTATTGAATTCTTCACTATGGCTTCTTGTGGGAGAGGTGGGAAAATTTTCTAGCCAAGATTTTCTCCTTCACATCTAGGAATTGAACCTCGTCCTACCTATTGAATTCTTCACTATGGCTTCTTGTGGGAGAGGTGGAACAATTTTCTAGCCAAGATTTGGAGTTTGTAGTGGCACCTAGAGAATTCTTAGACATGTTGGAACTCAACATGTAAAAGTTTCTTTGTTCCATTGTTTCGTCTTTTTGAAATTTGGTCAGCAGGTTACCATATTCTGGTTTTTCCAATGGATAATTTCTAAAGGATGTTGGTTTCTAGATCAATTCTAGAGTTTGGATTTCAGAAGTTTTGATGGGTCTTGGGTTTTATGCAGCGTCTCCTTGTTCCTCTTCTTCTTTATGGCACCCATTTAGGCTCTCCGAGTGCGCATAATTTTTCCCTTGGTGTTCTATCCTTTCAATGCATGGGATATGCCTATTTGGGTTTTAATCAAGAATGGACGAGTTAGTAAAATAAATATGGGCATCATAAATTTTTGGAGGTATAGTGTACTGGTTATATTTCTAGTAAGTCTGTGAACATAATAACTCTCCTATGTGCTAGAGATAACTCTATCCATTCTAGATACAATTTACCTCAACCACCCTCTATTTTAGTTTTGGAAATAATGGACTACAATTATCTCTAGTAGATTCATAGAGATTTACAAAGACATGATGAGTCTATCTAATGTAATAGGTCATCTCTATTTTCTGTGACCTCTAAGTTTCATGAGAATGAACAAAATTGTACTACTTAGAATGAAACAATCATGAATCTTCTGGTCCAAAAAGACAAAAAAGTGATGTTCTGGAAGTAGAGTGCAACATGTTAAGGAACATGGTTAGCAACCTTGGCAAAGAATCCCATCTCACATCCTCAAACTAAAGGATATCAATCAACTTTGTACAAGAAGGCCTCAAGGAAAAGGAAAAAACCCATCAACTGAAAGATGACATGGAAATTGAATAGAAAAATCCTCTCCCCTCCAATGTAGGTTAAGAGGAGGCTTTCAACCACCACGTGTTTCGCTAATTTATCATGTTTTTAAAAGTGATTAAAATCCTAGGTGTCTTTTAAATTTTTTTTATTGTTAAAATCAACTAGGAGGTAATGTTTTTAGACATTTGCAAACCTCTTTATATGTCTCAGAATAACCACCAATTTTGTATGAAAACTATATATCAATACCTTTTTGTATGCTTTGTTGTTTAGCTCTACTACAACACTTTTATTATAATATTTTCTAGTTACTATTAAAAAGAAAAAAAATACTACATATCTTTGTAGATATACATAAATTTTTCGTGCATACTTTGTATTTCTATAAATAATGAAAATATTAAATTTAAGTGAAATAATTTTTTCATGCATGCTTTCTATTTCCTATAAATAATGAAAATATAAGATTTAAGTGAAATACGAAATAACATAGTGATGGGTTTTATGTAAGTTAGCATGAACTTTGTAGAAGTGGTTTACAACAAAATTGTGCGTATGTTCTCATTTATGTGGAAAGGGGGAATTCTTGAGGACAATTGGAAAATTACATGACGTGGTAGAAATCATGACTTATTTGTAGCAAAATATCATGACCAAATTCAACAATAAATAATAAATCTTGAATGGTCAACATGCCTTAATTTATATATCTATATATGTTACTATCTAAGTTGATTTCACATGTATTGACACTTTAAAGTTTCATACTAAGCAAATATTCTCACCCTTCTGTCATATCATCAAATTTTAGCCCACAATTATTTTTTTATATAATTTATATATGGGAGTGTTTAAGTTGATTTCACTTGTATTGACAATTTAAAGTTTGGTGCTAAGGAAAATATGCTCACCCGTATCCCCTTTCATCAAATCTTAGCCCATAATTTATCTTTTTGATATAATATTTCTTTATTTTGTGATATAGGATACATTTAGATATAAAATGGTACCTACTAGGGTAAAACCATCATCTTAGTTTATTTCAAAACATTTCAAATCACCAAATTACATGCTATAACATGTACACACATTCCTCGGATGGGGTGCCATGTAGCCCAGATAGTGCCACACAGTCCACATGCGGCTCGAGTTATTAATAAGGTCAATCGCCACCCTTCGCTTCATTTCTTGGATGGAGGACAAACTTAAACGTGCTCTGGGGAAGGTTGTACAACTCCCTCGTGTAGGACTAATGGCACTCTCAATGCGCCATCGAAGAGGGGTGATGATAGGTATAGGAGGAGGCTACGAGGTCACTTCAGCTTCTTGGACAATCCTCCACTTCTACCAGGTTGGCCATGGATTGTTTCATTCCATTTCATTGTTGCATTTGTTCTCTGCTCTGCTCAGTTTTTCAAATCTACGCACCCTTCTCTTTAGTTTTTTCCATCCTTCCTTCTCCGTCATGCCTCGTGAGTGAGGGAAACCCAAGAGGGGTCCCTCTTGGTATTGTTATGCAAGAAGGTAAAGATGCCTCCGTGAACTAGCACGAGCTTCCTTGACAACTCTGATTCAGAGGAATAAGGAGCCGAAGACGCCTCCAATGGCATATGTGGAGGAGGAAATCTCGGAGAAACCAATTACGGTTCTGCTAGACTCCCTCCTCTACACGGCCCCAGACCCCCATGATCGACCCATCACAACAAGTTGGTAGCGCGCTTAGTGTAAAAAAGTCAGTTTGCGCTACAAACTCTTTTGTAGAATGCATTCTTCAACCTAATGCATCAAATTCACTTGGAAAACAAAAATGAAGCTTGAAAAGGTTGCTTTAGGTCTAAAACCTCATAGTACATCATTCCATATGCTGAGCAAATCCAAATTTGATCTTTAAATCTTCTTTTACCTTCTTATGTGAAATTAGGTTTTGGGCTATGTAAAGTACTTCAAATGCTTTTAGGGAAGCACAAAAAGCTTAGGAGACAACTGCACAAGAGTCTGATGCTTTAGACTTTGAAGAAGAATCCCTGAACATACTTCTACTATAGCCATGCCTACCTTTGACTTGCTTTGACCAATTACTTACTGCAGCAAAACAAAGTATGCAATGAGTGTAGATTTCTGCACTTTGGGGGCTTGGTAAAATCCTTATATACTAGTACACACTTCTGCAAGTAGTATGAACTTGTATCTTCATTAATACACCTCTCTTACATACTATGTACTCTTCTAGAACCCAAAATTATCACTTGCAAGGAGAAAGGAAGCAAAAGTACTATGTTCAACAATCCAAGAGCAAAATTGTAGATAGTAGGAAGATCATGATATAATAGATACAACATTAAGCCATGTGAGGTTAATATTTGATTTCAAAATGTATGTAAACTCATAACTTTCCCATCAAACCATCAATCAACAGTCTCCTTGTTAAATATAGCCAAATTCTTCTTCTTCCTTATCTTTCTCCTAATGTGCTTAAACTCTTGTTGAAATCCATCCATTTGACTGGCAACCTGATTCATGAGTGTATCATTGCTTCAATCTATGATTTTCCTCCTTAAGGTTCTTGATAAAATCCCTGGACATCTCAAGATGATAGCCCTCTAACTTCTGGCAATACCTCCAACAACTTTAATCTTGTTCAATGATGCTTGTGTCTGATGGCTCAAATATGAAAAGAGAGACTAACCTCTCCTTGGAATGGGATCCTTCTTTGGAGCCATTTGCAGCCTGTAGCAAGCTTTCTCTGCACAAGAAACTGTTATAACCAAACTTGTTAATGAAACCCTTCTTTTGCGTGCAAAATTCTTTTGGAAAACTTGAGTTATTCATAATGCTTGATGAGTAAAAAAAACTTTGACAATTTCAAGACTCAAAAACTTATTAAAGGCTGATTAGAATGGGACATTTCGGGAGCTAACAAGATCCACAAGCACACCCTCCTCAGTAGCATAGTTGACATGTTGTTCGATGCCTTCTTGAGCATGCCAATTAAGTAGAGATGCCCAACCTGTGTGCAAGCTTTTGTCTTCACTCCACATGATGACACTCCTCATGGCAGCACTTCGGATGACATGTTCCATTGTTCCTCTAATGTTTAAGGTTTATAAGCTCTCAACACTCCATCTACAAAGCACTGGGGTGTTTTTGCACCACTTCTTAGTTTTTCTGTTTTACTGCTTAGTTTTTCTGTCTAGACTGTATGATTAGGTTTTTTATGCATGTCTAGATAACACTGTCACAACACTCTACTGCCACTTACTCTGGTTTCCAACTATTTGGCAGAGCAAGTGGTGGCTTCTACTTTTGGCTCCAGGAACAAAAGGATGGCACCTGTTTCGATTTCCACTAGTTTGGTGGAACAAGTGGCAGACCTATGATTGTGAACAAACATGTACAGTGACAATTGTTTTTTGAGGTAATATCACTTTTTTATTTACAAAAAAATAAACATGTACACACATTATAGAAATTTAATGACGTTAAATTTAACAAGATAATCTCCAATTTTATTGTTGGTATCAAAGCTTTTGGTTTTGTTTGAAGGTTTAACACATGTAGGATTGGATTCTCACAAGATCCAAATCTCAAAGAGGAGAAGGATCATTGGCTGAATTCATTTCAGAGATAGAACGAGTGTTGAGGAAGAAAAGAATGGCAACAGAAGGAGAAACTTCTCCACGAACTAGAGAGTTCGAAAAAGCATTTTTCTCCATGTTAGAAATGGTCAAAGTGTTATATGATGATTTCTTGGAGAGAAAGAAACCTAGTCTAGGATAACCTCTTACGAAGGATAAAAATGAAGAGAAAGGAGAATCTTCAAAGCCTCCTCCTTCAATGCCTTCTTCTCCTTCTTCTTCAAGTTCTACTTCAAATGCTAGTTCTCATTCTACGACACATACTATACAAAAGCATACACATAAACATAAGTCTAACATGCCTTTGTTAAATATTGATGTTAAGTTTGAGTTACCTTTGTATGATGGGGAACTAAATGCGAAAACGTTAGATAATTGGATAAGACAAATTGAAGTGTATTGTAGGATACACAAAATCATAGATGAGGAGACTATGATCCAACTTGCTGGTCTCAAGATGGGAGGAACTGCCCTTGTGTGGTGGGAAAGTAGGACAAAACAATATCTTAAAATGTTCGCTAAGACACTCTCTTCATGGCTTGATTTTACATCTTCATTACGATTTTTTTTTCCCTCTAGCTTATATGCAACAAGCTATTATGTCATGTCATAACTTTAGGCAGTTAAAGGGACAAACTGTTCAAAGTTATACACATGAGTTTTGAAAAAGAGATTTATTGTTGGGAATACCATTGGATACTCAAGAGACATTGCTTAAGTACATAGGTGGTTTTCATAGCTATTTACGACATACCATTCTTATGTTTAATCCAACTAGTTTAGATGAGGTGTGTGTGCAAGCGACTCATCTTGAATCTAGAGGCAAGAATGTAAATGTTGATTTTGTAAAACCATTTAAACATACTGAAAAAAAATACAAAGGCAAGTGTAAATAGAAGTTTAAAGGGAAGAAGTCAAATACAGTGAAGAAGGAAAAACCTACATGCACTCATTGTAAGAAAGAAGGCCATAGTGAGGATTGTTGTTGGATCCTTCACCCAGAATTGAAACCAACAAAGTTAGGAAATAAAGGGAAGCCAAAGACTACTGCAACAACTAAAAAAAACTCGGGGTCTGATTCAGGAGATGAGACCAAGGTCACAGTCACAAGAATCAAAGGTAAAAATTATGAAGCTAGTACAAGTTCTTCAGTTTGGTCTTTAAAAGTTGATAATGAAGTTGATGAAATCAAATGAACATAACTTTTTCACATAAGAGTAATTTCCAAGCATACAAAAATTGATACTCTATTTGACAGTGGCTCACAAGTAAACTTAATATCGGAGACAATTGTTAAAAAGTTGGGATTAACTACTAAACCTCATAAGAAACCATATCCATTAGGATGGATTCATAATGATAATCAGTTGCAAGTGAATAGACAATGTGTCCTAAAGTTTGCTATCACTTCACAATTTATAGATGAGGTTGAGTTAGATGTAGTTCCACTTGATATATGTGGCATTGTACTTGGGAGTCCATATATGTTTGATAGAAATGAAATATTCTATCGTGAAGACAATAATTATCAATTAACTAAATATGGAAAAGAATATGTTGTAAGGGCTCATTAGAAGAAATTGAATCTATCACTAATCAACTCAGGGGAAATGAAGAGAATTGTAAATGTCAGTAAAATATATTTACTAATGGTCGTAAAAGTAAGGACACTGACGGAATGGATACTTTTCAGGATTGTGACACAAAGTTGAAATATGATTTAGTTAGAGTTGTTTCTGACTATGATGATATTTTTCAAGTTCTGAAAGGATTACCTCCAAAACGACAAGTTGAACATGAGATACAATTGCAACAAGATGTTCCTCTTCCTAACATTGGAATGTACAGGTTATCAGTTTTAGAAAATGCAAAGATAAAGAAACAGGTACAAGAGTTGATTGAACAAGGGGTCATCATACCAAGTGCTTCTCCATGTGGGTCACCTATCATTCTGGTGCCAAAGAAAGATGGCACATGGTTCATGTGCGTGGACTTCCGAGCCTTGAACAAGATCATGGTAAAAAACCGTTACCCTCTTCCTCGCATTGATGACTTATTAGATCAATTGAAAAATGTGGTTTATTTTACTAAGTTAGACTTAAGAAGTGGTCACCATCAAATCAGAGTTGCTGAACAAGATATATGGAAAACTTCTTTTAAAACAAAACATGGATTATTTGAATGGTTAATGATGCCATTTGGGCTTACTAATGCACCTACTACTTTTATGTGGGTAATGAACGATGTATTCAAGCCATTCATTGCTGATTTTGTAATAGTCTACTTAGATGATATCCTTATTTTCAGTAGGACCATGGAAGATCATGTCCAACATGTTAGGCAGATACTTTCAGTATTGCAGAGAGAGAAAATTTTTGTAAAGTTGTCAAAATGTGAATTTGGCAAAACATCTCTTATATATTTGGGCTACATTGTAGGGGGTGGAGAACTCAAGATTGATCCCTCTAAAGTTGAGGTCATTGTAAATTGGCCAAATCCTACAAATGTAACTGAAGTAAGAAGCTTCATGGGGGAAACACTGTATTGGAGGATGCTTATTGCAAAATTCTCTCTAATTGCAGCTCCTTTACATGCATTGACAAGTGTGAAAAGGGGATTCCAATGGGGAGGAAGCCAACAAAAGGATTTCGACACTTTGAAAGTGAAGATTAGTACAAATCCTGTTCTGGCATTGCCAGATCTCCAACATTCTTTTGAAATTGAGACCGATGCAAGTGACTATGCCATGGGGGAAGTGTTGATGCAACACAAAAATCCCATATGCTATCATTCTGAGACCTTCACTACAACAATAATTAACTATCCAACCTATGATAAAGAATTGTATGCTTTAGTACAAAGTGTTAAAAAGTGGAAACATTACTTAATGGGAAAAGAAACAATAATACATACTGATCACCAACCATTACAGTATGTACAATCACAAACTAAGCTACAACAATAAAGGCATTTTAGATGGATGGGGTTTTTACAACAATTCCATTTGGTCATCATATATAAGAAGGGCATTCATAATAAAGTTTCTGATATGTTATCAAGACCTCCTAGTACAATTGCTACAATCCTTAATCACAATTCAATTACTTATGAAAGTTACATTGAACAATATGCCGAGGACAAAGATTTTAAAGAAGTCTATGCAACTTTAAGTCATGGTAAAAGAGCAGAAGAATTAAATTATCATATTAAAGACAAACTTTTGTATCATTTGGGCAAGTTATGTATTCTAGAAAGTGAAAGAGTCCATGTAGTCGGGGAGGCACATACTTCTCTTATAGTAGGACATTTTGGTGTAGAAAAAATAGTTTCTTAGTTACAAAGGTTTTTTTATTGGCCTCGAATGCATGAAACTATGTCCAAGTATGTTAAAGGGTGTACTATGTGTGCAATAAGAAAACCAAGTAACAAAAATCTAGGATTGTACACTCCACTTCCTATTCCTTCTAGACCATGGGAAAGTGTATCTATGGATTTTATGGGGGGATTGCCTATGTCTAGGAAAGGTCATGATTACTTGTATGTAGTTGTGGATAGGTTCAACAAGATGCGTGTTCTAATTCCTTGTAAAAAGAAAGTCACGACTGAACAAACAACACAAATGTTCTTTGAAAATGTATGGGTTCATTTTGGGTTACCTACTTCTATTGTATCTGATCGAAAATCCAGGTTCATGGGGAAATTTTGGTCAAGATTGTGGGAACTTATGGATACCAGACTAAATAAGATCACATCATTTCATCCACAGACGGATGGGAAGACAAAGGTGGTGAACATAACAGTAGTGCATCTACTTCGGGCATATTGCAAAACACATCCTAAGCTTTGGGATGAACTTTTGTGTTATGTGCAACATGCGTATAATTGAGCCAAACATTCTTCTACTAAGATATCTCCATCCGAAACATGTTTGGGATACTTGCCAAAATATCCTTTGGATTTTGTCTTTGGGAAAAACATTGCAGTAGACAAACACAGTGATGTGGACAAGGATACAAAGTTCATTGAACAGATCCAGTTGATTCATCAGGCAATACAGGAACAGTTGGAGAAAATCCAAGCCAAATACAAGGCGAGACATAGCATGCATCGAGTTGACCATGAGTTCAAAGTGGGAGATCAAGTCTGGTTATACATCAATAAGGAAAGATTGCAAGGAGAAGGTAAAAAGATAAAACCAATTCACTATGGTACTTTCAAAATTTTAGACAAAATTGGTTCTAATGCTTTCCAGTTAGAATTGCCTCCATATATGCAAATTTATTCAGTTGTAAATGTGGAAAACTTGAGATTGTATGATCCTCCTATGATCGAGGATCAAGGAGAGAATGTTCAGATTCCTACCATAGAAGATTTTTCTCCTGAGTATATGAATGAGTTGCAAGATGACACCATTTTGGACAAAAGAGTCCGTACTTCTTGCAGGGGTGATGTGGAGTATCTTCGAGTGGGATCGAAGGGCACAAATCTAAGTCAATCCAAGTGGATGGAGACTGAAAAAGTGAGTGCGCAGTATCCTCACTTATTTACCAACTGATACCAGACTTTTGGTGGTCCAAAAGCTTCCAAGTGGGGAGGATTGATCCAGGAGGATACTCAGGTCCAAAAAATGCTCACATATAAAAGTTCTCAGAATCGGATGAAACCAGTTTCATTGCGTTCGTTTTGTCACGTTGATTCCTTCCATATATTTACTTCCTCAAACATACACCATATGCGAAAGTTATTGCATTCTAATCAAATTCCCAAATAAGCAAAAAGTCAACAGTCAAAGTTAACGTTGACATCAACAATACGAAAGGTGACATCATGATGACATCATCATTTTGATGTGGCATCATCTAGAGGTGACACATGGTAGCTGACCATACAATGGCGTGGCAGAGAAGTGGCATGTTGACTGGGCAATTGCGGCAGACATGGTCGAATCACCACTTGATAGGTGTCACCTGGTGGGTGAATTAAATGGTGCCACGTGGCCCAGTCATGGGCTTCCATGTGGCACCCCTTCATTGATTTTCTGTTATAAAATTTTTATGGACTCCATAGGAGTCGAATCTGCAACCTCCGGGCGTGGGCGAAAGTCTTGGTAGGGCTGGGCTACCAACCCGCCCATGGTGGTCCTTACTACCCAACATCTAAATTTAATATTTGAACTTACCTTGCATTTTGGGTAGAGGAGGAAAGGGTTGGGGTCTAGCCCCAACCACAGTTCTATGCACGTCCACCATCACACGACTGCCCACAACTCAGGTCCTTAGTGCGTATACAACCATACAACAAGGCTACAGACGGGGCATCGAACCAGGCACTCATCCACGTGCGTGACCAGGAGCTGTGACTTGCGGCCAGGGTCGATTGACGGGGGCTTATCCGTTCGATTGGGACCTCGGTCCTGTACTTTCTCCTTCTGACTAGGAGCTAACAGAGGAGGGGCTAGAGCGTAGCACCCTTGTGGGCTAGCGCTTGGTCATATGGCTCATACGACCTGACAAAAGGGGCGTGCGTCCAACCTTTCGGGGATTATTTTGATTTGTATATTAGAGTGGGTATTTTGTTATTGTTTCTTCCCAGATTGGGCCTTTTTTGGAGATTTTTTGGCCATATGGAGGGGGATTTGACCCCAAAAAGAGGCCAGATCTTTGTGGGAAGTTGGGCTTCCATAACTAAGCCTAAAAACTATATAAACAAGGCCCTTTAATTTTGTGAGGGTACTTTTGTATGACAGGGAACTTGAATAACATCTTGAGCTAATGACCCATTTCTCATGTTTTAAGGGGCATTGAGTCATATTTTGAGAGGAGATAGTTGAGGCATGTGTGCATATGCACAAGGAGGTCTTGTACATCAGATCAAAAGCCTATTTGTAACAACAAGGAACAATTGTAACGAGAACTTGAACATTAGATATCAATAAAGCGGTCCTCCACTTGGAAGTGGACCCGAAGACGTAGCCATACATTGGTGAACTCCGTTAACAAGTTATTTGTTTCTGTTTCTCTTAATTCTTGTTGTTATCTTCTTTTATTTGCAACATGATTAATGATGGCTAAACTCTTTATTTACCTATGAGCATCAAATTAATGACAATTTGTTTATAATACCTTTCATTTTTGGATCAGTAATTTTGGTGCTTGGAATTATGTTCTAATTGAAGGTTATATATATGTGTGTGTGTGGGGCAGGGATATAAATGTTGCTTCAAATTTGATTTCTAGTACACATATTCTTGAAATATGTATTTTCACTTACCAAACTCCTACTTTGTCATGGATTTATATGCAACTATGTACCAACTACATTTTGAGTTGTATATTAGTAACACATATTCATATTAATCTTGAATCTATTAAGAACGAATAGATAATAAGTATGTAGGGGAAAACCTCTTGTCGATTGAAAGATTCACGGTTAAGATGAATCTATACTAAAAACAATTATGGTAATTGATTAAAAGAAATAAAAAGTTGGGTCTTTCTTTTATTTTTCTTTTTTCTTTTTTCTAACATTTGAAGTAGGATGTCAACTTTTATTTTTTAGTGCTACATGAATAACTCGTCCTCCCCATGCTATAAAATCACCTCACTTCGGTTCAACAAAAACAAAACTATACTACTTATACATGGTGTAATCCTTATCAATGAATTGTGGCTAACCTTATACCATAGACTTGGTTAATCTAGTGAGGATATATTCCCAATAAAAAATGCATTTTTGACCCTTGGAAGAGATTTGCATAACTCAAGTTAAAAGGCATCTATGTATTATAGTATAAAAGGATCATAATTTATAAGTGAAACCTCATTCTCAACTACCATAGAAATGTAGACAAAATCTATTTGCATAGGTCTACAATATATACTCTACATACATTACCCTTAGTCATTCCTTTATACTCTACAATTACCCTGTTAACAATACAACAGGGTTACAATTACCATGAACATGCTAATCAACAAAATCACGATTGGACCCACAAAGATATGAACCTTCCAAAATCCACCTAGTCACATTTGCTTTCCAAAAAGAGAGAATTTCTTCATATTGACACATGATATGGACAAACCAAAGAGCCGATGAGATCAATGCCAAGAATATAAATCCAAAACAAACATGAATATGGAGTTATCGCTATGACAAATAACAAAATCAGAGGTGTACATGTCCTCCATAATTCAAACCCATAGATTACTAGTTGATAAACCATAAGCAACCAGGGAGTTACAATATGGAGTCCAATGTAAAATCAAAGAGTAACATAGTAAGAAAACAAGGATAAAATAGACACATAAAATCTATTTGCATAGGTCTACAAGTTATATTCTACATACATTACCCTTAGTCATTGGTTTTTTGGTAAATAAACGTAGAATTTTTTTATTAACACTACAATAAGGTTATAATTACCGAGAACATGATAATCAACAAAAGCATGATTGGACCCACAAACATATGAACCTTCCAAAATCCACACAAACTCACATATGATTTCCAAAAAACGAGATTTTATGCATATTTACACATGATATGGACAAACCAAAGAGTCAACAAGATCAATGCCAAGTCTATAAATCCAAAACAAACATGAAGATGGAGTTATTTCTATGAAAAACAACAAAATCAGAGGTGTACATGCCCTCCATAATTCAAACCCATATATTACTAGTTAATAAATCATAATCAATCGATTTACAATTGGAGACCAACATAAAATCAAAGAGTAAAATAGTAAAAAACCAAAGATTAAACAAACAATGACATCCCTAATAACTGGCAATGATTAATTCCTTATCATTTCCACCCACTGCTCTAATATTCACCCATTCATGATAGAATCAGTATTATGATGATCGAACTTAATATCCCTCACATCCATTTTGAGTTCAAAAAGAATCCCCCACCCCCACCATCCTACCCATGCTACCCTGACAAACACCTTCTTTCTCAGCTTCCTCCATAGCCATGACAACAAATTCCTTTATGGTCCAAAATGGGGTGGAGGTTCGAGAGAAGAGGGTTTGCATGCCCTTTGTGTGTCCCACATCTTGCAAAGCATCTTTGAGAATATAATCCTCATCCTCCTCAACACAGGGCCCTACCCACCCTTGAGTTCTCTCATCCATGGTTACAATATTCTCCACAACAATGTTATAAAACTTAGAGATAAAATTTGCCTCACAACTAGATTTGGTTTCTTTGTTCTTGTCAAGAGTGGGAGGTGTGACAAAGGTCACGTCTCCATCCAAGAATTACCTAACCCATTAAACAAGAATGCAACCAAGTTAGAAAACTTAATATAATTCAAGGCCCAAATATTCCAACACCATTCGAATGCAAACATGTACTCAATTAAATAAAAGAAACTAAATATTGTGATGAAAAAATCAAATGTAACTCACACAACAATTTCCATCCACAACCATTTCATTCACAAACATATAAATAGAATTAAAATGCAAATTTAAAATTAAAGACATAATACTTATCTTTTAACCAAAGTAAGTCCATGAAATTGGTTGTGTACGAGCAATTTTCCACCTAACTGTAGGCATCTATGGAAAATGCCACCGACAAGCAATGGTATGAGACCACTACGATGAGGGATTTGAACAACAAAATCACAGTTTACTCAACCCAACCTAATTGTTTTTAGTCTCAATGAATCTACTCACTACTGATTACTCTTGATAACTCATCCAATGATCAATCATTGATTGCATTCTCATCCTTTTCCCTACACAACATAAGGGACATCTATCCTTTCTCTACTCAATAGTCCCTTATGAGTATTATTCCTTCTAATTCTCTTCACTATATGCAAGGAGAAACCACCTTATTGATTTCCTTCTAGGGTAGCCCAGTATATTATTGCCTTGGCTCTAAGACATCCAATGTGTATCCATTAACAATGAAAGGGAAGGTCTCCTAAATAGATTAGTTTCTATGCTCCTCTATAGCCATCCATATCTCATCCCAAGTCCACACGTTACTCTTTCCATAGATGATTTGGTCATTTTCAATTTGTATATATCAGTCCAAACATGAGGAATGTCATACTCAATAATTGGGTAGTGCTTGAACACGATCATTGTAAAAATGGTGAATCTATATGTGAGGAACGACAATGGATCCCATGAGAATGGAGAAGAGAAACAAACTCCCATTAGTGATGGCTCACATATTTTTCCATGATGGTTTTACCCATCCCCATACCTCCATAATTATGTGACGTAGGCATTCCTCACTAGCGACCACATGCATTCACTAATTATATTTTAAGTCAAAGATGGAATACAAGTTTTAATAAGACACGTAATGAAAAGCTAGGAGTTATTAGAATGAAACTTGGTAATATATAATTAATTTCCCTTGGACCCCCTTTCCTCTTCCCCTCTAGTGGACTCATAACCCCTCTCATGATATTCACATCCATTTTGGACCTTTATATTAATTTTCAACAACAATACTTAGATAGCTTGAGTGTACCAAAGAAACTCTACTGCACGAGACACAAAAACCATATAAATGTAATTACATGCCCAACAATTCACTAGTCATGCCCTTGATTTGAGATTTGCACTAAGAATCGATAAATCATACTTACATCATTTACCTACATGGACATTTATTTAAGCTCACATTTATAAACTCCCACCTTTCTAACCACTTATTCACAATTTATACATAATCTTATCTAATACATTCAAAGGGTCAAAACCAAGGTATTATAACAAGCTTACCTTTAATTCTCACAAATCTTCTCGTCTTCATTGGTGTGTCTCATTGAGACAAGAAAATATAGTTTTTTTCATGGACATCCATGTCATCCCTTGAGTTTGGGCTCTAGGTTGGTGCCACCCTCCATGTAGCATGCCCAACTACCTTGTTGGGCCATGTTACTACTAGATAGACTAACATATCGATTCAGATGTGGAAAATATGTGCAACATGACATACAAGCTCATGTAGCTAATGGTTAATTCTAAAATCATGAATGCAAATTATTAAGCATTCTCAAATACATATAACATAAATAAAATTCACCATTCAAGCATAGTACTCACACAATAAATAACACAATGACCATATCACTTATCTTTGTGAATATTTACACAACCAACTACAGATGTTAGACATTCTACCCAACCACATACTCTGCTGCTCCAATTCTCTTAGAAAAAAATCACCCCCGAATTGGGGTTATGAGTCCACAAGGGAGGACAGGCTCCTATGGGTGTCTACAATCCACTTAGACAACCCAAATACCCACTAAAATATAGTTATGTGACTCCTACAACAATTCCAACTACCCATCTCTCTTCTCCATTAATCTGCACAACCCAAGGGATGATATTTCCTTCTCTACAATGCAATCCATAAGAAAATCTACATCCCCTCTAGGGATCCAAAATAGACCACCCAATAATATCTCTACTAGGGGCTTCAAGAAATCCAACTACAACAGGAGTGCTCACAACAACAATACCACTTTCTCTTAGGTAATTTCTGTTGGGTATATGTTATATTCTTTGCACGACTAGCTTTAGTGTTTTCTAAGTTGCGCTGGGCGCATAGAGGGGTTGCAGGGGTTCGAGGGAAGTGCACCGAAATTTATTTTTTCCTCGGGAAATGTGTTGCATTTTTTCTTTTCTTTTTGTGTCACCTTGATTTTTAAGTCCTTTGTTGGGCAGTTTTTCGGCATATGGTTTTTTCCGATGGTTTTCTATTTCCGGTTAAGGAATTAGGGTTGTTGACTATTCAGGGTCACTGGGTTAGGGTCTTGGATGTCGTTGGATCCTATATGTATATTGTATTGTAAACAATGTGTCACTATGAATGAATATAGAATATGTTGGTTTTCTCAGTTTGGGTTTCCAAGGGAAAAATCTCTGTGTAATGTGTGTATTTTCCATTATATCTTTTCTGTTCTTTTATGGAAAATTTGTTTGCAGTAAAATATTGTACAAGGTCAAAATGTACATTTGGTATCAGAGCTTTGTTGGCTTCAGGGGGATGCCTTTTTGGTCAAGGGTTTGGCTTGGGACTGTGATAAGACTTTTTACAGTGGGAGATCTATGGTATTAATTTTTCAGGTGAAAAAAATGATGAGCAGTTCGAAAATGGAGATCAAGAAGTTTAATGGGTAAAGTTGAGCTATGGAAGCTCAATATGGAAGATCTGTTGGTGGATAGAGATCAATGGATCGCATTGGATCTAGGTACTACACCTACAGGAACTTCAACATATGTCTGGAAAAAGTTGGATCGGAAGGCGAAGAGCACATCTGACCGTGTCTCCCATATTCAATATTACTGAATGTGTCAGAGGAAGATACAACCAAATATTTATGGGATAAGTTGGGGAAGTTGTATCAGTCTAAGTCCCTAGTAAATAAACTATTCCTGAGAAAGAAGTTGTATAATTTGAGGATGATAGATGGAGACTCGGTGGTCGAGCATTTGAATGCCTTCAATACTGTGGTAAGTCAGTTAGTATAAGTTGAAATTAAAATTTCAAATGAAGATAAGTGTATCAGTTTACTGTGCTCTTTACCAGACTCATGTGATAGTCTAGTTGTGGCCATAGGTAGTAATACAACTGCCTTGAATTTTGATGAAGTGGTCTCATCCTTGTTGTCAAAGGAGATGAGATGGAAGAACATGGAAGGAAAAAGCACATATGCATTATTTGCAAGAGGATTCTCCTAAGAAAGAAATAGATATAAGTCCTCAAGTGGGATATATAAGTCTAAGGGAAGATCTAGGTATCCCAGAAAGTTTGTAAAGTTATGTTGGAGATGTGGAAAAGAAGGGCACTACAAGAAGCAATGTAGATCCAAAGTTGAGAAAAAGAAGAGATCTGAAGAATCTCCTTCTACAGAAGAAAAGACCTCCAAGGAAGAAGGAGGGGACCAAGGAAGAAGGAGGGGATGTGTACTTGGCTTCTTCAAGCACACATGCAAATCATGAGGCATGTTTGGTTGACTCAGGTTCATCCTTTCATATAACTCCCCACAAGGAGTGGTTCTGTGAATATGAAAGGTATGATGGAGGTAATGTTTTCCTAGGTAATGAATCGACAAAAAAATCATAGGTCGAGGAAAATTCAAGTTGAGGTTCATAGATGGAAGGATTATAACACTACTTGGTGTTCTACACATCCCAGGATTGGCCATAAATTTGATTTTTGTAAGAAAAATGGATGATGCAGGGGTAAAAACAATATTTGAAAAGGAAACATGTAGGATGGTTTGAGGAGAAATAGTGCTACTGAAGGGAGTTTGGTTTGGAACTCTGTATAAGCTGCAAGGAAGCACTATTAGTGATGGGTGTAATAGTTCCATTGTTCCTGATATTGGATTTGAAGAAGAAAGAACTCCTATAGTCTCTAGAGAAAAGGTTATGTTGTGGAATCAAAGATTGGGGCATATCAGAGAGAAGGGTCTTCGACTACTACACGATAAAGATATGGTTCAAGGTATGTGTAACTGCTCTTTGGATTTTGATTTCTATGAACATTGTGTATATGGGAAGTAGAATCAGGTAAGATTCCCCTCTGGTGCAACGAGGGAAGAAGGAATTTTATAGCTAGTTCATAGTGATGTGTTTGGACCCATGTCGGTTCCATCATTGGGAAAATCTATGTAACATATCTCATTTATAGATGCCTTATCGAGGAATACTTGGATATATTTCCTCAGGAAGAAATCTGAAGTCTTTGAAGAGTTTAAATATTTTAAGGCTCTTGTTGAAAATCAAACAGAAAAAAGAATTAAGGTGCCAAGGACATATAATGGCAGAGAGTTTCACGAGAATGAGTTTGAATAATTCTGTAAGAAGTGCAGTATAGCAAGGAAAAAGACTACTTGATATACACCTCAGCAGAATGGAGTTGCAGAAAGGATGGACATGATGCTAATGGAAAAAGTAAGGTGCATGCTCAGTGGTGTCAGGTTAGGGCAAGAATTCTGGGGAGAGGCAATGGGTACTGCATGTTACCTGGTCAACAAATCACCCTCATCAGCATTGGATCACAACACTCCACAAGAGGTATGGACTGGTAAGAAACATTCTCTCACACATCTCAAGGTATTTGGATGTGAGGCCTATGTTCATGTTCCAAAGGAAAACATGAGTAAGCTAGATAAGAAGGCTGAAAAGTGTATCTTTATTGGGTATAAAGATGGTCTCAAAGACTATAATATTTGGAACCCATAAACTAAAAAGGTTGTTAATGTCCGAGATGTGGTATTTAGAGAAATAAAGGATGTTGTTAAACATGAAGTCCAACTAAGTAAGGAAGAACCAGAGAAAATAGAGTTTGATTTAAAGGATTATGAATCAAAATATATAGAAGAGCATGAATCAGAAGAAGAAGATCCTCATACTCMTGTATTGAGGAGATCAGTTTGAGAAAGAAGGCTACAAGAAAGGTATRCTCCATATGATTTATGTTCAAATTTTGCTTTGTCTATTACTGATGATGATCCTAGAATTKCCAGGGAGGCAGTGGATTCATAGGATGKAAAGCTCTAGAAAAAGGCCATGGATGAAGAAATGGTAGCCTTCGATAAKAATGAGGCTTGGGATCTAGTGGAGTTGGCGWCTGGAAGAAATCCCAYTGGMAACAAATGGGTATTTAAAAGGAAGCTGAATGTAGAAGGAAAARTGGAGAAATACAAAGCTCGATTAGTAGAAAAGGGTTATTCCCATGTTGAGGGAATTGATTTTGGTGATATTTTTTCTCCTRTTGCCAAGTTAAMTTCTATAAGATTTATGTTATCTRTTGCGGTTGCATTTGATTTTGAAGTAAAAAAGATGGATGTGAAGACAAYATTCCTACATGGGAATCTGGAAGAAGAAATCTATATGAAGCATCYARAAGGATTTGTTGTGAAGGGAAAGAAGGAGYTGGTATGCAAGYTGAAAAAGTCCCTATATGGTTTAAAACAATCACCAAGGATGTGGTATCAAAAATTTGATACTTATATGCAAGGACTTGGCTTCACAAGAAGCAAAGAGRATCATTGTGTGTATTTTAAATTAATTGGTGATCATTTGATTTATTTGGTCTTATATGTGGATGACATGTTGCTGATAGGAAACAAGGAGATTATCCAGGATGTGAAAACTCAGTTGTCCTCTAATTTGACATGAAGGATATCARTGCTTCAAATTTCATTTTGGGCATGGAAATTAAAAGAGATCGGAAAAAGAGGAAACTCTAGTTAAATCAGAGAAAATATGTCGAGACAATATTGYATAGGTTTAATATGTAGGAATGTAAAYGGGTTAAGGTCSTTATTCCTGTTGGTGTAAAATTATCTRCAWATYAGTGTCCCAAGAAACATGAAGAGGAGGAGGAAATGTCTCATGTTYCATATGYGAGTGCAATTGGCAGTTTGATGTATGCAATGTTCTRTATTAKAYCGAACATTTCACATGYAGTGGGAGTTTTGAGMAAGTATATGTCAAAACTAGGGAAGGAACATTGAACAACAGTAAAAAGGGTTTTCAAGTATTTGTGTGGCACTGCTAGCTATAAGGAAGACCATTATTGGACARAGTGTTGGACATACATGSATTTGTGGATGAAAAGTGGGYTGGAGATATGGATCGTAGGAGATCTACAAGCGGGTATGTGTTTAACCTATTTGGAGGAGCAAAAGGCATGCTATAGTGGCACTTTCAATTACAKAAGATGAATACATGACAACCACTCATGCAAGTAAGGAAGAAGTATGGTTACAAAKATTGTGTTCAGGTATTGGKTTGGTACAACAAGCTGTARGGATAGATTGTGACACTCATAGTGCAATTTTTCTATYGAAGAACCCGACTTATCATTCAAAGACAAAGCATATTGATATTCAATATCACTTTGTGAGAGACATGGTGGAAGAAAAGAAAGTGTTGCTGATGAAGGTGGACACTTWGAARAATGTTGCAGATTCATTAAMAAAATATGTGAGCATTGAGAAGTTCTCTTGGTGTAGAGGATCCATGGGCATTGCTACCATGGATTGTTGACTATGTAACCCTATAACCCCCTGTATGCAAAGAAAACAATAAGTGGGAGAATGTTGGGTATGTGTTATATTCTYTGCACGACTAGATTTAGTGTTTGCTACGTTGCACCAAGYGCRTAGGGGGGTTGCAGGGGGGAGACAAMCCCYTGCRTGGGGGTTTGGGGGTAATTCCCTCGATATTTTTTTTGCCTYGGRAAACATGTCACAATTTTGCCTTGTTTTTCGTATCGGCTCRATTTTCGTGTCCATTGTTGGRAGGTTTTTTGGCACRTGGTTTTTGCCGATGGTTTTTTAGTTCTGGTTAAGGAATTAGGGTTGTTGACTAATCCAGGTCATTGGGTTRGGGTTTTAGATGCCACTGGATCCTATATGTATATTGTATTGTAAACAATGTATCACTATGAATGAATATARAATACTCTAGTTTTCCCAGTTTGGGTTTYTAGGGGAAAAATATCTGTGTAATGTGTGTATTTTCCATTGTATCTTTTTTGTTCTTTTATTGAAAATATATTTGCAGTAAAATATTGTACAAGGTTAAAATCTACAATTTCCTCAACAAGAATTCGCTCACATGCATAAAATACTAACTCTTTGTGCAATTTCCAGCTCCAACAAGCTGTCTTTACACACAAAATGGTTTCCTKCTCTTTCTCAGCACTAAACTTTGGTTTTTCCTCACATCATTCTCAACTCAAAAAACTCTCTTCCTTCCTACTCGAATTTTATTCTTCTCCCATGATTKCTTGACTGWTACTCTTTCCCCAATGATGAGTACACTCAACCCATGTTGTCATAGCTAGATGAGTTGACTCCCCCACCAACCTCTTACGTGAATTCAATGATTGAGTATTTATTAAGTAAAAGGGATAAATAATTAAAGGAAATTTGATAATGAAGGTGATTTAAAACTCAAGGTATGTGGAAATCCATCAAAATCCCCATTAATCCCCCCCTCTTGTGGAATCATACCCCCCCATTACTTTTGTATTTACCCATATGCAATCGACAACGTATTTAATTTTATTATTTTTCTATGTACAATGTTTACATATTACATCGCTTGGCCCTTGACCATTCATAATATTTAAAAATATACAATGCTACATCGAGGATCGAAATTGGGTTGTTACAATCCCCTCCCACTGTAATTTGTAGTATCCTCAATGCACATCACCATACATGTGTACATGTATACATATACATAATATTTCATCACAATACTCAATAATTTCATGGTTTAATGACTCCTACAACAATTCCAACCAATAATCTCTTGTTCCCCTCATCTTACACAACCCAAGGAAGTGTACCTCATTCTCGGCACCGTAGTCCCTCAGAATGTCCCACTTCCCTTCTAGGGCTCCAAAATAGTTAGACAAGAAGTCTCAAATTTGTGGCTTCAAGAACTCCAACTACACCAAAATGGAGTCTTTGTACACTTATGCACAAATGTACATTCATATTTTCTCAAAAGTCTGCAAAACATTGTGGGTATTCTTCTTGCATGGCCTCGTGCTCCCATATGGTGTCTTCAGGACCACATAAATTCCATTGGACCTTTACCAAGTCGATGGCTCGGTTCGTGAGCACTTTCATTTTTCGGTCCAGTATGTCACTAGTACATATTGTAAAAATTTCGACGTTTTATTTGCAGTGTTATGGACAAAATTGTCCATATTGTCAAAAAATAGAGGAAATTTATAAAAAAAAAAAATCATGTTGCCCAATAACGTCGGTCTTGCCACGTTGACATCTCTCTTGCCACGTTAACGTCGGTCTTGCCACGTTAACGTCGCTCTTGCCATGTTTTCCACTGGAACGTCTCTCTTGCCACGTTTTCCACTGGAACGTCTCTCTTGCCACGTTTGTGCACTGACTCCACCTGAAAGTCCCCTTCATAATCCATCTAGATCATAGTCCAATCAATCACATAGTTAGGATCAAGAACATACTTCTTCAACAAAGATAAATGAAACACATTATGAAGTCTCATGGATGCAGGAAATGCAAGCATGTATGCAATTGGGCCTATCCTATCTGCGAATTCAAATGGCCCACAATATCTCGCTGCCAACTTTCAGAAACTTCCCAATTTCAGTGATATCCTTTTATCCTTTACTTTCAAAAACACATTCTCTCCCAATCTAAATTCGCTACGTGTTATTACCTTGTCTACATGGATTTTTTGTCTGGCATGTGTAGTCTTTAAATTCTTTTTTATCTTTAGCATCTATTCTTCCATTTCACTTAGCAATTCTGGCCCAATAACAACTCTGTCTACTAGGTTATTCCAACTTAGTAACATGTTGCATTTCCTATCATACAAGGCTTCAGACAAGCTCATATTCAACGATGCATTCCATTTTTGTAAGCAAACTCAACCAAATGAAAATAGTCTTGACATCTGAAATTATTGTCCATGACATATATTCTAAGCATGTTTTTAATTATTTGGTCGACCCTCTATGTCTAATGATACATTGTGCTAAAATTAATATTTTTCCCAAATCCTTTAAATAACCCTTTCCAAAAAATTGATGTGGACTTGAAACCTCTATCAAACACTGTTTCCTTAGGCACACCATGTAGCCTAGAAATTTCCTTCATATAAATTTTTGCAATGTTGTATTCCTTATGCGTCATCTTGGATAGAAAATGTGCATCATTTGTAAGTTTGTCCACCACTACCATGATGGAATCATGTTTCCTTGTTGTTCTAGGAATCTTGACAATAAAATCTATAGTAACAATCTCCCATTTCCATTCAGGAATTGGCTGTGGATATAGTAATCATGTTGGATGTCTGTGTTCATCCTTTACTTTTTGACATTCCATATATCTTATAATAAACTCAATTACGTGTTTCCTCATATCGGTCCAAAAGTATTGGTCTCTTATAGCCACAATTGTTTTCTGATACTCTGGATGTCCAGTGTATGGCACATTGTGCATTTTTTTAAAAACTATTTTTTTCAACTCCTAAGAATTAGGAACGTAAACAAAATTCTTGTACAAGAGGATTCCATTATCTTCCAACTTGTAATCTTTAAATTTGTGTTGTACATTATCATGTTATAAGCCTTCTCTAACTTGCACATAATTCTAGTTTGTTGTTACAACTTCTAAAATTATGTCTTTTAAATATGTCATGCACATACTAATGGTTTTAACATGCATTTCATGCACCCTCCTATTGAATGCATCAACCGTTTTATTATTTTTTCCCTTAATGTGCTTGAAGTCAAAGTCGTACTTGTTGAGGAATTCAAACCTTCTAGTTTTTCTAGCACTTAGTGTTGGTTGTCCAAACAAGTATTTCAGACCACTATGGTCTATCCTCATCTTGATTTTGTTTTCCCATGAGATAACGCCTCCACATTTTCAGTGCATGGACAATTGTTGCCAATTCCAAGTCACATATGGCATAGTTCCTCTCATGATCCTTCAAATTTCTTGACTTAACAAATTATATGTCCATTTTGAGTAAGGACTCCACCAAGCCCTTATTTACATACATTTGTGCACACAACAAAATCCTCATTTGGATCCACAATATTTAAGATAGGTGCATTGGTTAATAAATCATTCAACTGTCGGAAACTCTCTTCACACATGGTAGTCCATTCAAATGTTATTCCTTTCTTTTGCAATGAGGTGATCAGTTGTGTAATATTCGAGAATCATGCCAATGAATCTCCTATAGTAACTAGCTAGACTCATACATGATCTAACCTATAAAATATTCTTTGGTGTTTTCCAACCTCTAATTGCTTCAATATTTTTTGGATCCACTGCTATGCCATCCTATGAGACAATGTGGCCCAAATAGTGGATATTTTTTTGATAAAAAATGCACTTACTCAACTTGGCATACAATTGGTGTTCTCTCAACACTTGTAGTACCATCCGCAAATGTTGTTGATGATCCTAATTTGTCTTGGAATATTTAAGAATATCATCCAAGAAGACAATGAAAAATTTGTCCAGGTAATATCCAAACACTCCATTCATAAAACACATAAAAGTAGTTGGTGCATTTGTTAAACCAAATGGAACTACTACAAACTCATAATGGATATACCTTGTCTGGAAGGTTGTCTTTCCAGTATCTTCTTCTCTGATTTTCACTTGATGATAACCTGATCTCAAGTAAATATTGGAAAATATACTTTCTCCTTTCAGTTGATCAAAATGATATTTGATTTTTGGAAAAAGATACTTGTTATTTACAATAACCTCGTTTAATTGTCTAAAGTCAATGCATAACCTTAGATTTCCATCCTTTTTCTTCACAAAAATCATTGGGGCACCCCAAGGTGAGACACTTGGGCGTATGTAGTACCCCTTCTTCAACAACTCTTCTAGTTTCATTTGCAACTCTTTTAGCGTTGGTGTGTTCATTCTGTATGGATTCTTGGACACTGGGGA
>ML791960.1:95641-111555 GCA_009831015.1 Picea engelmannii
TGTGTGTGTGTGTGTGTGTGTGTGTGTGTGTGTGTGTGTGTGTGTGGATCTGATGGGGTGTATACATACACATATATATTACTGAACTGAACCCTTGTGTGTGTCACTCTATTGGAGCATATATATACAAGCGGTTTAACTGAGAAGTATACATATGACTCGATTCGATCGATCAACGATCTATATATATTTATATGGGTGGCTCAAAATACACTATATACATATGAGATATAATAGGTCCAATTGATGGCCTATATAAACATATATGTACTCTACATCTGAGTAGCCATATATATTATTTTGAAATGCTATAAAAAACTCACACATGCAATCTATTTGGTGGGTTATGTATATATGTGTATGTGTGTGTGTGTGTTGTAATTTAAATACACAACTTTATTTCAACCATGATATATATGAGTAACTTTATTATTTTAACTATGCATCAAATATTCATAAAATCATCACAAGAATTGCTTGGATTTTATACATAATGAATATATAAAAATATAAATAAATATACATCAAAATATATTTTCAACACTTAATAAAACCAATATTTCCTTTAGAATTGTAGTCAATCTTATTCAAAATAGAGTACAATAAATATTGTATGTAATATCCCTAGGCCGAACCCAATTGTAAATGTAAATACACATGTGCTTACGCTGGTGAGCTGTTTGACATCATATTTGTATGCACCTTCCATGGTATAGTGCACGCATGTACTACGCAGTAAAATGATGAAGTGTGCACATTCCAAGATACCACGTGCAACAACTTAAGTGCACGCGATTTTGAGGCCAGGGAGCCTTTGTGCATATGTTGTGTTTTATAGGTTGGTGAGCTAGTTTTGTGATGATTAGGCTGAAGAGCCTAGATGTTAAAGGCCAGTGAGCCTATTTTTGTATATATGTCTCATCATTAATACAATATACATCACCGTGCATAGACCGACCACGATAAAAGAGTATGGGGGACTAAAATCCACTAGTTAGGGAAAGGGGGGATAAAAGTTAAGGAAAAGGGGCTAAGCTAGGGAGATTAAGCCAAAAAGGAATATTATATTAATATTTCTTAAAGTATAAAGTATGGATAATTATTTTATCCTAAGTTCTAAAGATGGGGACAAGTGGGCCAAAGTAGCTCCCAACGTGACAAGTGTCAAGTTGGGAACATGCATACATATTGTTGGGACTTAGTTCATTTTCCTATCATTCCTTCCATCATTCAGTCAATCACTCCATCATCATTCACACACTCATTGAGCTATCCTCCGTAACTTCCAGTCACTGTACCTTAACCTGTATCCATAGCCATTCTTGTTTATGTACCTGGTTAGCTTGGGAGTTGGACAGAAGAAGCGGGTTGTCAGGCCCGTGGGATATTGAAGAGGTGGGTTGTCAGGATCGTGAGAAATTTCTCTTTGGGTGAGAGAATTGCTGGGAATTGATTTCCTGAAGGTGCTAAACTGCAACTACAGGGCTCTGAGACTTCTTGTCTAGCCTGTTGTTGAAGCCCAGAAAGGAAGTGGAGCAACCGAAGGACTGTTGAGCAGAGAAGGGGCACACTTCCTGGGGTGGGACAAGCATGTGGGGAATGAGGGATTGTAGGTTGTTAGTTTGAGTTGGCACCTATGATGGAGTCTTTCCTGTTGTCTATGAGCCATTATCCTGGTTAGGAATCCCTTTACCTGGGTGGAGTTTAGTCCCAGCTTGGGGGTGACCCACTGCTGAGAGTGATGAGCAGTGTGGTCTAAGGCTAGGAGGTTCGTGGAAGGTATGCACACAGTTGGTGAAATTATTACCAAGATAAGTGTCAATTGTGTGATAAATTTACATGTTGCATTATTATTTACATGTTTAATTTTATGGGTTTATCCTATGTGTGGTTATATCTGTCTTTATATTTACGGGTATTTCCTGTATATGTTGCATGTATATGTTTACTATTATTTCAGTATGAATCCATGCATTTACAGAATGTATTTATCTGTTTATGTTATATATATATATATATATTTCCGCAAGAGTTTTGTGTGTGTATGTTTAATTTGCATGCAGTTCAATTTTTTTTTATGTGGAATAGCTCAGTTGGATGTTGGGTATGTTACAATATGTTGAGCAGAGAACAAAAACGTTTTCTGGAGTAGCATGGCTCGACATGGGTGGTCGGGGATGTTACATTGTAGATTTATTTTTTGTTTGTCAACTTGGAATGTGAGCCTGGATATTGCTTATGTTAGCTTGTCCGTCATTGAATAGTCCACTTGTTGACCACCCTACCAACTCCAATGGGTACTATCCTTCCCCAAGGATTCCCAACCTACAATGGGGTTGTGTGAAAGGTACCAATTTAGCAAAATGAGAGAAGAGTTAAGATTCAAACTTGAGAGGAAATCCACACCTCTTGAAAACTCTTTGATAGACCAAACTCTTCAACAATCACAAATAGAAGGTCAAATATTATGATAACCATCCATCATTAGGGTGCAAAACATATTCATTATCTATCTCGATCCTCCATTTTATAGGCTTTGTGGCTCAAGCCACTTGTCCATATCATGCAAAAATGTAATGTTCCATTTTACTAATTACCTATTATTCACCCACCCATGTTTCAATCACATTGTTGTGAGAAAGTTGTGACAAGGTTGAACAAACTACACTAACTTGATGGTTGTGAATCAAACACGAACAATAAAGGGTTTTGGAATAAAAAACCCCAACTCCAAGTTATGTCTACCATTCTCAAACTCATGTTATTTATGAAATAAATGGACAAAGTGACAATGAAAATCATAACATGAACAACATATTATAAAGAATGAAATAATAACTCCCTTACCCAATAGAAATGGCCAATAATACACCTATGAAGAGAAGTTTGTGAAGACATAGGGGTCCAAGGCTTGCTCCTTAGGATGGGTCCTTGGCTTCCCTAGTGTATGTATGATACCCTCCTTAGTTTGTGATAAAGGTTCCTAGATATGAAATGCACTATCAAGAGGAAGAAGTCCTCAAATTTATAGTGTGATTTCGGAAACATGTACTTACTAAGAATGAATGGATTATGGATGGAGTGAATTCAAGCCTTTATTTATAGGGAAATAGTGGTTAAACCCCCATTAACCTAGCCATGTTCAAATGGTTGTTAAATATGACAAATCAAGGCTAAGAATAGCAATTAGGGTTCAGAATGGTCCACATATAATTAATTTCCCTTTTTCGCAAATTCAAGCTAGAAATAGTCAAAATTGGTTATTAGTGTCTTATGGGGGTATCATTTGTGCTAGAATATGAGCTTTTAGGGGTAATATCTATGCTAATTTTTGTTCAAAATCTAGGTTTGACTCTATAGCTTCCAAAGGTTAAATGATGGTATAAAATGGGGTGAAATGGAGGTTAAACATGCTAGTAGTGGTATATTTCGTAAGACTTCTCGGAATGCCACAAGTGCGAAGTTTTTAGGTGATAACAAATTGCTCCCTAATCTGTGATGTTAGGAGAAAATTGTATGACCAAAATACATCACTTTAATTTTTGCAAGTACATAGAGGAACACGGAGGGAGAACATTGTCAAAGGTGGGAGGACCACCTGTGGAAGGGCCATGGAGAACCACCTGTCAATAACAAGTCAAAAAGGTGATATGTGTACAATATCTCAATAGGGATGAGGTAGGGATACCCATACTTGTAGAGATATATCATAACAATGATACAATGGTGTGCCATGGAATAAATGGACTAGGTGAGTGAGACAAAATGGGGTCTCAATGAAATAAAATATGATCTTAGAGAAGACACACCAGAGTACAACACAACAATATGAATATCCCTGCATACATATTCCTATATCAAAATGGCTAGGCCTTGTTATCGTGGGATTTTTACTTGTGCAAATCCCACCATAAGTAGCTCAAATCTTGTGTAACTATAGGAAATTCTACCACTATCACCTTAGTAATAAATCCCCCTGTTTTAGTGATGGAGGAGGTCCACCACAGAGGAGGATTCCCTGATGATCTCAAGGGATCAACATAGCAATTTTTTTAGCCAAGCCTACTACCCCCTCTCTTGATCACCTAATATTGGTCTTGGTCAATGAAATGGATGAGGTATGGAGATTTTTGAATACCTACATAGAACTAGAATACATTATATCATTTATATGCTTACTTCCAAGTACAAACATGCAATTAAAACCTCATGAGACACTAGACAATGAGAATTTTCTATCGCTGGTACAMATTTTCAACAGTACAACACTCTTACARCAACAATATAAATTTGYAACAGTAGCAATAAATATGCTTCAGAATTGCAACAATTGACAAGGAAAACTTAGTATTAATTCAATAGAATATTKTTCAATTATTAGATGCAAATTTTGGGTATGTTAGGCYACCTTTAGGTCAATGTATCAGCAAATGAAAGTGTATTTAGATGGTTGTAGCAAAAAWTTTCAACAACAASAAGTTTACTACCAACTTAGCTTAACTTAGTGTTAGTAAAGTTAGTAGGAWCCTTGAGAGAATTGAAATATAGAGTTTGTTGAACACTTTCACCATAAGAGAGCGTAAATATTAGTGCCTTTGAGGGATATGGAGTCTTTATAACAACAAATGCAACTAACTTGGAACTTGATATAGATTCAACCAAGAKGTAGGATTTAATCTCTAAGGTGTTATCACATTAGGGCCTTAGAGATTGAACCTTGAAGAGAAKAATTTCTAGGGTGCAAGCACTTTKGGGACCTAGAAACCTTTTCTCCCTTMTTGTAGATTCAACTAGGTCAAAAATGAAGAGTCTAGGGCTAAAATCCTAAAGTGCTACTACTTTAATGCTTTAGGAGTCTAACSCTWGGTAGGATTTTCTTYACAAATTTTGGATGAAATTAACCTTGTGAGAGGAGTAAKCACTTATGCCCCTCTCTTAGTGATCTKTATTTATGAGMGAAACAAAATGAAYAAAAAAMTGAATACAATAACACAAAGATACAAATAACAACAACAGATATCCAGTGAACAATAACTTCTATTGAATAAATAAAATAGGTTGAAAYTGTAAAACTGCAGAACTGAAAACATTTTGCTCGAATGGTGGTAGCTATCTCTGAGAAKAGATGTGGTTGCTACGTGCATTCATCTGAGCATAATGATTACAATGAGGCTCYAKAGGCCTTTTTAACATTACTCATGAATTCCAAAACCCTAGACATCCAAAAACCTAACTYTAGGAGATGAAACGCCAAAAGTTATGTGGGCCCCGATGGGTAAGTTGGTACCTCAACTTATCAGGGTTGCAAATTTTGCATACGACCTATGTTTTAGCCACRTGATAGCCTGTTGGAAAGGTCTTTTTGATAACTACACATTATKTCATCAAAATCTGACTTYATCTACATTTTGAATGTGGCAAGCCAARAAAACATTGTTTAGGGCCCCAAAAYGGTCTTGGAAATACAAAAAGATGTACTGACATGAAAATTTCCAAAATAATCYAGTTGGATTAGGTGGGTGACCACCAATATCCACTTGAAAKTTGTGYAGGGMTTCAGACAACCCTGRAAGTGTAGAACCAAAAATTACAAAGAATTACAAAAGAACATGTTGTGCTAAAAAGAGGAKCCAATTGGAATAGGTGGGTGGACACCAATATCCACTTGGATCGGTCCTCCCCCCTTAGGAAGCAATGGTCTCCATTGCATTGAGTGCCCCCATCAGGTGGGGAAAYTTCTRTTGAATTTGGCCCAAAGTGAGCCACTTTCCTTGGTGTWGGAGCTTCCCTACCTTGWCAACTTGATAAAGTTGGATCCTCTATTGGCGAGTTCTCTTGACCTGTGTGTCAACTATATGATCAGTGGATGCATGTTCCATGCAGTTAGGGTTGATATTATGYTGGTGTCAATTRTTCTGTGATCTCTAAGGTGTACAATAATGGTGGAAAATATGGCCGAAGGAGGTCCACATTGAACATTGGGTGTAAGCCAAGGAAGGGTGGAGTGTTGAGCTCAAAAGCATTGCTACCCACAACCTTGGTGATAGTKTAATTCCCATAGCGAAGTGGGTGAAGCTTCCGATGGGGCCCTGTAAKGCGATCTTTCTGAAAATGTAAACAAACCTTATTTCCCACCTAAAACTGGTGTGGTACCCAGTGTTGATCACGAYGCTTCTTGTACTTAGCATTGTCTTTMTRCAAAATMTCATGCACCTGTTGTYRGATGTGTTGAATCTGCTCAATTAATCTGGTGGCTTTGTTGGCCTCGGACTAAACATGGGAAGATTCTTCCTGTGTGGTTGCAAGAGGTAGTGCARCATCAATGGGACCCAAGGGTTGGAATCCCARCCACACCTGAAATGGGCTATGKTCRGTGGAGCTATGGAGAGCCCTGTTGTAGTTGTGTTGAACATAGGGAAGACTCTCATCCCATGTACATGGATGATTATATTTTTACATGTGTAGGATGTGCATAATCATTCGATTGGTGACCTCTRTCTGGCCATCGGTTTAGGGGTGGAAAGTAGTGGATTTAGTGAGCTYGGTGTCCAACAGTGACTAGAGACTCAACCAAAATGTGTTAAGGAACCTATTGTCCYGATCTGAGGTGATGTTATTTGGTATCCCAAAATGGACMCACACCCATTCAAATAAGAGCTTGGCAGTATATGTTGTTGTGATGCGCTTCTTGCARGCTGTGATAATGGCCATCCTCRGAAACCGATCAACCACCACAAATACACAATCATCGTCGTGCTTGGTGGATGGAAGGKCATACATATAATCCATCAATATGGATTCCCAAGGCCTCTCGGGAGTAGGRAGAAGGGTGTATAAGCCTTGCTTCTTGAATCAARTTGATCCTATAGGATTTCAGGTCATCGCAAGTCCARGTGAATATGTCCTTATATTGGAAAATTAAGTCTAGTATACCATCTCTCTCAGCCTTGGCCTTAGTGGTCCCTTTACCTATTTTCACCATTCCCAATTTAATCTATGACCCTACGTTGAACTCCAATACTTTATYRAACYGRTCTATAATAGGTTTTAATTTATACATATCATGTCTATTAAACATCTATTCTAAGGGGACACATCCCTTTGGAAGCATGTTTTTCAGAAAGTTTACAACTTCCAAGTTCATGGATTYTGCTAGGAAATTCACTTGGGAATCAAATAAATCTTTACTTCCTTGTAGAAATTTGAGTATCTRGGAATCATCATCAAATACTYGCCAATACTCAAAGTTATCGGGAACTACCTCCATTTTKCACAAGTCCTGGAGGAAACCTTCACAAGGTTGTAGGGTGGATGTAGAGACAACCAAGGCAYCAATGACATAATTTTMTTCTCTAGGAACTTCCTCGATTGAAAAGTCATMAAAAAATTTCATGGTKTCTCTCACCGAATCCCTATATCTCCCCATTCTTTCATTTTTCATAGAAAAGTTTATATTTACTTGGGAAACAATTAGATCAKAATCTATTATGACCTTCACACACCTTATGTTCCTATCCTAGGCCAAGTTGAGTCCTATGAGAAAATATTCATACTCGACAACATTGTTTGTACATTCATACTCAAGCCTATATGAGAAATAGGTAGCCTCCTTCAATGGGGTTGTGAGGACAATGCCTACTCCTGAACCAAAACTAGAGTGAGCACCATTGAATTATAAGGTCCATAGTCCACTTGCGTCTTGACATTGTTCAACTTGGTATGTAGGGTCTATGGWGTATAAAATTACCACTTTGTCATCCAAATAAAATATCTCATCCATGGGAACCTTGGGGGCTSAACCTGGTAACTAACTACAGGTTCTCTATATATGGTGATGAAACCACCATCAAGGTGAGGGATGTTAGCATATGACAAGTCCATTTGAATGCTAGCTCCCAAGGTTTYCTCCCATTCCCTGGATAGTAACATCCCCCAAGAATCAAGTATATCAATCACCACAACATTCATCATGAGGGAAATGTAAGGAAATTGGTCAGGCTAACCCTAAGGTCCTTAATAAGGCCACATGCCATGATAGGTTTAGAGTCCACTCCACATACATTTTAGTAAGGTCATGATATTTCTAGGCTAAGTTGTTGCATCACTTTTAAAGGAACAATATTCATGGAGGCACCTGAGTCTAACATGCAATTATGGAGGATGAACTCGTTCACTAGGAGAGAAATGAAGAAGTGTGCATGATTTCCATCCCTTCTACCGATATTATAGGCATGAAATACTATAGGAAGATCACTTTCATCTTCATATTCTTCAATGTTGAGGTCTTGTGAAGGTGTGAGGTTGTCAACCTTTTCTTATTCATTAGGGATAAATGATGGTGGAAACTCATGAAGGTTGGGAGCATATAATTCATCATTATCCCTTTCATAGATAATTGAGGTGGGGAAGTTGACCCCCTCCTCAAGGGATCCATATTCCTCCTCTAATTATTCACTTATAAGAACTTGGAGTTGTATCTTAGTTTCCATAGAAAAATCCATAGTTTCAGTGTGCCGTTTTTTCTTAGTTATGGGTTAAGATTCTTCGTGAGATGTACCTACCCATGCAACATCACTTGTGTTTAGTTGATGAGGGTAATACTGTTCATATAGTGCATTCACCTTAGTCACAAGGGTCCTATCATATAGTGCAAGACTCATAATCTTTTTCTTAAGAGTACTTACCATAGGAAGGTCATGAAACTCACATGAATATAAATTGTTTTCTATTTGGGAAGCAAAGTATTGTGCCTCCTTGAGAGTTTTAGGGAACTTATCCTTTAATAAGAATTGAAATTTCCCTTAGAAAGCATTCAGATAATGGGATAAATTGATTGCTCCTACAGGTCAGCTGTTGGGATGAAATTTTTCTATCAAGGCATCAAATCTGGCATTGAATTCTCTTGCTCGTACTTCTGAATTTTGTAAAATTGGGAAAAGAGGAAATCTTGATTTTTTCCATCGCCCAATTTCTTCATGAAAGCACTCTCAAAATACTCCCAGATTCTAATACTCTTTCTTGGGAGGTTTTCATACTATGCCCTAACATTTCCTACTATTGAGGCAGAGAAAAGCCTCATGATTGTTGGGGTACATGCTCAACTACATACTTAGTGACCTACTCATTTTTTCCATTTTTCCTACTATTTTGGGGGACTGTTATTTATAACATGTCTATTTATAGTAGGTCTATTTTTAGCTGGTGGATTCCTATATATAATACCATGGGAAAATACCATGGGTTTCCAAAACCATGTGTTCATAAACCACCATTAAGTAAATTCCTATTTTTATCTACCATTAGGCCAATTCCTATTTTTTATCCACCATTAGGTAAATTCCTATTTTTTAGGAGATAATTCCTATTTCCTTAATTTTAGGAGATATTTAATATTTCACGGCTATATATCACACTTGAGTAAGAATATTATCCTCATTACACATATAATACTTGGAGTTAACTCACTTCACTTATTTAGTGACTTTCCATAATTAGCAAATTCTCACTCAGTTAGGACTTTAGTTCCATTCTTAGACTCTAGTATTATTCTAGGAGATTCTTTCTATTATGGAATGCATGTTGACTTCATGTAGAGTTCTCAATAATTTGCACCTATATTTTTAATCTTTTCTTATTATTAACAAGTTTTGACTTTAGTTAATTGTTGTTATTGGGAGAAGTTACTTTTTTCCTTGAGTATGAACATGTAAATCCCAACCTAGTGCACATTACTCCTCATGTGGAAAGTCCTATATATTTTACTCATTATCAAGGATTAATACATTGTGATTAGAGTTGGTTTCTTAGTCTCTTATGTGTGAATATTGATTCTATTTTTCTCTCTCCTCTCTCTCTTTTGCAATTAGCTAGTGTAGTATTTCCTTCTCACAATTATGTCTTGGATTGTGGTTTAAACCTAACAATGATCACACATGAATGTAATATTTTAGCTTCATGGATCCCATACTCATTATATAATCTACTCAAATGATAATCCGCCTTGGTATCATCACTACTGGAGAATTTTGATAGCTAAGAATTAGCACCTTCGGGCATATCATGGGGAAAACCACGGATTTTACTCATGTCCAAGGGTTCAAAAACATTACTAGATGCCCACTTTGGAGAAGAAATGGGTGAAATGGGATCATAATGACTTCCAATATGGGTTCTCATTAATGATCAATTGGACTCAAAGCCTAAGGAGACTTCCAATATACTCGAAGGTACATGGAAGTGAAACTCTGGGTTCAGGTGTTTTCTAATGTGATACTACTCGAGTGGGTAACAAAATGGGTCACATGGATTCCAACAAGGTGAGATGTAATCTCTATCCATCCCCCTGAACTCACATGTGTCCCTATGTGTATTGATCCCAAACCACAGTTTTAAATGCTCAATGAAAACTCGTTGCTATTTATAGACACTCAGTGTACATCTTTGGAGCCAAAATGTTATCACATGATTTGTACTTATGTGAAGCTCAACAAAAGACTCCCAAATATTGCGTAACTATGGAATATATTACCATTGTCACCTTAGTAATAACTTCCCTTGTTTTAGTGATGGAAGAGGTCCACCACAAGGGAGGTTTTCCTGGTGACCTCAAGGGATCAAATAGCAAATATTGTAGCCAAGCCTACTACCCCCTCTCTTGATCATCGAAATATTGGTCTAGTTCAAGGAAAGATTAAGAGGTGTGAATTTGTTTGAGTACCTACGGATAACAAGAACACTTCACAACATATATGTAACAATTTCCAAGTTAATTTATGCAATAATAACCTCTTATGACACTAGACAAGATAAGTTGCAATAGCTTATACAATTTGTAGCAGTAAACAATTATATGACAACAATAAATGATTTGTAACAACAACAAAAAATAACATTAATAAATGCAACAATTGACCATGAAAACTTAGCATATATCCACTAGAACATTATCCAATTGTTAGATGCAATTTTTGAATGAGTTAGGCCACCTTTATATGAGTGTATGCAACAAATTTAAGTGTTTTCAGATGGTTGTGACAAACTTTTACAACAAAAAGAAGAAATATAATGAGTTTTCCAATGTTAGTAGAGACTTTGAGAAAGTTGAGAGAGTGAGTTTTTTAACCAATTTACAAAGAGAGACACTTCTTAGATCAATGTCTTTATTGGGTTAAGGAGTCTTATAACAAGAAATGCAACTAATCTTGAATATTGAACCAATTACAACCAAGAGGAAGGATTAAAACCCTAAGGTGCAAGCACGTTTGGGCCTTAGGCTTTCAATCTTGAGGAGAAGGATTTCTAGGGTGCAAGCACATTTGGGACCTATAAATCATTTCTCCATTTTTCTAGCTTCAATTATGTCAAAGATCAAAAGTACATGGCTTAAATCCTAAAGTGATAGCACTTTAGGGATTTATGGTTCTATCCCTAGCAAGGATACTTTCACAGATTTTAGAAAAAAAATCACCTTGTGAGAGGAAGAAGCACTTATGTTCCTCTCTTGGGGTTTCACCAAGTGAGATGTCTAACATAAAATAACAAATTTACCATGAATTATTAATAGCATAAGAATAAATTTCAGAAAATTCACTTGCTTCATCCAAGAAACCAAGAGATAAAACCCTAATTGCATAAATTCCCATCCAAAATCAGCAAAAACCATCCACAAGTGACCTTCCAAGCATAGCGTATGAGAGAGAGGTAGCCAATCACCCTTAGAGGGAGAAATTTTTGGAAGTAAAGTCTCTCAAGTGAGAGTAGTGTTTTTCTAAATGAAAATAGGGTTTGCATTTTTTTAATATGAGGAAACCCTAACATAATTTGTCCACATATCATGTTAATAAGAAAATATGAGTGGGGTCGACCCCATATTTTACCTCCAACATAATTCCAAAATAAAAATATACATCATTGAAACCCTAAAAGGGTGACGTCATTCTCCAAATGTGTGACATCAAGCTAGGATAGGGTGATGTCATGCCTTCAAAGGAAAACATTGGGCCTACAAAGGCCAAGTGGAATCCTCTGATGGTGAAAGAGTGTGAAGTGAGGTGTGTCCTCTCCCCAAGCTATGCCAATCATCTCCGGAACCAAACCATCCACCAAATCCTAACCAAGAAGATGACGTCAAAGGATAGAGGGCGACGTCAAGGGCCTCCAAAGGTCACATACATGGCTAAGAGAGATACAATGATATATATGAGTGATGTACAAAGGCCCACTGTTGGAATGTCCTCTATCCTCTATGTACAAAATCCATGGGATGCTCTACCCAACCTGTTGGATTTTAGCCCATCTGTGTGGCATAATGACCAGAAATGCTCAAAACAAGATCATTTGTCCATTGTCCAAGGTTATAAGAATGTGAGAGCCACTTTTTGAGAGCAGTGAGTCATTGGATGACAGAATTATCTCCATTACATGTGCCAAAGTCCTACAATGAAGGCACAACATCCTGGGTACAATACTAGGACGTCCCTCAAGAACCATGTCAAGGCCATCTAAAACAAGCCAAAGTATAAAACATGGTTATCCAAAGTTGATAATAAACGTTAGTCCTTAAAACATACAAATTAAGTGTTGGACAATTGGTTTGGACAGTTGGTTGTCATTGATGTCAACCCTTGGATATTGATGACAACCCTTATAGAAGTCTGGAAGCCTTAGAGATGCAGTTGAGATTGATGATGAGTTAGTTGTCATTGATGGAGTGGTTGATGTTAGCAGATGTGTTGGGTGCATTTGATGAAGTCTACATGAAGCCCTAGAGATGTGGTTATGGTACCCAAAGTTGGTTGAGGAATATAGACATGACGGACAATGTAAATGTAGGTAAGACACTCATAGATGTATAGTCCTTGTCATGTCATTTTCGATGATAGGTGGTACACCACATGGTTCCTCACGGTTAGGGAGATATGGCCTTATGAAGTTGGAAGCCTTGAAGAATGTTCAAGAATCCCCTAAGAAGTTACAAGTCAATGAATGAATGGGTAAAGTGGTTATAATAAGAAAGTCAAGAATCCCTAAGAATAAGAAAAGAGGTTACATCGTAAAATTATAAATACACCTCAAGGAGTATCTCATAAGTACACACACACACTTACATTGAATATCTATATTGTGAATGTTATGGTCTAATATTTTGGTCTATTGGAGAATCTGATGGCAAGTCTGAGACAATGGAGAAAGTGCGAGGAAAGAGAGAAAGTTTCAGATCTACAGAGTGCAAGGGTTTTTTTGTAACCCTAGTTTGGAAGGCCCTCGCGGGTTAGATTGAGGGTGTCACACGAGGCACCCTTGCAGGTTGCCTAAGGGATGTCACGTGAGGCATCGCATGATAGGGAGTCTTGGTCTCATGAGGCTAAGAAAAAACTAGTACATATGTTGGTACTAGGCTTCTGAAGGTTGTGACAGAGTTACAGGTCAGTATTACAGTACAACATGTCAGCTACAGGTTACATGTATGCTTATGTGATTGTATCTTATGCTTGGTGATGGTATGGTACATGCTCGAGAGGCATGTCGTGTTGATGCATGGTACATCTTGGTGATATTGGTATGGTACATTGATTAGTAGTACATCTTGGTTGTATTGGTATCTTGGTATCTGGTTTGGTTACATGGTTATGATGATGCTATGTGCTTGAGGCTTATTCTTGGTATACTCTTGAAGCATTGGCACATGGTGTATGGTTGTATTTGATATTGATACATTGTTGAGGATTACACTTGGATTATGAAAACACATGTATGAGATACATCTCTTGGTAATGTTGGTACTTTGTTGAGGTACACCATTGATAGTACTTGCTTGGTATATCCTATGGCACATGGTGTATGGCATGATTGAGGGATATGGTATATGGTTGAGATACATTGTTGGTACAAGTGTTGATGTACAATGGTGATGTACATGGTATGGTAAAAGATTGGTACTTGGTATGGTATTGATGTATATGGTTGATAGTTGAGTCATATGGTACAGGTTATGGTGCATGGTTGATGCACAATTTGGCAAAGTTGTGGTGCATGGTTGATGCGCGGTTTGGTATAAGTGTTGGTGCATAGTTGATGCATGGTTTGGTACAGGTGTTGGTGCATGGTTGATGAAAGATTTGGTATAAGTGTTGCTGCTTGGCTGATGCACTTATTGTGGTACATAGTTTATGGTTTCATACATGCTTTGGTACATGGTTGAGACACATATCTTGTGATGGTATGTTGGTGATATTGGTACATGCTTGGTAGAGGCATGTGTTGGTGATGTTGGAAATCTAGTTGAGATGTGTACTTTGTATATGATCCATGTGAGAGGATCTGGTTGAGTATCGATTACAGTGACAGGTTGATGTGATAGTGGCAGTGACAGTGACAATTAAAGTGGTAGTGACATTTTGTCTACACTTATACTTCAAGGTGGAAGGACGAGGCAAGGAAAGGGGGTTGTAGCCTCCCTCCGGTTGGCACTGGAGAACTCAGGGATATGGAGCTTCCTTCAGGTTTGAGTCTGAGAATCATGGGTTTTTAGCCTCTTTCTTGTTGGAGACAGAGAATTCATGGTGTTGTAGATTTCTTCAGGTTGGTGCCTATATATCAAGTGGTTGATGCCTCCTTCCAGTTGGTGATGTAGAATTAGGAAGTTGGTGCTTCCTATGAATGGATTTTTGATATATATAAGAAAGCATTCCATGGTTTTCTCTCGTTTGGGTTTCCATGTAAATTATGGTGTACTATGTACTTGATTTGATGTTGTTGATGTGATGTTTCTTATGTTTATATGCGCATGATATACTAATGATATATTAATGATATACTGTTGATAAAGTTAACATTTATATATTGTGGTTAAAAGTGGTAAAAGTGCTCATATTGATTCACTCCACCCTCTCAGTATTCCAACAGTAAGTTGCAACTTAAGATATAAGCCATGTAAGATAATTCACCTTAGTATCCCCTTCAAGCATCATACTATCCTAGGACCCCATGTGAATTACCAGGTTTAAGTATGAGAGGATCTTTCATCCAACCCTATTAGGTGTGCCACCTAAATAGGAAATAAAATAACACAGGTAGAGGGATAGGTCTCGAGCGTGACAAGGGAAAATAGAAACCCACAAAGAGTAAGTGTGAAAATGATATGGTTTAGAGCTTACTTCATGGATTATGGTGTTAATCCATCTCTATGAGTGCCTTTGTGGAGAGTGCACTTTCTCTCGAGTTACCCCATCTTTGCATGCCACCTTTTTTCAAACCCATTTTTTTACTTTTTCTATTCCATACTTTCATTTACATTTTCAAATTTGTAGGTCCCCTTTTGTACAGGGTTTTAGGCTATAACAATACTCTTTTGGGACCAGGCGAGCAATGAAAGAGTAGAGCTCAAGTTAGATCAGATTTTTGTGGTTTTGCTTTGCTATGTTCACTTTATTTTCTAGTATCATTTTCTTTTTCTTTTATAGCAGTTGCGAAACAACCTCTGGGACTTCAACCCCTCTTCTCATGAGATAATGGACCATAATTGAAATTTAGGATATGTCACTACTACATATGGGCGGATTATTCCATAAAAATTTTCCACGCTTCAACTAGTTTCATATTTTTTTTTAAACAGGGCGGGATTTTCGTCGTTATTGCCACGAAAGTTCGTCGCAATATCGATGAAAATTTTGCCTATCTCATTGGTCGGTGTTAACGGCTAGTTAGCTATTTTTTCTATATATACATGAATTTAAGAGACTTTGCGACACAATTGATATAGTTGCGACACTATTCTTGGCTTTTGTTTGAGTTGTTTATTTTTTCCGTCACCCACCGGTTGAACAAATCCAATTCTCGATCTACATAGCTCAGATTTTGAACTTGCAAGGTTAGTATGTTATTTTTTATTGATGTACTCATTTAACTTGTAATTT
>ML791960.1:128255-140260 GCA_009831015.1 Picea engelmannii
TTCATTTTTTTAATGAAATTGAAATGGACATTTGTTGAGATTATTAATTGATTAATGGATAACACGTTACTGTAGGAAACAATGTTTTCTATAGAAACTTACATGACAAATCATTGGAGTTGTTTGGCCCCACCATTCGCACATGGTGAACTTGTTCGGCAACACTTTCAACAAGAAAGTGGTTACAAAGTTAGCCGATGAGAATTTAAAATACACTAGGGCCCAGTATAAGGATAAATTGCAAATAGACCTAAAGCATGAGCGCCCTCCCATGGTTTCCGAGAAAGAGTGGAAGGCGCTAATAGAGGATGCAAAGGAGAAATTGTTTAAAAAACAAGGACAACAACCACGAGTTGGTCAAGCAAGGTACAACACATGTCATATTATCAGTGAAATATGAGCATTTATGTTTTTCTTTCCTGTTTTAAGTAACAATTCCGATATCTGATTTTTTTTAAAAATTCCATATGTAGGCTACCAGACACATCCAAAGCAACAAAGGCCAGAGTGGAAAAACACGGCCAGCATAAACTAAGTCAAGGTGGCTATGGAAAACTCAAAGCACGAATAGTAAGATTTAAATGATTAACTGTGGTTAATATTTATTTAATAGTAGCGAACAAATATATGTTTTTGTTATTGGTATTTTTAATGGTGTTATGCATTGCAGTTAAATATGTTTGACACTATTGCCACCGAGGAGGACCTAAAGCTTGGTTACAAGCATGGTTTTAAAAGTGTCATTGAATATAGAAAAATCTTGGGCCAGACTCCTATCTCCCGAACCACGCAGGTAAATCAAATGAACAAGGAAACCGTAGTAGCATGCTTGTAAAGTTTTTTCATATTTTATTATATCACCCTTAACCAAGTATTTATGTTTGTTTTCAAGCACCAGTGCTACCGCAGTAGTGAATCAAGAAGTATTCAACAAACATGATGCAGGCACGTCCGCTCACAGGATCTCCTCCTTATCTCGGCCCGAAGAACTGAAACGCTCTTCTGATTCCCTATCGGGAATTTTCCACACCCACAACAGTTCTCCAAAAGATCTCCCTTAATGATTGGGAAATTGGACTTCGCGATTTCGCGAGTCTTGTGGTCGAGTGTTTTGTGTCTCGCGATTCTCCGAAATTCGACGCGAGTCAACACTAACCTTTTACTTTGCTATTGGGGTTCCTCCTATCAGGATTTCGGTATTTGCAATGTCTAGGACAACTCGCCTCACCGATCCCCAATCCTCGATACGCTCCCCTGCTGCCTTAGCCTCCCGGGCTAAACCTTTTGTCCACGCGACCACTCCTTATATGACCGCAGTCATATTCCCATTGGGGTTTCGTGGTTCGCGATTCCAAAATGCACAAACAAATTGTCGCCAGGATCCCCGATATCTCGATGGCCCAAACGTCGATGGATGACTTCCTTGCCACCTGTCCTCCACTAATTCCTTTGTGGCCCCACACTGTTAGCCTGTTGGGAAATCGCGTTTCGGAGTTTCACGATTTCTGATGCAATGTTTTCTTTGTACTCAGGAATCCCGATATGCCGAACTCCGACTCCTCTCTGATCTTCTGACGCGTGTCTGCCTTGAGATCCACGGCTAGGACTTCGTCGGTGTTTCGAGACTTGAAAGGTCTCTGGTTTTGACTTTGGAAGTTCTGAAACGCCGATGGACTCTCAATCCCTACCACCTGTCCCAACAGATGGACGACTCTACGCTCGTCGGGATTTTGTCACTTTTGATGTCCCGATTCCCATGACTTCAGGAACTCCGATTTCCTGACTCCCGACACCATGATGTCCTCCACGCGTCTCCACAAATGGACGATCCTGATCTTTCCGGGATTTTTCCTACGGAAATTACCGATCCTCTGCTCTTGTGAATCCCAATTTTTTGAACCCCGACAGCTCGATATCCCGACACCTCTTGGGGTTCTTACTCTGCTCACAAGGGTTAAACCCTGTGCAACTCCGGTCAAATCAAACGGCTGACGGGTAACTGATCCACGATCCAATGGCTCACGACTCCTGGAGCTTGAACTCCAAACCCGACCATAACCTCCTCGCTCCTTTGATCGATCCAACGGCTGACGGGATTTTGCAAATCTTCTCCATGAGATCCTAACCATCTATCTTCCTTTTGGATGTCTTCTACGGGTGAACCCAGTATTTCTTTATGAAAACTGGTCCTCCTGCGCGTAACTTTGCAGCGCATGTTCAAACATTCCATGGCACAGACTCTCTGTGGTTATTCTCGACAAACTTAAAAACCTTATCCCTCCTGAGCTTTCTCACACTTTTGACCTCAAAGAGGGTCCTTTCACGCACTCCTTGCGGCAGTTCTCAAACATCCCCAAGCGTTGAGTTCTCTCGACTCTGCGCACACCTACAACAACAGTCCTTCAAATTTTCTTCCCAGATTCACAACTGAGACTTTCCCTTGGCCTGCGCCCTCCTGGCATGGCTCCAGTAACCCAATTTCACTTCTGGGTGAACGAGAACAAAATTTAAACTATCTGAGTCTCCGTCAACGCACTCCTTGTGGACGACTCAACTGCACTCCTTGCAGGAATCCTCACTCAGATAGAGAAACAATTGAAACTCATTTCTTCTTCCACTCAGATTTCAAACTCACACATGAAATCACATACACAACAATAAAGCAATTGCATAACAGGAAAACAAACACTCATGAGCATGTCATTAACATCAACACACAGAGAACATACACAAAACCATGGATTTGAATCAACTTCTTCTATTAATTCAATATCTATACATGGATGTTCTTCTACAGCTCTCTTCTATTCTCCTGTGCTCTTCCTACTTCAACTATGTTACAAATGTACAATGAGGGTGTCTATATCCATTTTCCCTCCTTCTTTCTAAAACTGTCTAGTCTAGGAATTCAAGTCTATCTACCTGCATTAACTAGATTAAATGCCTCCTATCTACTAAGGACGAGAGTGAATCGCTCAAGGTCCAATACATTATACCAAGGCACCTTCATTAAATGGCTTCATTAAATATTTGCGCATCAATTTCAAGGGAAAATTCAAAAATTTGGCTGGGTCTGCCCAGTTGTCCTTTGTCTTCCGCGCTGGCTCGCTTGATGTGAGGGATGCTCCTGCATCATACTCCCTCGCTTGAAAATTTTCACGGGCTCTTGTCCATGAGCTCCTGCACGGTATATCCATGCTTCTGTATCTCTGCTTCAGTCTCCCAGCTGGCATCTTCCACTGGATGGCCCTTCCATTTGACCAGATACTCATAGTATTCTTTCCTCCTAGTCTTCTTACTGACTCTCTTGCCCAATATGCTCTCCATCTGCGACTTCTCTGCAATCGGCATCTGCTTCTGCCACTGAACCCCTGGCTGTTCACCTTCTTTTCCTGCTTCCTTAGCTTTATATGGATATAAATATGCGACATTGAATGTCGGAGATATTTCGATCCCATCCGGTAACTCGATCTCATAAACATTTTCCCCCAACTTATTCAAGACCTTACATGGCCCGATTTTCTTCATTTTCAATTTATTGTATGTTCCCCTTGGGAACCTCTCTTTCCTCAAATGTGCCAGAACTAATTCACCAACCTCGAACTGAAGTGGTCTCTTCCGCTGGTCGGCTCTACGCTTATATTCGTGACTTGAATCTAGCAGTCGCTGCTTCACCTGGCCGTGAAGTTCTTTCATCGCCTCTGCGAACTCTTCGGCCCTTGCACTCCTAGTCATAGTCTGTTCTGAATCTCTCAATTCAGAAACTCCTCTCGGCTGCATGCCATACACAACCTAAAATGGACTTTGGCCTGTGCTCCTATTCACTGAGTCATTATATGTGAACTCTGCCTGTGGCAATATACTATCCCACTGGCTATGGTGCTCTGTCACCAAGCTTCTCAGCAAGTCTCCCAGACTTCTGTTCACCACTTCTGTTTTCCCATCCATCTGAGGATGATAGGCAGAACTAAACATCAAGTTAGTTCCCATCTTTTTCCACAGTGTCCTCCAGAAATGTCCCACGAACTTTGTATCTCTGTTCGAAACTATACTTCTGGGTAAGCCGTGAGGTCGAACGACTTCTTTGAAAAACAGATTTGTGATGTGAGTCACATCACTAGTTTTCTGGCATGGGATAAAATGTGCCATCTTGGAAAACCTATCCACTACCACAAAGACTGAATCAAATCCTCTTTGCGTCCTTGGCAATCCCAATACGAAATCCATGTTGATTTCATCCCACGGCCTCTCAGGTATGGGTAATGGTTGATAGAATCCTGCATTCTGCTTTCTTCCCTTTGAATGATGGCAAATCCTGCATCTATTCACAAACCGCTTGACCTCTGACCGCATTCCTGGCCAAAAGTATGACTTGCTCAACTTTGCGAATGTCTTATCATGACCGAAGTGTCTGACCAATCCTCCACTGTGTTTCTCCTTTAACAGATTCTCCCTCATGGAGCAATTTGGAATACACAATTGATTGCCTTTGAACAAAAATCCTTCCTGGATCACGTACTCTATCCACTGGCTTCTATCTCTGAGAACTGGGTTCTCAGCTACTTCATACGCTTCCTTAAAATCCTGATCATTTGCATACATGTCCCTGAGATCATCAAAGCCTAACGTCCTGACTTTGAACTCCTGCATCAGCAAACATTTCCTGCTCAAAGCATCAACCACTTTGTTAGCAGTACTTGAAATATGATTAATTACAAAAGTGAAATTCTGCATGTATTCAACCCACTTAACATGCCTCTAATTCAACTTCTCCTGTTGAGTCACAAACTGTAATGCATGGTTATCACTATATAAAACAAATTCTTTTGGAATCAAATAGTGCCTCCATTTTTTCAATGCCTGTATGATGGCATAGAATTCCTTATCATATGTGGAGTACTTTTCTTTTGCCTCATTCATCTTCTCTCTGAAATATGCAATTGATCTGTCCTCCTGACTCAAGATCGCTCCTATGGAAAACCCACTTGCATCACATTTCACTTGAAACGTCTTTTGGAAATCCGAAAACACCAGAACCGGTTGTTCCGTGATCTTCCATTTCAACAATTTGAAACTTTTCTCAGCCTCTTTAGTCCAGTGAAAAGATTTATGTCTTTTCTTCACTGTGTCCATCATCGTTGTGCTAATCCCACTGAAATTTCTGATGAACTTCCGGTAGAAACTAGCCAGTCCATGAAAACTTCTCACCTCAAAATAATTTCTCGGTGATGGCCAATTCTTGATTACCTCCACCTTATCTGGATCCATCTTCAACTCATTCGCAGATATAATAAATCCCAAGTAAATGAGTTCTGTCTTCATGAATGAGGACTGATTTATGTTAACCAACAACTTCTCTTGCTGTAGCTTCTTCATTACTATAGCTAAATGCTTCAGATGTTCTGCCTTTGTTCTGCTGAAAATTAATATGTCATCCAGATACACAATGACAAACTTTCCGATGAATTCCCTCAGGACATCATTCATTAACCTCATAAAGGTACTCAACGCATTTGTCAAGCCAAACGACATGACAAGCCATTCATACAAACCTTCGTTTGTCTTGAATGCTATCTTCCATTCATCACCTTCTCTCATGCGAATCTGGTGATATACACTCTTCAGATCAACCTTTGAAAAGTATTTTGCTCCGCTCAAGCAATCCATTAAATCGTCCATCCGTGGAAATGGAAACCTGTACCTGATGGTTATCTTGTTGATGGCTCTTGAGTCAGTACACATTCTCCAACCCCCATCTTTTTTTGGACTGAGTAGCGTTGGAACGACACACGAGCTCAAACTTTCCCTGACCAATCCTTTGTCTAGCAGCTCCTGGACCTGCTTCTTGACCTCTTCATTTTCTTGTGGCGTCAACCTATACGCGGCTTTATTCGACAAACTAGCTCCTGGTATGAGGTCTATATGATGACTTGCACTCCTCATTGGTGGCAACGAACAAGGTAATTCGTCCACCACGATGTTAGTGAACTCTCCCAGTAGTTCCTGAATTTCTCCTGGCAAATCATCTACTCTCGTGCTAGTCAAAACGATCCTTGGTTTCCTGACCACAAAGAATTGTGGATCTTCTTTCTTCTTCACCTCCGTAAGAAGCTCCTTCCCACTCATGAGGAGTACTGTGTTGCTTACTTCCGGCTTCCCCTCCTTGTCCTTTATTGGAAGCAACATGTGTGTCCTCCCATTCTTCTCCAGGGTGTATGTGTTCATTCTCCCATCATGAATCACATTTATATCATATTTCCATGGTCTACCCAACAATAGATGACAAACATCCATAGGAATGACATCACACAATATCTTATCATTATATCCTCCTATCTTAATGTCAACTAAGCATTGTTTAGTGACATTTACCTGATGTCCTTTTTGTATCCATGAAACTTGATATGGACTTGGATGATCAGTCGTCTCCAACTCTAGCCTTTCTACCATCTCAGTTGAAACGAGATTGTCAGTGCTACCGATGTCCACAATAACCTTGCATGCCCAACCCTTGGTCTTGCAAGTTGTTCTGAAAATTTTGGTCCTTTGAGCTGAGTCCTCCACCTCCTTCTCGGGTGTTAAGAGAACCTTACGCATCATCAACGACCTTCCGCTTTCAGCATCTTCTGCTTCAACATCTCGCCTCTGTGCCTCGGCGATGTGAGCCTCTCCTCCATCCTTCTTTTTATCTGGACAGTCGAAGGACTTGTGCCCATTCTTTCCACACGTGAAGCATGTGATTACTCCACCTCTTCCTCTTCCTTTACCTTTGGTACGAGGAAACATATTGTTATCGGCATATCCTCCTCTCTGCTCAGTATGCTTCCCTCTCTGCTCAACATGTTGGCCTCGCTGTGAACTTCCACCTCTCTCGGTTCTAGTCTGAGGCTTTTTCCAGTGGTCCTTGGGCTTCTGGTATTTATCTTGGGCAACTGTTTTGCCTCTGGGTTGACTCCTGCCTCAGCCTTGCTGACCTTGCTTACAGCTCAGCTTCTCTTCAACTTTCAAATCCATTTGATAGGCATCCTCCACCATTCGAATGGTTGTCATACTCATCTCATCCTGGATATCGTATCTCAGGCCATTCATATACCTGGAAACTTTCTCATCATCGCTCTCTTGATGACCTGCCCTGATGTTCAGTCGATAAAATTGCTCCGTGTATTCTTTTACTGTCATCAACTTCTGTCTTAGGTTCTACATCCTCCTGAACAGAGTGATTTGATAATCTCTCAGGATGAACTTTGCCTTCATCTTTGCAATCATTCGATCCCAACTTTTAATTTTCTACTTGCCCTTGCAGCGTCTATTTGCTTGTAGCTCGTCCCACCATAATGCTGTGTGTCCCTTCAATCTCATGACAGCATGCCTGAATTTCTTATCCTCTTTGACATCTTCATAATCGAAGTATGTATCCAGAGCTCTAATCCAATCTAGAAGTTCTTCCATATCCAGGTTTCCTTCATAAACTGGAATGTCCATCTTCGTTTTTGCACTCATCCGTGTAATAGCTTTGATTAGACATTCATTGGCTGCATCCTTGGTTGCAACTTCCTCTTCTCGTTCAACCTCAGCTTCACTCTCAGAATCACTCAGATCCCCCGCACTGGCTGTGCGTCTTTGCATTGTTTCCATATCTTCGAGTCTGGCTCGGAGATCATGCATTTGTCTTTCCATTTCTAGATTCTGCGCTTGCCTACCCCTTCTCCTTGGGTTTTCTCTTTCCTTTGGGTTGGGTGACTGTCTATCTCTCCTTGGTGGCATGGTGAATTTCCTTCTTCTCTACTACAGAAAGCAAAGAAATTTTCTTGCTCTGATACCACTTGATGTGTATCACAGTGCTCTTTTCCTCTTGCCTCTCTTGCCTGAAATATATAGTCAAGAAACATGCTCTGATACCACTTGATGCATATCAGAGTGCTCTTTACCTCTTCCTACCTCTTCCTGCCTGAAATATACAAGAAAGAATCAAGCTCTGATACCACTTGATGCAGGCGCGCCACCCAGGCACGTCCGCTCACAGGATCTCCTCCTTATCTCGGCCCGAAGAACTGAAACGCTCTTCTAATTCCCTATCAGGAATTTTCCACACCCACAGTAGTTCTCCAAAAGATCTCCCTTAATGATCGATAAATCGGACTTCGCAATTTCGCGAGTCTTGTGGTCGAGTGTTTTGTGTCTCGCGATTCTCCGAAATCCGATGTAAGTCAACACTGACCTTTTACTTTGCTATCGGGGTTCCTCCTATCGGGATTTCGGTATTTGTGATGTCTAGGACAACTCGCCTCACTGATCCCCGATCCCCGATATGCTCCCCTGCTGCCTTAGCCTCCCAGGCTAAACCTTTTGTCCACGCGACCGCTCCTTATATGACCGCAGTCATATTCCCATCGGGGTTTCGCGGTTCGCGATTCCAAAATGCACAAACAACTTGTCGCCAGGATCCCCGATATCCTGATGGCCCAAACACCGATGGATGAATTCCTTGCCACCTATCCTCCACTAATTCCTCTGTGGCCCCACACTGTTAGCCTGTCGGGAAATCACGTTTCAGAGTTTCATGATTTCTGATGCAACATTTTCTTTGTACTCAAGAATCCTGATATGTTGAACTCCGACTCCTCTTGGATCTTCTGACGTGTGTCTGCCTTGAGATCCATGGCTAGGACTTCATCGGTGTTTTGAGACTTGAAAGGTCTCAGGTTTTGACTTCAGAAGTTCCGAAACGTCGATGGACTCTCAATCCCTGCCACCTGTCCCAATATATGGACGGCTCTGCGCTCGTTGGGATTTTGGCACTTTTGATGTCCTGATTCCCACGACTTTAGGAACTCTGATTTCTTGACTCCTGACGCCTTGATGTCCGCCACGCGTCTCCACAAATGGACAATCCCGATCTTTTCGGGATTTTTCCTACGGAAATTACCGATCCTCTACTATTGTGAATCCCAATTTTCTGAACCCCGATGGCTCGATATCCCGACGCCTCTTGGGGTTCTTACTCTGCTCACAAGGATTAAACCCTGTGCAACTCCGGTCAGATCAAATGGCTGACGGGTAACTGATCCATGATCCAACGGCTCATGACTCCTGGAGCTTGAACTCCAAACCCAGTCGTAACCTCCTCGCTCCTTTGATCGATCCAACGGCTGACGGGATTTTTCAAATATTCTCCACGAGATCCTAACCGTCTATCTTCCTTTTGGATGTCTTCTATGGGTGAACCCAGTATTTCTTTATGAAAACTGGTCCTCCTGCGCGTAACTTTACAGCGCCTATTCAAACATTCCACGGCACAGACTCTCTGTGCTTCTTCTTGACAAACTTAAAAAGCTTATCCCTCCTGATCTTTCTCACACTTTCGACCTCAAAGAGGGTCCTTGCACGCACTCCTTGTGGCAGTTCTCAAACATCTCCAAGTTTTGAGTTCTCTCGACTCTGCGCACACCTACAACAACAGTCCTTCAAAGTTTCTTCCTAGATTCACAACTGAGACTTTCCCTTGGCCTGCGCCCTCCTGGCACAACTCCAGTAACCCAATTTCACTTCTGGGTGAACGAGAACAAAAGTTAAACTATCTGAGTCTCCGTCAACGCACTCCTTGCGGATGACTCAACTGCACTCCTTGCAGGAATCCTCACTCAGATAGAGAAACAATTGAAACTCATTTCTTCTTCCACTTAGATTTCAAACTCACACATGAAATCACATACAGAACAATAAATCAATTGCATAACAGGAAAACAAACACTCATGAGCACGTCATTAACATCAACACACAGAGAACAGACACAAAACCATGGATTTGAATCAAATTCTTCTATTAATTCAAGATCTATACATGGATGTTCTTCTACAACTCTCTGCTATTCTCTTATGCTCTTCCTGCTTCAACTATATTACAAATGTACAATGAGGGTGTCTATATCCATTTTCCCTCCTTCTTTCTAAAACTGTCTAGTCTAGGAATTCAAGTCTATCTACCTGCATTAACTAGATTAAATGCCTCCTATCTACTAAGGATGAGAGAGAATCACTCAAGGTCCAATACATTATACCAAGGCGCCTTCATTAAATGGCTTCATTAAAGATTTGCGCATCAATTTCAAGGGAAAATTCAAAAATTTGGCTAGGTCTGCCCAACTATCCTTTGTCTTCCGTGCTGGCTCGCTTGACGTGAGAGATGCTCCTGCATCAAAACACCGCGTCATACAAGGGTCCACATGTCCATTGAGAGTGTAGAGAAGAGTACCCATTCCGGTATGTATGCTTCAGAATTAGAAATATTTACTGTGATTGTAGATATTTATTTCCTGACTTATACTTATATATTATCTTCTCAAAATTGAAGAGCATGTAGCTTAGGAGGGTGAAATGCGAGAGCAACCAAGTGGATAGGAAATTAACGCACCAACTGTCCTAACTACTGAGATAGGTAAAGAGAAATACTGTAATGTTAATCAAAACAATGAATTAGTTATTTCAATTATATTTCAACATATCGATATGATCATTTTCGTTGTTCCAGTTCACATCCTTGAACAGATGCCAGCTAACCCTTCTCAGTGACGTACCAAAAGTATGGTACTTGAGCACACACAAACAATAGAAGGACAAGGCACACAAAATACAATGTCCTTGGATGAAGATGATATCCCAATTGTCAGTTTTATGAATGTAAAAAAATGTAAATCAAAGAAAAATTAGATGTATAAATTCATGACTTGTTTTTGGATCTTTATCGATGTTTATATGTTCATATGTTTTGATGAATATCCTAGTTATGCATTAATGTATATATGTTTTCTATATAGAGAAAATCATTTGTTGGGTATGGGAAATTGAGAGCGATGAGAGGGTGTTATAGGATAAATCCGTAAGTGTGGACACAAACTGATCTCCCTAGATCCACCTGGATCTAGAACAAAGCAAGACAGAATAATACTCTTTCCCTAGATTTTAACTATTGAATGTACTAGAAGGCTAGATCCAAGAACATACCTTAAGATCGCTTCCTTTGGTATTTGTTTCTCCCGCTTCGCTTCAATGCTCTCATACCGTCAAGATCAAAACAATACAAACCAATCGAAGTGAAGCAAGCACAATTTATTCAATAGTGAATCTATGTATATGATCAAGGAGTTATACAATAAAGTAGAATTAGCTTTATGGGAAAGAATCATATTACTGTGTCATATTAAATGTGAAAGAGAGATTACAACCGTTGCCTTGATGTCGTAAGGTCCCTTCCAATTGTCCTTCGTTCCCCACACACTTCTTGCTCCAAGGATTTTGAAACCATAGATCTTCTACTCACAATCTATCTTGACAAAGCAAATCTCAAAGCCACTCTAACCAAGCCAAAGCTAACAAAGCTCAAGAACAAGAACCCACAAGCTCACAAAAGCTAACTTTCTCCATGAGAACTCCTCTCCTTTTATAAGTTGAAGAGGATAAGGTGAGGAGGTTAGGATGATCCCACTAAATCATGAAAGCGAGTAAGATCCAAACCATTCGGATGCCACCTCACCATAGAAGCTTCTCCTTCTAGAAGATTCGAGAAAACACTCATTTTTCCCACGTGCTGGAATTCTCGCACCCTAGCTATAGAGCAACCTGCGAACACCTCGCACCCTGGCTATAGTGCAACTTGCGAGAATGGGTCATTCTCGCACCCTGCCTATATAGAAACCTACGAACTTCCTTTTTTATAAGGTTTTTACATAGGAAAATGCAACTTCTTTTCTCAGGAAAAGTTCTTCTCCCTTCTCTCTTTAGGAACTTAGGCCACTGACCCCTCTGAAGGAAATAGATAGGTTTACATCATTAATGATCATAGGGATGACGAAAATAATGTGTAACAGAGGGGGGGGGAGGGGCCATATGAGCTTCCACCTTCACGTGGTTGGCCCTATTTAGTAGAGAATAACCTATTCTCGAAACAAAGAGAAGCTCATTAAGGTATGCGACAACTTAATTTTTTTCTAGAGTATTTTACATAACTA
>ML791960.1:146218-167255 GCA_009831015.1 Picea engelmannii
TCCTGAGGAGGCATGGTTCCATCGTTGAGAGCCAATGGAAATTAGTGGTAATTTCCAAAAAATGAAAATGTGTGGAATATCGACCAGTGGAGCTATCCAAATCATTGTGAAGCACCAAAAACAAGGCGTCTATGAAAATAGAGTAAGCATCGATGCTTGCTTGAGAGATTGGAAGCACTGGATGAGGTGTCACAATGAAAATTGGTTTGGTAATTTATTTTTATTTATCCTTACCACGGTGTGCCATCGTACATTGTGTATGCACCAGTACGTAATATTCAATGGTACGGGTATGATTTGATCAATGCTTGTTATTTTGTATAACTTATGACAATGCATTTGAACATCTACATGCCAATGCATTATGTTTTAGTTGAGTATCGGGGCGGATGTATCGTATAGGCGCACTGACAAATTTTGTTCGCAAAAAAATTCCGATCGGTCATGTTTGCTAAAAACCTTCATTATAATAGTGACAATATGTTTGATCATTTTATCACTGGTGCGGTATTTTTAGATGTGCATCGGGGCATATAGTCCTGAAAGGTGCACCAAAAAAAAACTCCACAAAAACATCTAGCCTCTCACCTTCGCTAACAACCTCCACTACAAACTAAGGGATAACTTTTTTGGGGAGTTTCTGTAAAATCCTCTGCAAGAAGGTGTTCTCCTTGTAGTGAGAATAAATCATAAATCTCAAGCCACCTACATTTAATGGAGAACATAGGAAAGTTAAAAATGATGAAGCTTTGTTATTGGGTATGAGAAAATATTTTCAATTGCACAATTATTCATCAAACCTTGAAGCAAGGATTGTCAAATATCATTTGTAAGGGAAAGATTCCATGTGGTGGGACCAACTGAAGCAAGTCAAGCATATCAATAAGAAGGGAATTTCTTGGAATCATTTAAATAAATAATTCTAGCAACAATACTTTTCAGAGCATTATTATGACAAAAAGATGCAACAATTCTTTGAGCTCAAGCGAGATAGCATGACTATGGAGGAATACAAAAAGGAATTCTTGGAGATTTTGAGGTATGTGGATTTCATTAGGGATGAAAAGGTTAAAATTCATAGGTTCTTGAATGGGTTATTGTTAGGGACCTAACCTCCCTAACCCCTCACGTAGGTAGAATAATATATTTTCCATGTAATAAAGGCCAATATTAATAAGGCCTGGTAATAAGGAAGAACAAGTCAAATGTAAGAAGACCTAATAGAAGCTTCTGCTTCTATAATATCTTCCCTTAGAATATTATTTTGGTAGATATATTTAGTATAAATAGAACTCAAGGGCATGAGAAGTTTTTGTCTTAAGAATTATTGTAATAGAGCGTTTCTCTACTGGAGGTTTCCCCCTCGAAGAAGTAAGAGAACATTGTTTCCTATCAATAAAGGTATTATTATGGTGTTGTGGTTTCATATATTGTGGTGTTCCATTGTTATTCTCTGCAATATTTCTATTTTTGGCTATTATAATAGATCTGGTACCTTACAAGTGGTATCATAGCACTTTCCTCAGCAGAAAATTGTGAGTTATTTTTTTAGGGTAGAGATGTATTTTGGCATCTTAAAGTTACAAATATCTATTGTTCAACACATAAATCTGCGTTCGGGGAAGCATACATGCAATAACTACAAGTAGTACTTAAGCACACATTATTAGCCACCCTTGTAACCCCTATTGGTACCCCTTCGAGTGGTAGCGCATCAGACAACACATGTATATGGATCTGCCTAGATATCCTAAAGTCCTTAGTAGATAAACCAATTGATCTCTTGACTGCTATAGTACCACCAAGAACAACACTTGGGAAGATACTCTCTAGTACCTGGGTAGTCAGGTAGTACGGCTAAGGGAATGTTCTAGCCTCCTTAGTTGGTGCCCTAAGATATTGGGTTGAGTACTAATGTTAGACCCTACACATATATCAGAGAGCTATGACACAGGGAAAACCCTTGTCTCTAGAAATCCTAAATACCCTAACCCTTGGGACAAAATAGAAATAGAGCAGACACGATCTATTTCTGTGTATTGTGCCTCCTGCATTTTGGTTGCAAAATTCCTACACATTTCTTCATGTTAATCATTTGGCCATTTCGTCACTGTAGTATTATTCAAATTGGAGTATAACTCCTCAAGAGTAAAAAAAATAATTCTAGATCATGTCAACACCATTATTTGAGACATATCCCATTGGATTTCTCTCTTCACCCTAATTTCAGCCATACCTATCATTTTTCAGCAAAAAACAATTTGTGGACCCGACTCCTTCCTGACCCCCCTATTTTGCATCTATCCAATTGAATTCCTCTCTTTGCACTGATCATAGTGGTACCAATCCCCAGTAACCCTTTTTTGTGTGGTCCCACTTTTCACCCTATCCCATCCCCATGGCTCACACTCGCAACCAATATTGGGAACAACATCTCACCGCCTTGTACAAAGATCATGACCAAACTCGGATTGATATTTCTTCCATTAATTCTAGTATTGGTAACCTCAAATCCTGAATTTCTCTGCTCGAATTACTTCCCACATCCATCACTCAATTAATCGCCACATGTCAACAATTCCAGGACGCAGTGAACACTTTGACCACCTTATTTAATCCCACCCCATATCCTTTCTCATCTTTCACACCTTATAACCTTGAAGGTCTTGAATCCTTCCAGTCCACATCTTTTCTTTCCCACCACTTTCAGTGGGACCTACGTTCCCCTTGCATAGAGGTGAACAAATTTGATGGCTTGAATCCCATAGGTTGGGTCACTCAAATGGAACACTATTTCTCTTTGTACAACATTACTGATGAGTTGGCCAAACTAAGGTATGGTGTTCTCCATCTAGATCTGACACATTGGAAATGGTGGCAATGGAGAACAAATGTCTACCAAGGGTATGTGGGTTGGACACAATCTGTTTCTTAAAGTTATGAACACTTCGACACTGACACCCACCATTTAGGTCGTTTGACAAATTTGAAACAATTTGGCACAGTGGAAGAATTTATAGCTTCTTTTGATAAATTGAATTTTTGCACAGAGGACATGTCTGATGCTTTTTTCTGAGAATGCTTTGTTAGTGGCCTCAAGGATGAGATATGTTCCCATGTCCTCGTGGATTACCCTCGAAGTTGGGTAGAATCTACTAAAAGAGCTAAGGAAGCACAACACGTTGTCTCTTATCAAACCAGAAAACCCTCATTTATTCCTCACCCTAAACCAGTCACTCCCACTCCTCCTTCCACTCCACTAAAGATCCAAAAATTGACCAGGGCAGAAATGGATGAATGAAAAATCACAGGCCTTTGTTATAATTGTGATGAAAAATATTTTCCTGGGCACAAGTGTAAGGAATAAAATATTTTTATGGCCATCTCTGAGGATTCTTATGAAGAATATGTAGAGGCCCCCCTTATTGTCGAGTCACCTGAACCCACTGGCATGACTAAACCTTCCGACCCTCCAGAAGTTGAACCAGTCATTTCCCTGAATGCTCTCACTGGCTTCTCTGCTCCCCAAACCCTCAAGCTAATCGGTTACATTAATCATCAGAAGGTCATCATCCTTGTTGATAGTAGAAGCACCCATAATTTTATTCATCACTGCATTGCCTAAGAAACTAATTTCTATATCCAAGAAGTCGACAACTTTCAAATCATGATTGTTAATGGCAAGTCCATGAAATGTGGGGGGCGTTGTGAAAATGTGTGTCTCCAAATTGGTCAGTACCAAATGAAATTTCATATGTTTTCTATCGACATGGATGGTTGTGACATTGTGTTGGGTGTCAAATGGCTAAGGACTATGGGTCCCATTCTCATGTATTTTAAGGAATTAACCATGAAATTCAACCAGAAGGGCCAAGGGTATAAGTTCCAAGGCATCACAACAAGTTCCCCTGAGATCATTAGTTCCCATCGCATGGAAAAGATCCTAAGAAAAGGTCATTCCGACATTATTGCACAACTCTATTCCATTCACACCACTAAGACACCCTCTGTGTCGCCTAACCTCCAATCCATCCTCTCCAAATATCAAGTTGTTTTTCCACTCCCTGGGGACTTCCTCCTTCACATGGTGTTCATGGTCATTCCATTCCCCTCGTCCTTAGCAACCTTCCTCCCAATGTTCATCCCTATCATCATCCCTTTTCCCAGAAAAATGAAATTGAGAAAATTGTTCAAGAGTTGCTCGTCGCAGGCATTATATGTCCTAGTACTAACCCCTATTATTCTCCTGTGGTCATAGTACTTAAGAAAGAAGGATATTTTTGCATGTGTCCTGAATTTCACGCCCTCAAAAAACTCACCATCAACAACAAATTTCCCATTCCTTTCATTGATGATCTCATGGATGAATTAAGTGGTTCACAGTTCTTTACTAAAATTGATCTTTGTTATGGATACCACTAGATATGTATGAAAGAGGTAGACATTCCTAAGACTACGTTTCAAACTCATGAGGTCCACTATGAGTTCTTGGTCATGCCCTTTGGCTTGTGTAATTCTCCCTCCACTTTCCAAAGCTTCATGAATAATGTCGTCTTTCCTTTTCTCCGTCACTTTATCTTAGTTTTCTTTTATGATAGTCTCATCTATAGTAAAACCTGGATAACCCATCTTTCTCATGTGGATCGATTTATTTATCTACTTTCTCAACACCAAATTTTCCTCAAACAATCTAAATGTGCTTTTGGAGCCTCAGAAGACAAGTACTTGGGTCATATTGTTGGCAAGGAAGGTGGCAGGGTGGATCCTAAGAAGATTGAAGCTATGCAGGATTAGTCTCACCCCAAGACTCTCAAAATATTGTGTGGTTTTCTGATTTTAATGGGCTATTCAAATCAATTGAGAAATGAATGTCTCTCTCTGGTGGCAATCCTGAAAATTCCCAAAGCATATCTTCATACTCTTTTAGAAATAAATAGTCTTCAAAATTTGGCTTCTTATCCTTTGTTGACTCCTCCATATGGGTTGCATATATTTGGCACCATTTTCTAAAACTTCTTTTCAACTACAATGTTGAAATCTCTTTGATGGATAAGGCCTTGGAATACCTTGAACTGTCATTGAATTCCCTTCCTCATGAAGTCAAGTGAAATCCTTGTTGTAGCAGTCTAGGACAATGTGATTCTTTTGCAACCAATCCATACCAATCAAGAAATCATATGACCCAAGTGGTATGATGTTCAAATATGTCTTAGTGTTGACTCCATCCATTTTCACTACACAATCTTTGTCAAGCTCATTGATTCTTCTTTTGGTTCCAATGGCTCGCTAAACCAACCAATACTTTTCATGATTACATATCTACAATTTAATTATTTCAACTAGATTAGGATATATATAGCTATGAATAGATACATAATTAATCAAAATAACTATGAGTTAATTATCAATCTTACCTTCCACATCAATCATGTCAGATATATAGTCTTCTTGTCTATTGTCCAATGCTGCATAAATACTTGGCATGCTTATGCCCATGTTCTCCATTGTATCATCCTCCTTGATGTGATGTACAATCTTAATCATATCTCCTTTATGCAGACAATCTTTATACATATGGTCTCCCTCACATCCCCAACATTTTATGGGTTGTTTTATTGGCCTTTTCCCAAAGGAATCAGTCATATGAGGCTTATCTTGTGTTTGTTTCCATTTCCTATATGATTTTGATTTCTTCCTAAAGAAAGGTGGATTGAATCCTTTCCTCCTCTGATCAATCTTGCATTTATTTTCATCATCACACTATTTTTGAAAAGTTGTCCTTCCCTTATTATGATCGTACAAATACTTAGCTTTCCTCATGGCTTCCAATACTTATATTTTCTCATGGATTCCTCCAAAGTATTGGGCTCGCCAAATTGAATTTTATCCTTGTAAAATGATGGTAAATTTAAGGTACCATATCTATAATAATAGTTGAAAACAGAAATATTGCAGAGAATAGCAGTGAAACAACACAATAGATCAAACCACAACACCATAATAATACTTTTATTGATAATAAACAATGTTCACTTGCCTCTTCGATGGGGAAACCTCTAGTAGATCAACTCTCTATTACAATAATTCTCAAGACAAAAACTTCGCATGCCCTCGACTTCTATTTATACTAAATCTATCTACCAAAAGAACATTCTAGAGGAAGATCTTCTAGAAGTGGAAGCTTCTATTAGGTATTCTTACATTTGACTTATTCTTCCTTATTACTAGGCCTCATTAATATTTGCCTTTATTACATGTAAAATATATTATTGTACCTACATCAGGGGTTGGGGAGGTTAGGTCCCTAACATTCCCTCCCCCTTAAAAAAAACCTTTTACTCAAGGCTTGAGATGAGGAAATTGTTGTAGAATGGTAGTTGACTCCCATGTGGCATCTACTAGAGTTGTATCTTTCCACGGGACTAACACTTCCTTGATGGTGCCCTGAAGAAGACGACGCTCATGTTGGTCCAAAACTTCTTGTGGATGAAACCATATGGATCCTTCTTCATCCAACTCAGGGAGGCTGGTTTGAGTTTGGCACTTAGTTCCAGTCACCTTATTTAAGCAGGAGACATGGAAAACAAGATAGAGCTTATAATGATTGGGAAAAGCTAGATGATAGGCCACCTGTCCCACGCGCTTGAGAACTGTATAAGGACCATAAAATTTGGGCGTTCGTTTCTGACAATGGTCGGCCTTGAGTGAATTTTGCTTATAGGGTTGCAGTCAAATAAACACTTGGTATCCTTCAACAAATTGACATTCATAGCGACTGTTGGAGCCGCCCTCATTTTTTAGTCTATCACAATTTTCATTTTGATACTTGAAATCTAGAGATGGTTTTCTTTTTCCCTCCGAGATTTTGAGACCTCTGAAACCTTGTCACGTGAGCAGCAACGATTTTCTACTCTCGAAGCAAGTCCTACATTTCATAAGAATGTTCCCTCTTTTTGCTCTACTTCGGGATCTCGCAGATCGGATACTATAATTCATGAATTCACACGTCCCGAGTCACGAAATGGCGAAGTCATTTTAAATTTTCACTCAAAGCGGTAACCAAGGTAAAATCTTTCAACTCATGATTAGACGTTGTGGGGGTTTCGTGCCTCGGCATTCGCCAAACCAAAATTTTTATTTTTACAGCCCCGAGAGCCGAGGACACGAGGTCTTGTCTGGATAACCCAGGTCAAGGATTAAAGGCAAAAAGCTAACCGTGGTAAAAGTTGTTCTCGACATTTCGCCACTCGGCACTATCTTTTTCAAAAGTTACAGCTTCTAAACCCCGACCCACGAAGTCACGATGTAATTATAACATGATTAATTAATCACTTAATCCAAGATTATCTTCTCCTTAATTAAACCTTGTTATCGCGATCTCGCGGTTTCCCAACTCGACATATAAATCCCCCAGAAACTTATCCTCGAAGTTCCGAGTTGCGATATGGCGAATAAAATGATTATAAAATTAATTATGCCCCTAACCACAATTACCTTTAATTAAACCAAAATCGATCTTCGCAGTCTCGGGAGTTAGAGACTCAAAATGTTAAAGAAAAGTTCCCGATATAGCGAATAGCGAGATATTAATTACCGTTGGCGAGATTGGGGTAATTAAGCTGAATCAAGACACATCCTGCATTTTGATGCTTGCACGATTCTCGAGGAAGCCTTTTCACTCCATACGCCAACTGAATTTTAAACCGCCAAAATTTATGACATTAATGGGGAAATAGGGTAAATCTATGTGTAAGATCGGATTTTTACGGCATAAATTTATTTCTAATTTTGAATTGACAGGTTTGTTTTGAAAGGTATCGAGTTTTTCAAATATATGTAAGAGCTGCAATTCATTGTAACAAATGCATTTTCATAGCACGCAGAGCTCATCACTTCTGAGTGAACTTAATTCTGTGTGTATACGCAGTTCTATCGTAGAAGAGCTAAAACGCTAGCTTCAACCATGGCTCCGCGGAAAGCAGCAAAGGCGAATGTTGAGGTCGCAGGACAAGGCTCAGATAATGTCTCCGATACTTCGCCCCGAAGTGTCGACTCGGTCCCTAACTGGTCATTTGTTTCAGACATTCTGCAATCAGAATTGGTGGATTATTCAGACGACTCAGACGACAATGAAAGAGATGATCTAAACACCAAGTACAAAATAGTCATCCTATCTGGAATGCACAGAGTAGTAGCCAGGTCACGGTTGCTTCCATATTATGACATGGTCTGATGGGCATTGGATCATGTGGACATACCGACCAGGACTATCATGGACGAGCAGAGAGTCACTATAGGGACTTTTAGGCTGGAGCACTTGCAAACCATGTATAAGCTACCCACATCATTCGACTACACGTATGGTGCTGAGTTCCTGGAGGAATTCAAGGAGAAGGAGTGCACACAGTATGATAAAACCATGTTCGGTTTGATAAAGATTGGGTTTCATGCACCGCGAAGTTTAGAGCTAATGACCACGGCGTTTATTCAATCGCTTCGTTGGAACCACAGTATAAATATGTGGCCATGATGACATGCCGGTTATATGGGAGAGAGGACACATCACATTTTTTCCTTGCGTGGGTGCCTCTAATGTTTCGGGTCACAGAAGGTTGCTCTTTTAATTGGGCAAGGATGTTGTCGGATAGCTTAGCCAATCGGGTCACAGAGTATCAGGAGCAGAAGGAGAGTGGGAAGGCGTCATCGTTCTACATGTCCGCATACATTATGGATGCAATCTGTTCTATGACACCATTTCCATTGATGAGCTGGGGTTGGACTCCGGCCAAAGACAAGCCCATACATATATATCATGAAAAACTATGGGAAAATAAAGCAGAAAATTTCGCGTATGAAATTTTTAATTGGGTGATGGTGCCCCTGCCTGTCGCCATTTTTGGTCACCCGCCACCCCGTATCTCAGACAGCATAGCAACAAATCTGAGCAGCATAGCGAACTGGTACGTGGAGGCGGAATTTTCCTACCTCAGAGTTTTTGGGGCTTCTGTTCCCTCGCATGCGCTGCCATTGTTCATTCCTGACAAGCTGGCTTGTCATGAGGTCACCTGGCAGACGGTAATTGGCGGTGTAAGTAAAGAGCTCAAAGGGTATTCAAAGAAGGTGTGGCCATCTTTTCTCATTCATTTAAATTCTTATTCTTTATTAGATTTTGGGCATGCCAAATCCAAGGCTGCTGCCCTGGAAGACCTAAATTTGGTCTCAATCAAATACAAGAAGCACGATCCACAGAGGGTCGTGAGCAATCATTTGGCTAATTGCAGGATAAAAAGATTTGAACATGAGAATTCGCCCTCGGATGACGTTTTCTGAGGAGCGAGGTCCTACGAAGAAATTCTGGCTTGGATCCAATCCTTGGCACCTGAGGATAGAGCCGAGGTATTGAAATTCCAAGAACATCGACGAAGTTGTCTCCCTGCTGTATTGCGGGGTGAGGGTTCGGGTATTTCGGAGACGAAACAAAAGGAGGTTGAAGGTTCTAAAGATGCAACTCCCGAATCAGGGAAACACCAGGACAAGGAGGAGCAAACAAAGAATCCATAAGCAGAGGAAAAGACTCTGGACCCGCCTAAGAAACAGAATCCGGAGACAGAGATAAAAACCCCAGAACCGCCGAAGATGCAGAACCCAGCTGACACCCCAGGAAAATCGGCGAAACAAGTCGGAGAACCCATCACATCTGTCACCCCTTTGCATTCGGTGTAGGGAAATATCGAAGAAGGATGGATATTCAATGAGGAGATGAGGCCCATAAGAGCAGAAGAACTCCCTCCGAATGAGTTTTTCTTTGATAAAAAGAGAAAAGCAGTAGTAAAAAGAGAATTCTACCAGGAAGGAGAGTCGACTGTCAAAAAGTATAAAGTTATGGCAGATGGAAAAGATAAAAAGAACGAGCAATTCACCACTAAAATCGCAGGGACACTAGGAACGTATGCCTCGGCGAATCAATTCTCAGTAGGACTTTTGAAGAACCAACTTAAAAGAAAGAATCGCCTAATCAGGACTCTTGAAGCCAGATTGGCCACAACCACAGAGAATGTTAAAGGTCAGGCGAGCGTGGAAATAGAACAGGCCAGATTGGCCAACAAAAATGAAATAGAGGTGCTCAAAGCTAATCTTGAGCAAGCACAGTTGGCGGTCTGGGATGGTCGGACGCAAGCGAGCCAACAGAGTAGTTTGATTGAACAGTTGCGGGCTCAGGTAGAAATCGTCGAGAGCATAATGATAGACCTCGGGATATTTAAATCCCAAGCGAGCGAGATTCAGAGCAGAATCTTTTCAGCACAACAGAATTTGCTCGCCAAGGTGGGAGCGATCCGGGAAAACTGTCTGTTGTTCAATCAGGTTTATGAGAATTTATCGATCAGAGAAAGGGATGCAGGAGCGGCTCGGGTCGCCTTCCAGGAGGCAGTAATAGCCACGAACAACTGGGTTTTGGCGGGTACTCCCAGATTCAACATTTCGGAGCAAACCCGAGGAAATATTCTGTTGAAGGAGTGGGAGCACAACATCGCCATGGGCAAGGAGCAAGCCCAAAAGGTAACTAATTCCCTAGAAGAAGCCTTTAATTCTATAGACGGCGAGCTACTGGGAATTGATAGCGGAGGCAATGCTGAAGCGTTGATGCAAATGAATGTGGAACAGATCTCACTTGATCTGAAAGATAAGGAAGAAAGAGATTTGGATAATGTCTCTCAGATGAATATGGTGGACATAGTCCAAGTTGATAAGTACATGATCAAACCCAGCGCACAACTAAGTTCCCTCGACATCATCGACTCACAAATGGAAGACAAGTTGCAGTAGTTAGCCTGAGAATGTTACTTCGTCGAGGTCAGCTGTCAAGCAAAACCATCACGGCTCATATCCCAGCTAGTGGAAATATGTATCGCCTGCACCGAGTCCACGCGACGACAAACACCTGGCACTAAGTGAAGACAGAGTAGGCAAAATGGAGCGATTACTCTCTTCTCGGTCATAACCAAAATTTTGCGACTATTGAGATTCTACCTGCTTTGTAAAAATTGTATAAATATATCCCAGATAGAAATAAAGAGGGTTGGACCTTTTTGTGTCTTTGTAATAGAATTTTACATTGAGAGTTAATACAAGCAAATCTGGAGATTCTCAATTCCGTCACTACTGTGTTACAAGTTTGCTTCCTTGTTTCTCATTTTTCCATTTTAATTCATATTCATAATTGATGTGCTTCGTTATACTTTAGTACGACCACTACTATAACGAATGAATTTGGGTTTTCTGTAATTGTTTATTGTCTTTCTTCTGCACCAGCTATCAGCGGGTGTAAGACCAATCTACATTTTCGGAATTCTACATATATTCTTTGTTACATTGGTTATTTTCTTACATATTTTCTTCTCCCGTTTGTGTCGTGAGATTTTCCCCTGGTAGGAACCTTACGCTGTAAACAGCTCAATGTTTTTCTCCCACCTCGCACCTTTTATTAAATATAATACAGTTATGAGAACGAGCCTTAGATTTGCATCCATTTTCTATTTCTGCAATCGTAAGTTCTCTTTATACGACCAAACTGAGACAACACTTAATCGCTTTTAAAGTCTTTCCTACCTTTACTGTTCCCCCCATGACATTTCCTGTACCAACTCAACCGAACGTTGAACCCGGACTACTGAATCAAACACACATTGGCTTAAACCTCTTCGATACCTTTCTTAAGACGACAACTAACCGGGCCGAACTCGAACAATCATGGACAGCCATTGAACGAGACATAACTATTCAGGAACAGTTGGAAGCTATACATCGCCAACGTAGGAATCTTCCCTAGTTTCCTTCACCGAAGGTTTACGCTTCCCTCTTCTACACCTATCACCCACTTTCGGATTCCTTGACATTGTACGTTTAAGCCTTAAGTACAGACTCAGGAACAACATCTTTCTGGCACCATTGCCGGGGAACGAAGTTACGAAATCTTTTTCCCTGGGAAAACGACAATTGTCTTTCATTGAAAGTGTTACCCTTTGATAGTGAACAAAGAGTACACACCTTTTAAGGATTTTTATCTTTCACTTGGCGACTCCATGAGAAATAAACTGGCATTCGGTCGAAGGAATACCAGACAAAACCTGGATGGTACGGAGATTACGCCCGTTACCGATCCCGAAAAAATTCTAAGGACGAGAGGCTCTTTTAAGCCAACCACTTCAGTTTACAAACCTGAAACCCCATCACTGAAGGCTGAGAGTCCTTCCGAATCCTCAACTTCGCTCAGTCCTCGCTTTGGCGCTAAAGATTCAACGCCAATCCATTCCGAAATTAGGAGTGAGATTCATCCAACGATCCCCTTAGCACACAAGGGAAAGGACCCGCTTGAAAGTTCATCGCATTTTAAAATACCTTCCTTTCTTAAGTTGAATTTCCCAACTTCACCAAATTCTGAAGAGTGTGTCACGCACTCGTTTCTCACACCCGTTGGTTTTCCCGAGTCCATCTCATGCAAATCCGAGGAACCGAGTCCTCGCATCCCTTATCTTTCCTCATCATATTTTCCTCTTCGCGAAGAAAATAAAGATTCCCTTTTAATTTTCCAAAACCCCCTTTATAACTTTACACAAACAATGATGGCAGCCGCCGAAGGAGGAGGTGGAGGGTTTATAGGAGGAGGAGGAGGGTTTATCGGAGGAGGAGGGGGAGGGGCCCCTCCAGGAGGGGGTGGAGGCCAAGGGCCTGCTCCCCCTCCCAGATTCTTTGTGAAAGTTGCGGCTAGATACGCTCCGTTAGTATTGCCTGTCCCCCTACATAATCTTCCAGAAAATTACATAAAAAATTTACCGAAATTCACCGGGGAGGGAGATCTAACCGCTGCTGAACATATTAATTTTTTCGACCAATTTGCAGATATCTTTGGTATCGAGCATGAGGATGTCTATTCGAGGCTCCTTGTCAAAACCTTTGAAGGTCAGGTCCGAACTTGGTTTCGGAGCCTACCCGCGGCTTCTATCTTGTCATATGACGCTTTGGAAGATGCTTTCATCAAGCAATGGGGCGAGAGAAAATACCATCTCTATTATTTGACGGAATTTGGGTCTTTGAAGAAAAATAACTCAGAAACAGTCATGGAATTCATTCATAGATTCAACAAACTGTACAATAAAATCCCGGCTGAGGTTAAACCATCACAACCTGATTTTGCACTCCTTCTGCGAGAGCGAAGGGGAGCCACCTTAAACCGAATGTAGGACGATGCAGTAGAAATAGAATCTAACATGATGGCTTCGAGTAAGCTTAAATTTAGATTAGAGACTGGAAACTGAGAGACCAAGCGCTTTAGAGAACAAGTTGGCCCTTCAGGGTCCAACAGATCCTCAGACGATAGGGTGGACGATATGGCTAGAGTGATTAAAGAGTTGTCAAATAAAATAGCCCGAATGGAACTCAAACAGGCTAAGGCTGATTCTTACCCCAAAAAAGATTTCAAGAGGAACCCAAACCCCCCGAACCAACAAAGACAAATAAAAAAGGAAGATCAAAAAATACAAGCTCCCTTAAAGAATGAAAATTTTATAGGAGCTAACGATTTTCAAGACTTCGAGGATTCAGATAATGATGTCACGAACTTTGGTGATGACTGTAGTCAACCATATCTGACTCGCGAAGACTATAAAAATTCTCTAAATACACCGAAGTCGTCAAATGAGAGTGAGGAGGGTGATCACACCGAGATCTGTGAATCTCAACTAGAAACTGAGATAATGATGGCTGAGTTTCAACCGAGGTACAACCTGAGATCTAAGAATAAGCCCACCTCAACGACTCAACCCAAGAAAATCCTTCAGAGAGGTCAAGCTTATGGGCCTCCTTTGGACCAGACCTTATCACTCAATAACAAAACTAAACTAGTAAGTGCTCAAGAGTCCGAGGTGGAAAAAGTTGGAACTCAAACACAGGAAACTAAACCTGTAAATAAAGCTACGTGTTCAACTAGGACCATGAATGATAAAGCTATCCAGACAAATAAGTCAGAAAGGAAGAATTCAGAAGTTTCAACCGGAGAAACAGACAAGGTGAGCGGAGCTTTCATTTTTGAAAATGAGTTAAACAAAATTAAGATACCAATCCCTTTGGTGGAATTAGCGAAAAACCCCATTTATCGCAAACAAATTACCAAAATGATAGGTGTCTCTGAACTAGAAAGCCAGTGCGATGTTATAAACTTGGAAGATGATAGACCTAACATCAATTTTGGTCCCCATTTTGAAGGGTCCAAAGACAACATCGCTCCCTTTTATATCACTCTGAATGTATATGATCAGTTGTTGCATAATTGTATGTTAGACTCCGGAGCTTCCCATAATGTTATGCCCAAGATTATAATGGAGAAGCTGGGTCTCTAGATCACAAGACCTTATGGAAATCTATACTCTTTTGATTCGAGGAAGGTTAAATGCATGGGGATGATAAAAGATCTGGTAGTTACCCTGGCGCAGGTCCCGGTTAAGAGTATCCTGATGGATGTGGTTATTGCAGATATTCCCCCTAAGTATGGCATGCTGTTATCTAGGTCATGGGGAGCCAAGTTGGGGGGTTCTCTACAGTTGGACATGACTTATGCCACAATCCTTTTGTTCGGTGGTCATTTCACTCGGTTGTACAGAGAAACAAGATTAGCATATACTGTCAGTGACCCTCAAAACCCAAACAACTTCCCTATTTACATTGCAGACCAAGATCTGGGAAATTGCATCTTGTCTTTTGATGATGGTCTGGATGGGTGTCCAGAGGAAATCGATACAAAGCAAGAAGAGTCAAACCTCATGACAGAAGAGCTGTGTAGTACTGGTGTCTGGAAAATGTACTTTGACGGTGCCTTATCTTCTGAAGGGGCAGGTGCTGGAGTGCTTTTAGTGGCACCTGAAGGTAAGTTCATTGTTCCTTTCTCTTACCGTTTGCAATGGGACATAGATTACACTAATAACGTATGTGAATATGAAGCTTTGATCTTAGGATTAGAGGCTGCCAAAAAGCTAAATATAAGAAAATTGGAAGTATATGGTGATGCGGAATTAATAGTCAAACAAGTAAACCGACAGTACCTAGCCAAGCATCCCAGACTAAGAACGTATAGAAATTGTGCTTGGGATCTCATGGAAAAAAATTTCTCATCCGTAAATATCCATTTTATCCCTTGCGCAGAGAATCTACATGCTGATGCATTGGCAAAGGAAGCTTCAACCTTCTCCTCCCCCATGACTTTTAAACTGAAGTATCACATTGAAATCAGATACAAACCCTCCATACCAGACAATATCCGACACTGGCAAGTCTTTGAAGATGATGAACAAATTAAAAATTCCTTACAGCAGTAGGCGAATTCTCTGAAACTCATGCTGACCAAGAAAATCAAAATGACTCAATGTGGATCATGCAAGAAGGGGAAGACCCTGAAACCTTCCGAGAAAAAATTGTGGATCACCGTATGCTGATCCTTAAAAGTAATCAGATTCCGAAAGGCTTAATTCCTTTAGAAAGACTTTTTGATCAGAACGACGTACCTGTGAAATCTACTTTGCAGCCCCAACCAAAAGAAGTGGAGGACTGTGATATAGGAACTGAAAAAGAATCCAGGGTAGTAAAGATATCCAAGTTCCTCCCTCCCAAAGTAAAGGTCAAGTACAGAGACTTACTCAGACAGTATAAAGATGTTTTTTCCTGGTCCTATGATGAATTGAAAACGTATGACACTTCCATTATTGATCATAAGATACCGTTGAAGCCTGGGGTCAAACCGTTTAGGAAAAATCTTAGGCAAATTAACCCCATTCTGTTATCTGTGATAGAAAAAGAAGTTAAAAAACTCTTGGACACGAAAAATAATCATTCCTCTGAGATATTCGGACTGGGTAGCTAACCTAGTCCCAGTCAGGAAAAAGAACGGGGAAATCAGAATGTGTGTGGATTTCCGAAACTTAAACAAGTCGTCTCTCAAAGATAATTATCCGCTGCCTAAGATGGACCATGTACTAGAAAAAGTAGTTGGATCAAACCGAATGTCTATGATAGATGGGTTCTCTGGTTATAACCAAATCGCCATGAATGAACAAGACAGGGAAAAGACTGCTTTCACCACACCATGGGGTACATTTATGTATGACAAAATGTCGTTTGGTTTGATGAATGCAGGGGCTACATTCCAGTGCGCTATGGACATCGCTTTCGTAGGAGAAAGAGACAAGTTCGTAGTCATTTACCTTGACGATTTGACAATTTTTTCTAAAACCGATGAAGAACACTTGATCCATCTGAAACAGACTTTCGAGAATTGTCGCAGGTTTGGTCTATCTTTGAATCCAAAGAAATCACATTTCGCTATGCGAGAAGGTAAGCTTCTGGGCCATATCGTATCTAGAGATGGGATCAGGATTGATCCTAAGAGGATTGAAGCAACAAATACTATAAATATTCCCAGGAATGTAAAAGAGATTCAATCTTTCTTAGGAACTATAAATTTTTTACGAAGGTTTATCCCCAATTTCGCTGAGATTGTCAAATTGATCATAGGAATGTTGAAGAAGGATAGTGGAGTAAATTGGACGACTGAAGCCAGAGCATCATTCGTGCATATTAAAAAATTCATAAGTGAGGCACCTGTGTTAGCAAGCCCAGATTATCTGAAAGATTTTCTTATCTTCTCGTTTGCTTCTGAACATACTATCGCCGCGGTGCTCCTACAAAAGGATGACGAAGGGTTCAAACGGTCGATCGCATTTTTTAGCAAGAGCCTCAGAGACGCAGAACTGAAGTATGACATAATAGAAAAGTAGGTGTACGCCATGGTAAAAGCGCTAAAGGTGTTCAGAACTTATGTACTACATTCAAAAAATATCACGTACGTGCCTACCAGTTCTGTGAAAGATATCCTGGTACAGCCAGACAGTGATGGAAAGAGAGGGCGATGGCTTGCTAAAATCCAAGAATTCGATTTGGAAGTTAAACTGACCAAATTGATAAAAGGGAAAGGCCTAGCCAGACTCTTAGCTGAATCAAATCTCAGGGCTCTTGATATCAATTGCCTGCAGGGAAGCGACGAAGACACAGACCTAAATGAACCAGATGAAGAAATGAGTCACAACCAGATCGAAGAGAAGTTCTTATCATCAGACTGGTACAGAGACATAGTGTTTTTCTTGCTGAACCTAAGATGCCCAGACGAACTATCACCGTCTAAATGCAGAACCTTAAAACTCCATGCAGTTAAATATTGTATATCCGAAAGCCAGCTATATTGGAAGGATCCACTCGGGTTCCTGCTAGTTTGTTTAGTAGAATCAGAAACCCAGCGGGTTATAGATGAATTTCATAAGGGAGTCTGTGGGGGGCATCACACATGGAGAGCTACAGCCTACAAAATCTTGAGGGTGGGATATTACTGGCCGAAACTCTTTTCGGACGTCAATGCCAAAGTGCGTGCCTGCAACCCTTGTCAAATATTTGCTGGTAAACAGAAACTCCCTGCACTGCCACTCGTTCCAGTCAAAGCTGAAGCTCCATTTCAACAATGGGGTCTAGACTTTATAAGGGAGATTAATCCCCATTCTAGTGCTCAACATAAGTGGATCTTAACAGCTACAGATTAGTTTACTAAGTGGGTGGAAGCCATTCCAACCAAAAGGGCAACAGACTCGGTGGTGATCGATTTCTTAGAAGACAATATTTTGTCAAGATTCGGTTGTCCCCGAAAGATAGTTACCGACAATGCCCAGGCCTTTAATTCTATGGCTATGATCAGCTTCTGTCAGAAGTATAATATCGTTCTCGGCCATTCCATTGCATATTACCCCTAGGGGAATGGATTGGTCGAATCATCTAACAAGAGCCTGGTGAACATAATCAAGAAAGTACTGGATGAAAATAAAAGGTCTTGGCATGTGCACTTGAAATACGCATTATGGGAAAATCGCATAAGCACTAAAAGGTCTATCTGCATTTCGCCGTTTCAAATGGTATATGGGATAGATGCGGTCCTACCTATAAACCTAGCGTTGCCAATGATGAAGTTATGGCAGGATCAAAACGAAGAACCCAATCATGTAACCAGGAGAATTAACCAGTTGATTGAGGTTCAACAGCATAGATTTGAAGTTGATGAAAAGATGCAGAAGTACCAAGATGATATGAAAGCATTGTTCGATCTTAAGGCAAAGGACAAGGAATTCCTTCTAGGTGACTTAGTGCTAAGATGGGATGCAAGAAAAGAGGAAGCCGTGAAGCATGGTAAATTTGACCACCTCTGGTATGGACCATTCAGGGTCTCGGCTCTGGAAGGGAAAAATTCCTTCCTTCTGAAAAATATAGACGGAGAAGTCCTCAGCGCCCCTGTCAACGGGTGGTATCTAAAGCATTACATGACGTAACAGTCGCCAGTTTAAAAAAAAAAAAAAAAATCGTAAATAAATAAATTTCATTATATGTGTTTTGTACATACATATATTTTCATTTAAACATTTGCTTTTGATTTTCGGTTTTTGTTCATAAACTCTCAACACATTTCCAATAAGATTCGTATTTGCTTTTACAGGAGTCCAGTTGTATACGAAAACTAGTAGGAAAAGTAATTTACAGGTTGGTGTCAGAAATGGATCGGCATAGAACAGGTGATACCTAAAATAGTTTCATATTGCGCAAAGAAATTGAAATGAAAAGGTAAAAAGGAACTTTCTCAAAAACATATGTTATGAAAGACTGTTAAAGGAAACCGAGGTAGCGTCATTCAAACTACAATATAGGCTAAGATGTTAGATAACAGGATTGTTTCTTGGCTCGATAATTTTTTATTGAAAGTAGCGATACACTAAATCTAAAAATGGTCAGTCAAAATGAACTGTCCCCAAAGATATCTACAAGAGTCAGTCTCAAACTGTTTGACCTTCTGTATTTTCAGTCAATGAATTGCTACCTGGTATCCTGTCTATCTTCGGGTCTAACTTTTATCAAGTCACCATCTTCCTGAGTCATTATGAAGGGATAAAAGTTTTTCATTTTGAACCTCGTGAGTTTCGAAATAGATCTTGATAGGAAAGCGAATCTTCACAACTACTTGATCCCCTGCTAAGCGAAGGAATGTTTAGAGTGATCCTAACTCTCCTAGGTTTTTCAACAGCATCGGAGGATTAAAGATTGCTCAAATAGGATGCCCTTAAAAAGTTATTTTCCTTTTTTCCCTAAGAACGAGGATGTCGTGAAGGTCAAGGGAAGGTTGGTACTGAGCAATCAAAGTAGGTTGACAGACCTCTAATGCAAAAGATTACACAGATATCAGCCTTGATACAAACTGATTGCCCCCATCTTCGCGCTCGAAAAATAAATTATAAGACAGGTGGTGAAAGGAAATTCAGAAATGATTGCCCCCACCTAGTCCAAGAGACGATGAAAGGAAATTTAGAAATGATTGCCCTCGTCTCAGCATTTAAATGCATAAATATATCCCAAAGTGGTGAAAGGAAATTCAGTAAAAGGGGCCAGATAACTTCACCAGGGTACTCAACAGGCTCGCTGGCAATGAAGAAATGTCTGAGATATCTGTAAGGCTATTATACATGAATATCACTCTACTCTGGTAACCAATGCTTTCTAAAAACCTGATCCACATCCCAAATTCAGATAGGACTCCCTGATTAAAAACATATAATCTCGTCCTTTTGATGCAAGCCAAGAGCCACAAGCTTTGTTGGGTCTCCTAGGATCGTTTAGATTGTCTTAAAGCATACCTAAATTTAGCAGCAGGAAAGAGAAAATTGTGAAAGGGACTACAACTGTGTTTGGAAAGAGTATCTGATTTTGAAAAAACTTTTCAAGGTAAAGAACGTAGTCTTTTTCCCCTTCGATCCTCTTTTCGCGATAGCCTTTCCGCCTGATTGAGTTTTTGACTCCATTTACCCAATATTGGCACGTGGTCTACTATTCTTCCCACCTCATAGGAAGGCGGGATCCCTAGTTGGAGCTTATGTTGGAGCCGCCCTTGTTTTTTAGTCTATCACAATTTTCATTTTGATACTTTAAATCTAGAGATGGTTTTCTTTTTCCCTCCAAGATTTTGAGACCTCTGAAACCTTGTCACGTGAGCAGCGACGATTTTCTACTCTCGAAGCAAGTCCTACATTTCTTAATAATGTTACCTCTTTTTGCTCTACTTCGGGATCTCATAGATCGGATACTATAATTCATGACTTCACACGTCCCAAGTCACGAAATGGCGAAGTCATTTTAAATTTTCACTCAAAGCGGTAACCAGGGTAAAATATTTCAACTCATGATTAGACGTCGTGGGGGTTTCATGCCTCGGCGTTCGCCAAACCAAAATTTTTATTTTTATAGCTCTAAGAGCCGAGGACATGAGGTCTTGTCTGGATAACCCAGGTCAAGGATTAAAGGCAAAAAGCTAACCGTGGTAAAAGTTGTTCTCGACATTTCGCCACTCGGCACTATCTTTTTCAAAAGTTACAGCTTCTAAACCCCGACCCACGAAGTCACGATGTAATTATAACATGATTAATTAATCACTTAATCCAAGATTATCTTCTCCTTAATTAAACCTTGTTATCGCGATCTCGCGGTTTCGCAACTCGACATATAAATCCCCCAGAAACTTATCCTCGAAGTTCTGAGTTGCGATATGGCGAATAAAATGATTATAAAATTAATTATTCCCCTAACCACAATTACCTTTAATTAAAACAAAATCGATCTTCGCAATCTCGGGAGTTAGAGACTCAAAATGTTAAAGAAAAGTTCTCGATATAGCGAATAGCGAGATATTAATTATCGTTGGTGAGATTGGGGTAATTAAGCTGAATCAAGACACATATCGCGTTTTGATGCTTGCACGATTCTCGAGGAATCCTTTTCACTCCATACGCCAACTGACTTTTAAACCGCCAAAATTTATGACATTAATGGGGAAATAGGGTAAATCTATGTGTAAGATCGGATTTTTACGGCATAAATTTATTTCTAATTTTGAATTGACAGGTTTGTTTTGAAA
>ML791960.1:171471-185034 GCA_009831015.1 Picea engelmannii
TTAATTTAAAACACAAAGCCCTAGGTCGCCCTAGTTGAACCAAATCGGCCTCTTTTTAAAAGTTGATAAAATAGGGGGATTCTTTCACAAAAATGTATTGGGGAAGGGTTGTTAGGATGTCTACACCCTTGCAATTGATTAGATCGACCATTTCAGCAAAAGAAACTCATGAAAATTCCCCTCAATGGCCCACGCACCCCCTCAAATCGTTTTGCATTTTTAACATGTTTTAATCATTATTTGGCAAATAATAAAGGGTGTGGTGGTTAAAAAGAGTGATTGGTTGCTTTTAGATGTCATGAGCATTTGATTTTATGTTTTAAAATGCTTTTTGAAAATCGCCGAATTCACAAAAACGTGAGGAATAATGAAATTCTTGATTTTTTGTTTTGTAGGTGTCTTTGGAAATCATGATTGAATGGAAAGAGAGGGAACACGAGATGGATGATTTAGCCGCTCTACGGAGTCCTCGTACACGGGCCGCTTTGCGGGCCTGTGGCTTGCTCAAGTTTTTCAAATTGCAAAAAATGAAGAGAGAGGTTCTACTACTTGAGCACATGATTGGCCTTTGGGATGTCGTGGAACAGGGATTCTGTATCGGCACACAACTCCTAACTATTGAGTTGGAAGATGTGTTCTTTCTGACCGGCCTCTCGAAAAGAGGGGTCCCCATAGCTTTTACTGGGCACAGGGCATTACCTGAGCAGGTGGACGTGTATCTGGCACGCCACTGCGTTCCGGGAGAGAGGTTGGTAGGGGGCAGGATCCCTATCAAGGATATATGAGATCTGCCTCTTCGATCTATATTATTTTCTATCACGAGTGTGACTGGTAGAACTAGTGCTCATTTAGCATCGAGATCACAGGTGGCCTATGGTGTTCAGTGTTTAGAACCAACACTGTTCAATTGGAGTGCAGCGTTCCTTCGGAATGTGAAGGAACAGATCTCGCGATGCAGGACTGGTCAGAAACAGTTCGGTTATGGCTCATTCTTAGTCTCATTTTTCTTAGAGCGCATCCCTCAAATGTAGCCTCAGATAGCACTGGCAGTACGACCAGTGGACGAGCCTCGGATGGAGAGGTGGACTAGTCTGTCCCCGAGACTAGTCTCAGAGTCAGAGTTTCACTTTACTGGTGACTTCTTCGCCTGGCTGAGGCGGTAGTACCTCTGGATCGAGGACTTCCCCTATGCTGACATAGACTTCCATGGGAGTATGGACTTGATTTTGCCTGCGGGCGAAGATTGGGACGAGTCAGGTAACAGACTAAGCCATTCCTTGTCTAGTTTTTTGTTTTTGATGTATATGTACTTTTTTTGGTATGTAAAAGAGTTTTAACAAATGTTTTTGTTTTCAACATGCAGACAAGGGAGCAGTGCACCCAGTTGATATACCGGTACCAGGGCGTCGTGGAGGCACCCCAGCTGCAGTAGATCCATGAGTACCGGCGGAGAGCCTCCAGGAGGTTGAGAGGAACCTCCAAGGCCTTACGATGGGCATCCCTCCTCTGTGGAGGGGGGATGTGCCTTTACGTCTGAGCGGCACACTGTAGGGGTCCCAGAGAATATCAATTCTCTGTTGAGGCATGTAGTGCGTGCAGTAGTGTGTTACTCACAGCACAACGCAGTGCGGGGAGATTAGAGTCTTCCCGTGATCATGTTTTTTGTATGCCTTGTCAGGCGACGTTGTATGGGCAGATGGACCCAATATTTTGCTCTCTTACACACTTTTTGATGTAATGCAAACATTTTAGTCACGCCATATATATATATATACAGTTTCGAGTTTTTATGATGCCAATGATTTGTACATGATGATGTCTGTGATGTGTTTTAATTTACATGTAATGTACAATTTTACTTTCCTTGAATCTTATATGTGGGTGAGATATCGATCCATGATATAATTAGCTAATGAATCTGACACACTATTAAGTTCTCTCGGAATGTGTCTATATTCGATGTAATCAAACATTCGTTCGAGACGACGAACTTGCAAGTGTAAGCATAGCAGGATAGGACTACGGATAGCGTAGATGCGGTTGAGTTGACAAACCACCAGTTGGGAGTCTAAGTAAATAATGATGTGAGAAATACCTAGAGAGGAAGCTTGGGTCAGTAGTCCGATGACAACGTGATATTCTGCCATATTGTTGGTTGCTGGCCCTAAACAAATGCCTCCTGAACTCACCACCTGGTCAAATTGGTAAATAACCCAAGCTGTTGAAGCAATGTTCCGGGTATGTCGTCTAGCGCCATCCGCGAACCCAAAAAATATAGGAAAGGAGGACGTCATCTGCGCATGAAAACACAGGCACCGTCATGAGTGGCAACGGTAAAGACTCGAGCACGCGAAAGAAAAGACACACCAAACTAAATACAATAATGTACAAAGTACAAATGCTAGGTGATCTAGGCATAGTACTTCTTAAGGTAAAGCCTGTTTCGGGGCTCTCCTAGGGAAATTCCTTCATGATCAACTAGTTCGTAGGCACCTTTGTGTAGGACACGTTTTACGATGTAGGGACCGTGCCACATAGGTTCTAACTTTCCTGTCCCCAATTTATCGTGAGCTTGGTCGTAAGCAAGGACTAAGTCTTCTTCCGCGAAGGTCCGAGGGTGGACGGATTTGTCGTATTGACTTTTGATTCATTTTTGATGTGCTTCATTGGCGAGAGCAGCATCGCGACGTGTTTCATCCAGTTTGGATAAGTACAAAAAGCGCTCTTCTTCAGCAGAAGTATGAGGTAGGAGTTCTACTTTTAGTTTGAGTGACGGAATTTCACACTCGATTGGTAGGACGGCTTCAATGCCATAGACCAACTGGAAAGGAGTGAATCCAGTTGAGGTTTTCACAGAGGTGCGATAGGCCCAGAGAGTGGAGAACAGTTGTAGATGCCACGATGTTTTGTTTTCCCCTACCATGCGTTGGATCATGGTCTTTAGAACTTTGTTGATAGCTTCAACTTGTTCGTTTGCTTGGGGGTAGTAAGGGGATGAGTTTTCGTGACAAAAACCCAATTTGACATGTAACTCGTTCATCATCTGGTTTTTGAAGTGCGCACCATGGTCAGTGAAAATGGCACGTGGTACACCAAAATGAGTTATGATGTGGTTGAAGAGGAATAGAGCTGTCGTACGGCCATCATTCAGGAAGGTAGGCATAGCCTCAGCCCATTTGGTGAAGTAATCGATGGCGACAATGATGTAACCATGCCCCCCGGCTGAGGTAGGCTTACACTGCATGAAATCAATGCCCCATTTGGAAAAGGGGCCGATGGTGATAATTGGGTGCAGCGTCATAGGGTGGGTGCGTGCCTTCTTGTTAAAGATTTGGCAGGGTGGGCATTTCTTGACAGCCTCGATACAGTCTTTGAAAATCGAGGGCCAAAAATAGCCGGCACGTAGGATTTTTTGGGTTGTGGCCATACTGGAAAGGTGGCCACCACAGGTGCCAAGGTGACAATCGTTCAAAACGCGTTCAGCCTCCTCGTGAGTCAAACATCACCGAAGGATGGTGTCGATACCACGGTGGTACAGAGTGTCACCGAGGATGAGATAACGGCGAGAGTGGTGACGAATGTGTCGTCGCTCTTCACGAGAGATGTTGGGTTGAAAACGTTGTGTTTGAAGGTAGAGGAGAATGTCTCCGTACCAAGGATCAGAGGTGCTGATGAGGAAGAGAGATTCATCGGGGAGAGAATCTCTGGGTTCGATGTTTTCATCAGCACGAGGAAAAGCACAGATGAGCTCGGCAAACACCAGGGATTTTTTGGCTTTCGCCTTCGTAAACTCTAGATCGAATTCTTGAAGAATAACGATCCATTTCGAATATTTGCCCCCAAGTACTTGATGTGTCAGGACGTGGTACATGGGGTTGGAGTCTGCGATTACCGTGGTGGTGCGTAATAAGATGTAATGACGGAACCTTTGGACAGCGATGACAGCTGCCAGAGCCAGTTTCTCAACATGCGAATATCTGAGTTTGGGTCCAGATAAACTCTTGCTTAGATAGTAAATCACATGTTCTTCGTCGTTGGAGTCTTCTTGGACTAACACCATTGCGATGGTGGAAGTAGAAGCGGCCAAGTAAAGGATATAATCCTTTGTATATTCAGGTGGATGTAACAAAGGTGCATGGGTCAAAGTGTGCTTGAGAGCGTTGAATGACCGTTGGGCTGTGTCATCCCAGATGAAAGGGACGTTCTTTTGCAGTAACCGCATAAATCCTTTAGTAATCTCGGCATAATTGCAAATGAACTGGCGAAGAAAGTTTGCTTTGCCTTGCAAACTTTGGAGTTGGGTTAAATTGGTGGGTGGAGGTAAGGCTAAGATGGCCTTGATCTTTAAGGGGTCCACCCTAATCCCATCTTTGGAGACGATGAAACTGAGGAGTCGACCGGATTCGACAGCGAAAATGCATTTGTGTGGGTTTAGACGAATACGGTAGAACCTACATCGCAGAAAAATTGCGCGTAAGTGATCAATGTGATCGGATCGATTTAACGAATGTGCGGGTAAATCGTCAAGATACGGTTCTACGATGTGTTTGATGTCATGAAAAGCGTACAACATGGCTCGCTGGAAAGTGGCTCCAGCATTTTTAAGGCCAAAAGGTAGCTTCCGGTAGGTGAAAGTTCCCCAAGGGCAGATGAAGGTCGTCTTGTGTTGATCGGTAGGCAAGATTTCAATCTGGTTATATCCAGAAAAGCCATCCATGAAAGAAAATATTACGCTCCCTGCGCAATTATCGATGATTTGATCGATGAAGGGCATAGGGTAGTTGTCCTTAGGACAAGATTTGTTGAGGTCTCGATAATCAACGCAAACACGGATGGTCCCTTGTTTCTTAGCAACCGGAATGAGGTTGGAGACCCATTCGGTTAAAGGTACGAGATAGATAAAGCCAGATTTTAGAAGTTTTTCAACTTCTGCCTTTATAGCTGCGACTTTCTTGGGATGAACCGGGCGAATCTTTTGCCGAACCGGTTTCGCATCAGGGTTGGTTTTTATTTCGTGTACAACGATCGAAGGATCGATCCCTGGCATTTCCTCGTAACTCCATGCGAAGACATTGCGGAATTCCTTGAATAAAGCGGTGTAAGAGACCACTTCGTCAGGTGTGCAATTGGCACCAAGGTTGATGTTTTCCACGACACCTTCTTTGATTGAAATGTCAATCGTGACCGTGGTAGAGATGTTACCCATGTTCCCCTTAGAAAGAGTATATGTTGTGAGGATAGGAGATTGCGGAGCTTTGGTAACATCGGGGGGGAAGACAGATTGTATGTCTTGGATTTCTTCCAAAGGTGGAAGAAAAGAGGATCGATGGTGGTTGTCATCCCAGGGAAGATCGTCGATGCTAAGCATTTCCATGATAGATTTGTCCGAAGAAAAAATATGGGAAATGTAATCAACGGCAGATGATAGGGAATCTAACCAAGATGGCACCGAATACGTATCGGGTGCTAATGAATGTCAAGTGTTTGGAGAGGGAGAAGCAGATTGAATAGCTACGTATGCGGCCTCGGCTGAGCTCAGTGGCATTGTGTCACTGAGCGCATCGAATTCCAATGGACTAGGTACAATCCAGGGGTCAGATGATTCCAAGGATTGATAAGGCAAAGTCGAGATCATGTTGACGGCGACACTATGATGTGCAGTAGGTGGAAGTGGTGTAGGGAATGTACCCATGAGGCTAGAATCTTTCAATAAGCCAACACCAACACTTTCATACGTAACTGGGTGGTCTCCCAGAAAGGGAATATTGTTGGTAGCAGGGATGCGGGCGTCGGGTGTGCAGAAATCAAGCTGATCGATGGTAACAATTTTGCCTTGATGGGGGAATTGTACACATCGAAACACCGACGAGGCGACGACAGTCATCGCGTAGAACCAACTTCTTCCAAGTAATAAGTTGTAATCGAGGGGGGCATCGACCACCTCGACGTCAACAGTGACAGTTTTGCCGCCCAACTGAATGGCTAAGGATTGCAATAATCCGTGGGGATGAAAACCTCGTCCATCAAAGGCACGTAACATGGTAGCGGATTTGTTAAGAGCGGGTGATTTTAAACCTTTCCAACAGGCTAGGGACATGACACAGGTGGAGGCTCCCTCATCCAGGATGGTTCGGTGGATTTGTTGATTGTGGACAACCACATCAATTTGGAATGCTAGCTGGTGGGAGAGTCGCGGTTGGTGATCATCCAGGTTAAACGTGACGTAATTTGATGACTCTGGATCGAAAGCGCCGATAGCGGCTAAGAGTGTTCTACGTTGATTAGGACAGTGTTGTAGAACTTCCAAGGTGGACATGGCACACGGGGCTTGGGCCAAATATTCTACGATATTGTAGTTTTGGGAAGCCAGTGAATTAGGATTGAATGTAGATTTCCAAATGGTGCTCTTAGGAGGGCGCGGGATAGAATCAAAAGAAGGTTTCTTGATCTGTAGTGGCCCAGATGGAGGGTTAACAGATGGAGGGTTGACGGTGGATGGTAACGGGTCTGATGTAGAACCGTTAGCGATCTTCGGCTTGTCGGGTTTAACTGGCGTGTCATATGTCGCAGAGCGAGTTGTTAGATTAACTCCATTAAACATGTAAATATGGGCACTTGTCGAGGCCTCATCATGCGGTTGGTTGGAACTACCCCCCGGCGTGGGGGTTTGTGCAACCAAATATTGTTGCTGCGGAAAAGGATGGGTGAGCACAACGGGTTGTGAATTTCCCTTGAAAAGTTTGGCCACATCATCGTGATGTGGGCAGTCTCGAGTGTAGTGATCGTCACCACAAATGAGACATGGGAATTTTGGTTTTCGCTGTGGTTGTTTTCCGACAGCAGGGGTTTGCGGTTGGGTTTTGGGTTGTTCGTTGTTATTGTTCTTCTTTGGTTTGTTTCTCGCTTTCTTCTTACCCCCAAGCTGTTGTGAAGGGGTTGATTGGACCACATTCACATCAGAGACCTGAGTTTGAGGTGGGGTAGAAGAGGGTGCAATCGGACTGGGAGCAGCCGTGGGAGCGGGCTGCTGGATTGTTCCAGTAGATTGGGTGGTAGATTGAGTTTTGACGGAGCCAATAACTCCATCCGCATACGAAGCAGTCGAAGGTTTGGATGGATCGTTAGTGGCACGGGTAGCGTTTGGTATCAACTCATACAGAGTACCGTATTGTGAATAGACTATGTCTAAGTACTGAGCTCGGGTGATGGCTTCTTCCTCGGTGACTACACCGCCCATGGAAACATCACGAGCGATTTGGGGTAATAATGATTTCGTGAACCATTCCGCTAATAATTGGTCGGGGATGACCACTTTAATTAGCCTTCGTCGCCGCCTCCATTCATGGATATGATCGGAGATGTGTATGGAAGTTGTCTGACGAAGAGAGGTTAATAGTTCAGTACCCATCTCGTATCGGATGAGCATTTGGAAGTGTGTGAGGAAGGACATGGCGAGGGAGTTGAAATCGTGAAAAGATGCGCGTGGTAATTCAATGTACCATTTTGCGGCGGAACCCGTAAGTGTTCGCTGGAAAAGACGCAAACGAATCGAATCGTCCATGAGAGAGTTTGATGAACACCACAAATGGAAGGTCATTATGTGGTTTTTTGGGTCTTCTCCCGACTTTCCGTCGAATTTCGGGATATCAGAGGGAAGTTTTGATGGAATCGCTGGCCAAACCGTAGAATGGTGAATGGGATCATTCATTAACCGAGACAAATCTGGAAGGTCCAGGGTGGCTAAAAAGGGTAGTTGTTGGTTAACCTGTGGGTAATGTTGGTGTGGTAAAGGGACACCAGTGGGGCCCAATACTGGGTTATGTGGATAATTATAACTCATGGGCCCTCTCATGTGAGGTTGGTTTTGACCAAGGTACATAGGATTTGAGATGTTTTGAGAAGTGTTTGTGAGCGGAGGATAACCGGATGGGTTTTGTGGATTATATGTTGGGTTGGGCATTTTTCCATGAGGGGGTTGTTGCGAAGTCTGAACTTTTTCCCTATGGAGGCATGTGGGTTTCCTTGAAAAGGGACGCTCCACGGGTTAGGTGCGGTGGGCACATTTTGTCCCATGGAGGCATGCGGATTTCCTTGAAAAGGGATGCTCCACGGATTGGGTGCGATGGACGCATTTTGTCCTTGTAGTTGATGGTGGACTCCGACTTGAGGTTGCCCCCCAGCATGAGGGTGTGCCCTCAAATGGAATTTGTCCTCCGGTGGGAGGATGCCCCCCAGCTTGAGGTAGAGTTCTCGGGATTTGGGGGCCAGACGTAAAAGATTGACCTGTGTTGCCGATCGGGTTAAGACCACCAAGGCCAGTCCCTCCGGGTTGTTGGATGGGTATGGAACTTCCCGGTACAATTTGAGTAGTGGTTTGGGCAGTGGTGATAGAGGATGCGTTTAGTGCCCTAAATCCAAAAGGGAGTGTAGTTCTTGGTGTTACAGGTGTGCCAATCGGGGCTTGATTAACTACCGCATTACCGACAGGGATAGTCGAAATGTGCAGGGTCAATGTCGAATGGGCCGTCTGGAGGGGAATAGTAGGCCTTGGGCCAACGAATGGTACATTTGGACCGACGGGTCGTGTGGCTATAAAAGTGGTGGCACCGGTAAAATGATTTGGAGGTACGGTGTAGGAAGAAGACGCATCGGCACCTTCCCCTGTTCCATAGAGATTTCGCACCAAGCGTGGTGGACTTCGAACAATGTCCTCAGTCCAAAAAGGGTCATTGGCTAAAGGGTTTTGAGGAGAACCGGTAGGAATGTTAGAAGGTTTTATGACAACAAATTCTCCAGCGGAATTCAGGTGGAGGATTTGTCGTTCATATCCCTCCGGAATGCGATAAGCTTCCGGAGATTCCGAGACAATTCAAAAATTCTACAAAGGGATTCGAACTTCTTCCTGGGAAGTTGTAGTGATTTGAACCTCTCTCTGTTGAGGAGATTCCTCCGTAGAATGAGGGGGTAAAGGGGTGTTTCCTTCCATATTTTCTGGAGGAAGTCCCTGTAGCCTCCGCGAGCAGCGTGGAGGGTCGATGTTGGCAGAGAAGAGTCGACGAAAGAAATCTATGGCCAACTAGCGAAAAGAAACAGCACACACTAAAAAAAAATCCAAGAATCACAACCAAGCAAACAGGACCTTCTTTTGATGACCGTACTATTTGGTGATGAAATCCAACATCGCGTGATCAATTCTAGAAGGGGCGGGGATAGGGTGGAATAGTTACAATGGCGACCTACTTAACAGACTTATGCCTTGGTGCAAGCTTCCACGCAGTAATTGTGGATTTACCCTCCAAGGAGCCCGAGTGAGTTTGACCAATGTCTGCTCCAGGTATAGTGAGACTTCTCATCACCATCACCTTGTGTAAGACCCTAAATATTATGGCCACTAAGGTTACCAATTCGCAGTCATCCCCTGGGCGGGAACAGTCGACAGTTCGATCCGAACGTACGGGCAGGGTATCAAGCCCGAAACCAACTAAGAGGCTTCCACGCATTAATTGTGGATTTACCTCAAAGCAATCCCCATAATATGATCCGACCACCACAATCAGTTAAACCACGGAGGGTTAGTCCCCGTAGCTTACCCGAATGCAACCTCGTGCGTAACCCCTGTGTGAGAGGGGGATCCCCGGCGGACTTATACGATAACTAGATTTACTCTCCCTAACTCAAGATGCCACTGTTTGTTTTGAAAACTTTGGAGAGTTATGCTCACAGCCCTAATCCAAAGTACTAAGCCTAGTCTATTGTTGGTGGAGGACCCTAGAAAAGAAAAAGTTCTAGATAACTTTTAATTAGCGTTGATTTTAGTGGTTGTTCTTTACGCAAAGGGGTGCATGGAAGTGAAACAAATGGAATTATGACTCAGACCCAAAGAGTGCATCAAACATGATAAGCAATCATTTCCTTTCGATGAACATCTAGCTGAGGGAGAGAGAGAGTTCTTTCACTAACAAGCACAACTATGGAATGCCCTCAAACGATTCTTTTCTCAATCAAATCCTGATGTAATGAAAAAAATTCTTAAATGCCTTCTAATATGCTCAATCAATCATGAAGATATCTTTTATTGTTTGCGTATGAATGGTGATCAATACAACACAATGCTCGTCTTGCTAATTATCTTTCTTGTATGAATGAAAACCAAACTAGCACAAGCAAAAGTCACACAAACAATACACCCTTTCGTAGCAATCAAAATGAAAAAGAGAAAGAAAAAGAAACAATCAAAGAGAAAAGAAAATTTCACACCCAAAAGCAAAAATTGAAGAACAATGACCTTGAACGAAATCAAGACAAAGAGGTCTGTAGGCCTTTGATGACCTTCACCAGGGTTTTTAACTCAGCTGATGAGAAGAAGAGAACAATGCATAGGTTTCGAACTTCACTCAACAGGAAAAACTCAATGAAAATAGTGACGAAGGCTACAAGATCCAATTAACAAAGTGTTTATTCTTCAAAGAGGAAAGATGTCAAGGCTGAAAAGGAAGAAAAATTGACTCACTAGATCACTCAGCAAAAGAGACACAGAGGAAAACCCTAAAGAAGGTAGTTTTGGAGGGTTTTTTGGCCAAAAAGAGGCTGGCGCTCTGTTGCCAAAGGCAAGGAGTGTTATAGTGCTCTGTGGAAAGGTATGGGGGAGCGTTGGCGCTCTGTTAACATTAGGACAGGGGCGCCAGGGTCTAAAAGCCCCAGAAATGTCAAAAAATTCCAAAAATTGAAATTCAAATTCGACAAGTATGCTAAGTGTGATGAAATAAGGAGTCAATCAGCTCATGAAACTAATCAAAGGAGGAGTAAACCAGATTTGAAACAATCAAGGGATAGAACAAGGTCAATGAGGAGAAAAATCCAAACAAGAGGTTTCGATTTGAGGCTATCTCCCCAGTGGAGTCACCAGTTTCTGTTGTAGGAAAATCTCCCTGCGGAGAGGTAGATCACCTCTAGAGCTTGACCTTAACCCTAGATAGAAAAATGCTTATCATGGACACTGAATTCCTTTCAAATCTATCTAAACTAACACATGAGAAGGAAGGATGACCGAAGTACCTTTTTATCAATGTTTGTCCTTGCACGCTTCGAGTTGCGCTCCAATCCTTTGCTCTTCGCTGGATCCTGTGGACAAAACAAGATACGACCGCTTCCTACTCTACTGATATTAGCTTGAAAATAGATCTATCACTAAATGATAAGTTCATGTGACATTAGACACAAACTAGAAAGAAACAGGCCAAGTGTGTCATATTGATGAGAATAACGATAGCAGTACTTACAATCGTAGATGCGAATGCGATAGCTTCGTCAAGTCCTCTTCGTCTAACCCTTGCCTAAAAGATCCACGACCTGGATAACAGCAGCTTCACTGATCACTCTCCTTTGGCTGACTGTGAGTTTCCTCCAAGATCATAAGTTTCATGTATTCAATTCTTCCCCCCTTTCCACCATCATAGAACCTGTTTATATAGGTTAAGAGGAGCTTAACCTCTTGAGTTATCTTTAGAACAAGTTGGGAACCTTCTCCTTAGATCAGGGATCTCTTGATGAAACCAAGAATTCGAGCACAACTGCCTCCTAATCTCGAAAGATCCTCCCCTTATTCTCCTCAACGGGCCAACTATTGCCTCAGATTAGGTAGCGCTCCCTTAGAAGGGGCATCAAAGCGTTGTAGCGCTCCCTAGTGAGCCTTAGGGAAGCGCCAGCGCTCTCAAGATGAGCAACGCTCCTTCAAAGGGGGCTGAGGAGTGTTATAACACTCCCTGAAGCACTATAGGGGAGCGCCAGTGCTTCTGGAGCTGAAGTAGAGGAGCACTCCCCCTCAAAACCTTTGTTTCAGGGTTCCTTTCAGGTGTCAAGAGTTGTTTGTCTTTAGTAGACCAGTTCTCCTCCTTCAAATCAATCATGTGAGATGTTATAAGTGCTCCCTTAGTGTCGTTGACATGGCAATATGTCTGAACATCCTTTGCGACACTTGTGGCCAACTTGCGACACTTGCGAAAGTTGATGTGACACTTACGACAATTGAGAGGGACAATGCGACACTTATCCAGCTGAGCAATTTTGACGTGTAACAATAAGCTACCCACGACATTCGAATACACGTATGGCGCTGAGTTCCTGGAGGAATTCAAGGAGAAGGAGTTCACACATTATGATAAAACCATGTCCGGTTTGATAAAGGATTGGGTTTCACGCACCGCGAAGTTCAGAGCTAATGACCACAGCATTTATTCAATTGCTTCGTTGGAACCACAGTATAAATATGTGGCCATGATGACATGTCGGTTATATGGGAGAGAGGACACATCGCATTTTTTCCTTGTGTGGGTGCCTCTAATGTTTCAGGTCGCAGAAGGTTGCTCTTTTAATTGGGCAAGGATGTTGTCGGATAGCTTAGACAATCGGGTCACAGAGTATCGGGAGCAGAAGGAGAGTGGGAAGGCGTCATCATTCTACATGTCCGCATACATTATGGATGCAATCTGTTCTATGACACCATTTCCATTGATGAGCTGGGGTTGGACTCCGGCCGAAGACAAGCCCATACATATATATCATGAAAAACTATGGGAAAACAAAGCAGAAAATTTCACGTATGAAATTTTTAATTGGGTGATGGTGTGTTAAGCCCTAATATTGGCTCATTACCCATTAATTGGGGCATATTAGATTAGTAATGTTATTTTATTTATGTCGGCTTTAGGCCATTAGTTGTAATTATACCTCCTAGTCTCCTATATATACCAAGGAGACATTTTCATTTTGAATCATCTTGTACTTGAACATTTAAGTGGGGTAAAAGGAGGTTGCCCCCTCGAAGAGGCTTATTATCTAAAATTATATCTTTTTCAAGGCGTTGAGTACTTTTCCTGAGGTTTTTCTATGCTCTATTGATGTTTGGTTCTTAACATATGGTATCAGAGCTCAAGGTCTTGGGGTTTCGCTGCTACATTTGAGACACCGGGGAATTTTTGCTATAACTTTTTTTCTACAATGTTTCAGAAGGAACAGCTTGGAGGATATTTAGAAGACAGATCAAGGTACGTTGGGTTAAAAATTAAACTCCTTAGGCCTTATACTTTCAGAGATACAGCCTATACAAGATAGGGTTCTGGAATCATCCTGAAATGAGTCATTGTGGAATTTTTGCTATAAACAATTTTTTGTAAGGTTTCAGACCCTGAAATCTAGAGGCCATTTACAGAAATTAGTAGTGTTTCTTTGGTAAAAATTTCAGCTTCTGGGTCATCTTAAATTTGTAGATACACCCTGTGTAAGATATGGTATTTGACTAGCCCTATTGACTAGTCTCAAGAAGGTGTTCCAGGTAAAACAATCATAACTTCTTCCTAGAGTATCTAAATTGAATGGGACTGGTTGCATTGGATCGTGGACAGTCTGTAGTATTTTGGGTGCGAGTTTCAGAATTTTATATCAATTATTTTGTGTGGGGCACACTATACAAGTGAGATCTCCTGGAAAGGCCAAAAATCGACAAGTTGTGGGGAAGTTACCGTAAATTCCACTTGGCACATCCAATTTTGATCAGACCTGTGGCAT
>ML791960.1:194344-208018 GCA_009831015.1 Picea engelmannii
ATGGAACAGTTAACGAATGCAGTGCAAGTATGCAACAAACCAATAATTGTTTCAAATGAAGTAATTGATCTTAAGCAAGAACAAGATATGGTTGTTGAATGGAAAATCAATCATAAGTTGCTTCAAGATAAGCTCATGTCATGTAGATATCTAAAGTATATCAGTTCATTTGCAGTCGTCTTTTTGATGTTGTCATTAGCAATGTTTTCTACATGGATGATAGTAGCTTCAGTAAGATGTAACAGGGTTCAAATGACTAACAATATACTGTCAGTTGTCATGATTGTGTTACAGTTGATCTTGATGAGACAGGTGCACAGGACAGAGTTCAGAGACAGAGAGCAAGCCAGGTGGCCTATCCCAAGCTTGTTGACTGATCAATAACCTTTTGGGGACCAAAAGGTCTTATTGTGGGGAGGTGTGATCCGAAATCGGTTTCAGAAGCCTGACAGGGCTTGAAAAATGCTCAAAAATGAAAGTGCTCAGAATCTAACGAAACCAACACCATTGCGTCCGTCTCGTCTTCCTAATTCCGATGGTATATTTACTTTGTCAAACGAAGTCCGTATGAAGAAGATATCGCATTCTGTCTGAAAAGTCAAACAGGCAAAAAAAAATTTGCTGACTGTGCAGTCCGTACAGTCCGTACGGACCCTGACATGGTAAGTCCGTACAGGACACGTGGAAGGTCCATACAGGACACGTGGAAGCTCCAGGGGATGACACGTGTCAGGTAGATTTGGACTTTTTGGCTTACGGTTGGACCAATCCTGAAGTGACACGTGTCACCACTGGAAGGGTGACACGTGGCACGTGTGATGTCAGCAGTTGACGTGGCAAGCTGACTGGGTAGATGTACGGCGGATGATGAGGCAGTACAGCTTCTGACAAGTGGCAGATGACGTGGGCGAATCAGCGATGGACACGTGGCATATTCGGGTTGGTTGGCATGGTCGAATCGTTTACTGACACGTGGCACTGTTCGAGCGAATGGTTGGGTGCCACGTGGCCCAATCAGCGGCTGCCACATGGCACCCCGGTATTTGTCTATTTGGTTTTGGTTTAAAAAATATTTGGAGTCGATCGGATTCGAACCGGCGACCTCCCCCACCGACTACGCCTTCGTATCGACCGTTCGACCAATGGACCACTGTATGTGACTTGTTATGTAAGTAGGCGAAAAGGTATTTAAGTTTGGTTATAGTTTGAATGGAAGGGGGGGTCGGGCCGGGGCTTAGCCCCGACCTGAGGTTTTAATACATATGCCCATGCCTTTTATCAAATAACACGCAGGGTATGCAAATGTGACCCTAGGTTTATTTGAATGTTATGTGACCAAAAACTATAGCGCGAGGGTTTATAAAAAATGTAACCGTGACTATGCTATGTGCGCGAGAATATTAAACTGTTACCATGCACATTTTTATTATGGTTATAACCGTTACATGTGCGGGTTGAATAGCCCGAGATCCCATGGATGCGCCAATGGAACCGGGTGCTAGAGCGCCGAATGGAGGTTGGGCTAGCGCTAGGCCACATGGAGCCCATATGACCGTTCAAAAGGAGCGCGCGCCCAAGGTTAAGGGGCTAAGCCTGATTTTAACTATTTTATGGTTGGAAAGTGGGTTTTTTAACCACTTTTTGTTAATTTTAATGTAATTAATCCATTTTTAATGTAATTGGGAGTTATTGGGTGGTTTTTGAGCCTAACTTCTTGGAGGAAGTTGGAGATGGGAAACTACCTTCCCAACTATTTAACCAAGGCTTGTTTGAGGCCATGGGACAGCTTTTGAGGGCATTCAGAGTAGAATTATGCTGAAGAGAAGCCAAGCCAAAGCCATTTTGAGGCAGAGAAGCTTTTGAGGAGGAGACGCTGTCGGATCATTTCTGGGAGCTCTGGACGTCCGTTTTGCATGCCGTTTTCTTTGCATGGTTCTAGAGATCTGGAAGAACATGACCAAATTAGTCTTGTAGCCATTTGGCATTGCAGCAATGTACTTTTGATCTTTTGAACAGAAATAAAGAAGCCTCCCCCACAGAGAAAAAGGCCCGGAGACGTAGGCAAAGTTGTGTCGAACTCCATTATCAATCTGCGTGTTATGGTTCGCTGTCTTATATTTCATTTCAGATCTGTAAATGTGTATATGGCTATTATAATTCCTCTTCTTTCCTCATTCTTTCGCTAAGTTTCTCAAATGGTTAATTAATGCATGCAAAATTAAAACTCAACCATAAGTCATTAAAAGATCCGGCAGATCAAAGAAGCCTTTAATTCTATAGACGGCGAGTTGTTGGGCATTGACAGTGGAGGCAATGCCGAAGCGTTGATGCAAATGAATGTGGAACAGATCTCACTTGATCTGAAAGATAAGGAAGAAAGAGATTCGGCTGATGTCTCTCAGATGAATATGGTGGACATAGTCCAAGTTGATAAGTACATGATCAAACCCAGTGCGCAACTAAGTGCCCTCGACATCATCGACTCACAAATGGAAGACAAGTTGCAGCAGTTAGCCCGAGAATGTTACTTCGTCGAGGCCAGCTGTCAAGCAGAACCATCACGGCTCATATCCCAACTAGTGGAAAGATGTATCGCCTGCACCGAGTCCACGTGACGACAAACACCTGGCACCAAGTGAAAACAGAGTAGGCGAAATGGAGCGATTGCTCTCTTCTTGGTCATAACCAAAATTTTGCGACTATTGAGATTCTACCTGCTTTGTAAAAATTGTATAAATATATCCCAAATAGAAATAAAGAGGGTTGGACCTTTTTGTGTCTTTGTAATAGAATTTTACATTGAGAGTTAATACAAGTAGATCTGGAGATTCTCAATTCCGTCACTACTATGTTACAAGTTTGCTTCCTTGTTTCTCATTTTTCCATTTTAATTCATATTCATAATTGATGTGCTTCATTATACTTTAGTACGACCACTACTATAACGAATGAATTTGGGTTTTCTGTAATTGTTTATTGTCTTTCCTCTGCACCAGCTATCAGCGGGTGTAAGACCAATCTGCATTTTCAGAATTCTACATATATTCTTTGTTACATTGGTTATTTTCTTACATATTTTCTTCTCTCATTTGTGTCGTGGGATTTTCCCCTGGTAGGAACCTTACGTTGTAAACGGCTCAATGTTTTTCTCCCACCTCGCACCTTTTATTAAATATAATACAGTTATGGGAACGAGCCTTAGATTTGCATCCATTTTCTATTTCTGCAATCGTAAGTTCTCTTTATATGACCAAACTGAGACATCACTTAATCGCTTTTAAAGTCTTTCCTACCTTTATTGTTCCCCCCATGACAGTTCATGTACCAATTCAACCGAACGTTGAACCCGGACTACTGAATCAAACACACATTGCCTTAAACCTCTTCGATACCATTCTTAAGACGGAAACTAACTGGGCCGAACTCAAACAATCATGGACAGCCATTGAATGAGACATAACTATTCAGGAACAGTTGGAAGCTATACAACGCCAACGTAGGAATCTTCCCTAGTTTCCTTCATCGAAGGTTTACGCTTCCCTCTTCTACACCTATCACCCACTTTCGGATGCCTTGACACTGTACGTTTAAGCCTTAATTATAGACTAAGGAACAACAACGACCTTGATTTTCTTATTGCTTCATGCGATTATGAGCCATGACCAAATTCTCTTTGAGGGTACGAAGAATATCCTCTTGAACTGTAAGAGTTTGGTCAACCTCCTAGACCTTTGAGATACCAGGCATGTATGAGAGAAATGAAGGTGGATTTTGTCCATATACAGCTTCAAAAGGAGTCATGCAAGTAGTTGTATGGTAAGAAGTGTTGTACCACCATTCAACTACTGGTAACCATTGATCCCATTGTTTTTTCCTTTCATATGCAAAAAAACTCAAATATGTTTCCAAACACTTGTTGATAAGTTCAATTTGACCATGAGCATGGGATAGGTGGTGTTGATATGCAATTGGGTGCCCAGTATCTTGAACAATTCTTCCCAAAAGTTGTTGGTGAAAGTGGGATATTGATCAAAAACAATAGAATGATGAATGCCATGAAGCTTGAAGACATGATACATGAAAATTTGAGCGATAATGGAGGTGGTAAATGGGTTTTTAAGAGCACAAAAATGAGCATACTTGGAAATACGATCAACTACCACCATGTTGAATGACTTATTGCCCGATTTAGGTAAGCCAACAATGGAATCCATAGAGATATCCCTCCAAATAGCAGGTGGAATCGAAAGCAGTTATAGTGTGACAGGGGCTTTGACTGTTTCTCCCTTGTTGCATTGACAAACATCACATTCTGCCACAAAAGTGTGAAAGTATTATTTCATACCATCCCAGAAAAAATTACGTTTGACCTGGTCATAGGTTTTGGTAAACCTTGAGTGCCCAACTGTGGGTGTAGCATGAAGCTCAGAAAGCACCATGGATTTAAGTTGTGATTGTTTACTTAAATACAGATGACCTTTGTAGAAAATATCATCATTGTTCCAAGAGTATCCTAGGGAAACCGAAGAATTGGATTGCAATTGTTGGATTAGATGAACAATTTTGGGATCTTGCAACCATTCCTAGTGAACAAGTTGGATCCAATCTGGTATAATGAAGGATAGGGGAAAAAGGGACCCTTCATCTTCATATTTTCTTGAAAGAGCATCAACAACCACAATTTATTTTCCTTTCTTGTAAATGATATCATAATCATATCCAAATAGCTTAGTCACCCATTTTTGTTGCATCAAGGATGAAGGACATTGATCAAGAAAATACTTGAGGCTTTGATGATCTATCTTAATTTGGAAGTGTTTCCCCAATATATAAGGGCACCAGAGATCCATTGTATGCACAATGGAAAAAATTTCCTTTTCATAGATTGATTGGCCCAAATGTCGCTCTGATATTTTTTTGCTGGTAAAGGCCAAAGGCTGACCATCTTGCATAAGCATGGCTCCAATTCCTCTCCCAGAAGCATCACATTCCAGGAAAAAGGTCTTTTTGAAATTGGGAAGGGCCAAGATAGGAGTGGTGCACGTAGCCGCCTTCAAGGCTTGAAAGGCATGATCAACTGCGAGAGTCCAAGTGAAAGAATTCTTTTTAAGAGAGCAATGAGAGGTGTTGCAATCTTTCCATAATTATTAACAAAATTGCGATAATATCCTATTAAACCCAAAAAACCATGGAATATTTTGAGAGTCTTGGGGCGAGGCTAATCCTGAATAGATTCAATATTCTTAGGATCCACCCTGCCATCTTCCTTGCCAACAATATGACCCAAGTAATTGACTTCTGAGGCTCTAAAAGCACATTTGGAGTGTTTGAGGAAAATTTGGTGTTGAGAGAGTAGATAAAGAAATCGATCCACATGAGAAAGATGGGTTGTCCAAGTTTTACTATAGATGAGACTATCATCAAAGAAAACTAAGACAAAGTGAGGAAGTAAAGCAAGGAAGACATTATTCATGAGGATTTGGAAAGTGGAGGGAGAATTACACAAGCCAAAGGGCATGACCAAGAACTCATAGTGGCCCTCATGAGTTCAAAATGTAGTCTTAGGAATGTCTACCTCTTTCATACATATCTAGTGGTATCCAGAACAAATATCAAGTTTAGTAAAGAACTGGGAACCACTTAATTCATCCAAGAGATCATCAATGACAGGAATCAGAAATTTGTCATTGATGGTGAGTTTTTTGAGGAAAAGAAAGTCAAGACACATGCAACAAGATCCTTATTTCTTAAGTACCATGCCCACATGAGAAGAATAGGGGCTAGTACTAGGATGAATAATGCCTGCGGCGAGCAACTCTTGAACATTTTTCTCAATTTCATTTTTCTGGGAAAATAGATGATGATAGGGACGAACATTTGGAGGAAGGGTTCCAGGGATGAGGGGAATGGAATGACCATGAACACCACGTGAAGGAGGAATTCCTTGGGGAGTGTAAAAACAACTTGATGTTTGGAGAGGATGGATTGGAGGTTAGGAGATACACATGGCATCCCTCTCATAGAAGGAGATGAACCATTCAAACATAAGTTGAGACATATCAACCCTAAGCTAGCACCCTGGCTCTAGAAAGAGCTTCAGAATATGATCGATGTTGGAATCATAGTTCCCATCAGGTATTCCTCATGTATTTTGAACTTGGTGGTGGCTCGAAAATATAACAGAGACATTAGATTATGTGTTGACTTTAGGAACATCAATCAATTATCATTGAAGGATAATTACCCTCTCTCGAACATGGAACCTCTGCTACAAATATTTATGGTGTTGCGATGATGTCCATGTTAGATGTTTTTTCAGTATACAACCAAGTTTTAGTCAAAAGGTAGGATCAACTTAAGACTGCGTTTACCACTCCTTGTGGGACCTTCATGTACTTAAGAATACCTTTCGGTCTCATCAACTTTGGATCTACCTTTCAAAGAGAAATGGATTTTCCCTTTAGGGATATGATATAAAAGATCATAGAGATATGCCAATATGACTTGAAAGTTGTATCTAAGGAAAGAAATGCGCATATCTCACACCTTAGGATGATATTCTAGCAATGTAAGAAATTTGGCATCTCCCTTAACCTTAAAAAATAATTCTTTGGTATCAATAAAGGGAAGTTGCTAGGGAATGTGGTCTCAGAAGAGGGTATATCGATTGATCCTGAAAGAGTTGATTCTATCAATAAAATATGACCACCTACCAACAAGAAATCTCTTTAATCATTCTTTAGGAAAATCAACTTCATAAGAAGGTTCAATCTGAACTTCACTAAGAAGGTCAAGCCAATGAATGCCTTGCTAAATAAAGACGTTGCTTTTAGACATGATAACAATAGTTTAAGGTATTTTGAATATATTAAGGAATCAATCACTAAGTCACCAATCTTGACTAACCCCGATTACTCTCATGACTTTATAATTTTCTCATTTACTTCTCAAGACACTATAGTCAGAGTGTTATTGCAAAAGAACAAGGACGACTATGAGAAAACTATCACCTTCAAGAGAAAAACCATTAGGGATGTTGAATTGAATTATTTAATCACAAAGAAGCAAGCATATTCTATTTTTAAGTCCCTTAAGTGCTTTAGAAGTTATGTCAGATGAAACAAGATAAACGCTTATGTGCCCTACCCCGTTGTCAAAGATGTTCTTTCTCAACAAGATTGCATTGGGACCTGGGGAAATTGGGTATCCAAAATTTAAGAATATGACTTAGAGATCAAACCCACCAATATTATCAAAGGGAAAGGTTTGGCCTAGATGTTGATTGAAATCAATGAAGAAGTTATACAGATGGCGGGAAATGAACAAGTCAACCTGATAATGAGTGAACTTGAACATGATGAGTGGTATGTAGACATTATTTACTACCTAAATAATATTTCATTTCCTGAACATTTAGTAGATCACAAAAGGATATCATTGAAACTAAAGGCCATGAAATATTATTTGACCCAAGATGGCCTAGGTTGGAAGAACCCTGATGGAATCATCTTTAGATGTGTGAACAAATATGAAGTTGACTGATTGATTAAGGAACTCCATTCAAGTTATTATAGTGGTCACTTAATTTCTCATACCACCTCCCATAAGATCCTAAGAGAAGGATATTATTGGACTACATTGTTCATTAATACCCATTGTTATGTCAGGTCTTTCCATCCTTGTTAGTTCTTCACAGGAAAACAACGACTTCTTGTGTTTCCTTTGAAACCAATCATTGTTGAAGCTCCTTTTCACCAATGGGGTTTGTATTTCATTGGTGAATTCAAGGATAACTCCAGCCATGGATATCATTGGGTTTTGACCACTACAGACTATTTCACTAGGTGGGTAGAGGTCATCCCAATGAAAAAGGAAACTAAGGAATTCGTCACGAGTTTTCTTGAGGATAGGATAATAATAAGGTTTGGTGCCCCTGCCAAAATCACTACCAAAAATGCTAAATCATTTATCTCCCTTGCTTTGGTGGATTTTTACTTCAAGTATGGGGTTGTCATGTCTCACTCTTCCAACTATTATCCCCAGGGAAATGGATTGGCGAAATCGAGTAATAAGAATTTGATGATTATTTCAAGAAGATTATAGGCAAAAACAAGAAATCCTGGGATAGTAAGATCAAGTATTCTCTATGGGAAGACTGCATCACAACCACAAATTCCACAGGAAAAACCTTGTTTGAGCTAGTATACATATTGGAATCCGAACTTCCCATTAACCTCCATATTCCTACCCTCTGTCTTGCACAACAGTACATGACTAACTGTGAGGCTCTACAAGGAATAATTGACCAATTGATAGAACTGGATGAATCTAGGAGGACCAATTTGGATCAAATGGCATGAAACAAAGAGAAAATTAAGGGAATATTTGATCACAAAGCAAAAGAGAGGATTTTTGAAGAAGGATACCAAGTACTACTATGGGACTAAAGAGGGGAGAAACCAGGGATGCATAAAAAGTTTGATAGTTTGTGGACTGGACCCTACTATATTGTGAACGAAGTTGGTCTCAACTCATTTAACCGGGCTACACTTGAAGGGGAGAAGATATTGTTTCACGTTAACAAAAGCCTTATCAAACCCTATTTCCCTTATAGGACCTTCCATTTTAGCATAAATTAGTATAGGATAGGTTAGGCATTTGCACTTTGCATTGCATTTGTATATGTGATTCATCCATGCTAGTATAGTTGCATATATATATATATATATATATATATATATATATATATATATATATAATGAATACATGTTAGGAATTTGCACATTGAATATTTTACTTTATCATTTTATAGCTAAGGATAATTTTCTTTTCAATGTGCTTTTGGATTTATCACTGACAGTCGGTGGATCACATCCAACGAAAAATACTTCTAAAGTGTGATGTCATTTGAAGTGCATGAAGGATTGCAAATATTGGATTACCAGATATGTTGAGGTTCTCATGCACTCAACGGCGAGCACATGTCCCCATGTTGGAGCCAAATGTTACCTCCCATGACTAGGGGTAACTAGAGTAGATCATGTCTCATGTATCGTAATGGAGAACATGATCCCGACCATGATGATTATCAACATGTCCACAAATGGAAACCCAACAACCCCCCCTTTTTTCCCCCCAGCACAAATCAACCAAGGCTTATCACATTCAAGTAACCCAAAGTATGGGAGATGGTAAGCTATTTTCACCATGAGGTATGTTACTCACTTATTTTATGCAAAGTGTTCTGGTTAATTTGTCAAGCACGTGGATGAGGATATTTGGATGAAGTTGGATAATGGATTATTGTTTTGGGAAATTGGGTCAGTTTCCTTGTTTCACCTTGGTGGTTAGCTTATATGCCCTAGTCTTGTGGTGTCATCGCCGAGGAAAAAGGGGTAATATTGAGGGGCCCTCCCAAGGATAATGTTATGATCCCAACCATACTTAACAACTTCCATCTTAAAACCTTTCACATATCCTAAACTTAACATATGTTCCATTCTCTCATGAGAAGAGGGGATGAAGGCCAAGAGATTGTTTCGCAACTGCTATAAAAGAATAAGACAGTGATGCTAGAAAAGAAAGTGAACATAGAAAATAAGGACTACCAAAATTTAGTCCAACTTGAGATCTACTCTTTCAGTACTTGATCATTTTCACACTTACTCTTGGTGGGTTTTTACTTTCCCTTATCACTCTCGGGACCTATCCCTCTACCTGGGTTATTTTATTTCATATTTAGGTGGCACACCTAATAGGGTTGGATGAAGGCCCTTGCATACTTAAAATTGGTAACTCACATGGGGTCCTAGGCTAGTGTGATGCTTGAAGGGGATACTGAGGTGAATTATCTTACATGACTTATATCTTAATTTGCAACTTACTTTGTGTGTTTTAAGGACTAATGTTTCTTATGAACTTTGGCTAACCATGTTTTATACTTCGACTTGTTTTGGATGGCCCAAATTGTTGATACTTAGAGGGGGGTGAATCAGTATCAAGTACAATTTCAAACCTTTTTCAACTTATACTTAAACCATTCAATTATATACAATGATAAATAAACAATAGTATAAGAGTTACACCAATACACCACAATACACCATGTACAATATATGAGAAGTAATCAATAGTTATTGTTCAAGGGAAGTAATGACTTCCAAAGGTGGCTACCGCTTCCAAATGTAAAGGGAGGGATAAACCTCCAAGAGGAAGACACAATCCTCCAATATCAAGAGAGAGTTGAACTCTCCATCCTTTCCCCTTCCTTCCACCTAATAATATACGAGAGATAATAAAACTTTACATTAAATCATCACCATCAACCAATCATCATATAGAACCTGATAATGCTTCCTGAGACTTCTTCAATTTCTGCAATTCTTCAATTCTTGGAGTACTCTGATCCTGTAGATAACATTACTCATTGTATTCTCTTAAAATCCTCCAAGTTTCACTCTTTGAATCCTCCCCAAAAATAAGTTATAGAGAGAATGGTGGACCTTGTTCAATTCTGGTTTATTTAGGAAACCTAAATTGTATAGAATGCCCAGCGCTCAATATTTAACATAAGATTCTGAAACTTGCACAAAAGAAACTACATTCCATACTCTTTCCAATTAAATTTATCCCATGTCACTTGTATTATTGATGAAGAAGTTATGATTGTTTTACACGGACCACATGTTTATTGACTAGCTTCAGTACTGGTCACAAACCCTATCTTCCACAGAGTGTATCTCCATAATTATAGAGAATCAAGAGCTGAAATTTTTACCACAGGTACCTTGATATGTCTTCTCAATACCATAGCAATTTAACCATATGAATCGTTCTACAAAAAACATTATAGCAAAAATGGTAAGATGACCTGAAAATAACATACCTTAGAACACATCACCAAAAGACTTCATCCTCCCTTAAAATCCGGCCTTCTTTACTTCTGATTTCCTCTGAAATTCGACTTGTGTATCAAATGGTTGTATAATGATATTTATTTATACCATTTATGTCACTTCCTTTTAACATTAGGGCCGACCTGACAATTTCCTATTTTGTAATTCTTTTCTTTAATTATCTTCAGGGCCTACATGTACTTCCTTCTTCAATTCACTTTGTCATCTTCAAAACTTCATTTCTCCTCAACCATGAGGATCCACGTGACGTGACACATACCATGGTAAACAACATGATGTATACTATCCATCCATGGGTCTTTTATCTACATGTGCATTTTCCTTCATGTCTAAATACCTTCATCAATCTTGCAGTCCAAAACCCATGACTAGGGTTGACATCAATGACAACAACCAATCTTCCAACAATCTCCCCCTTTGTCATTGATGGCAACACTCATGTTCCCCCTATCATCATGATCCAATTTCTCTCACCCTTTGACATCAATTGCAAAGGTTTGGGCTTCTCCCCCTGAGTTTAATGGAAAAAGGTAACTCTCTTCTTTGGGGTTGCTCCCCCTGAACATATGGCACTCAATAATACTTCCTCTTTATTTTTGGTCTTTGAGACTTTTTCTTCCTTAGAATCATTTTGTGTGGATTCTGTCTTCTCTCTCTTCTTCATGTCTAGGATGTATATGTTGTTCGGTCTTCTTGTTGCAGTTGCAACCATTCTTCCTGAGTTATTTTCTCTGATTTTACATTTTCGGGAGTCAAATGTAAGAGTGTATCCTTGATCACACATTTTACTAACACTGAGTGGATTATGCTTCAAGTCTTCAACTAATAGGACATTCTTTTCTTTTACATTTTTTCTTCCAAGTTCTACTAAACCTTCTCCAAGTATTTTGGCAGATGAGTCATCTCCAAATGCAACATTGCCACCCTTTCTCTTCCAGCAAATGAATTTGTCTTGATCCTCGGTCACGTGTGAAGAACATCCATTGTCTATGTACCATTCATCTTCTTCTTTACATTATTCAACAGTCAATGCTATTCAACAATCTTCATTGTTTGGAATCTCTTTCCTTCTCCATACTGTAGTTTTCATAGGGACATATTCATTCATATATCTGCAATCTCGTGCTTTGTGACCAAGATAATTACATTTGTAGCATGCAATATTTTTGTCCATTGAATTATAACTTCTGTTGACAAATCCACAATTATTTCCATATCTTCTATTTACACCATTCATGTTTCTTGTGTATGTGTTCCTTTCATTGATTCTGCAATTAATTGCCTTATGTCCAAAATTTTTACAAGTATAACAATGACCAAGAAAGAAATTTTGATACTATGGAGTAAGTGGGCTTCTTTGTGATGTAGTTCATCTGGGTTGATGATCTATTCTTCTGTAGTTTCCTTCATACTGATTGAAGCTTCTTTGATTTCTGAAGGTAGGAGCTCTTCTTGGATATTCATCTCTTTTGTAATCATTCCTTCTTTCTGGTATCCTGGTCCACTTCTCATCAACTGTCTGTGTAGCTCTTTCTTCAACCTTCTTGTTGGTGTTTGCATCTTCTTTGTATGCAGTTTCACCCATGCATCCAAGATGTGTTAAGTCTTTTGGCACTTGAGAGTTTCTTAAGCTCTTCCTCAATGAGATAACTTATTGTTCAAGTTTCTCACAATCTTCTTCTTTCTTCATCATTTGGAGATTCCTTACTTCTTCTATTCTTCTTTCTTCTTCGAGTAGAATTTTCAAGGAAATGGTTTCTTCTCTTAGTTTCTCAAAGTCTTCTAATTGTTTCTTCAAGCTTACAACTGTCTTTTCACAACTACCCAATTCACTTCTTAGTTTTCTTTGCGTGTATTTGAGCTTGCTGTTTTCAATCTCAACATGCTTCAATTTTTTAAGAGTTTCATCTTCTTGTTGAATAATTTTTTCTTCATGATTTTCTTCTTCTTCATTGGAATTTTCTTCTTCAGTGTAATTTCTTTCAATCCTTGGATGAGAACATTCAAATTCAACATGACCTACTCCTTCAAAATTAAATCAAAAGAACTGACCTCTATTTTCTTCTTTGAAATCTGAGATGTTGTAATTTGCTTCAACTTCTTCTTCTTCTTCTTCTTCTGCTTCTCCCCTTACATAAAGGTCTTGTAGCTTGTCCCAAAGCTCTTTTGATGATGCACATGATCCCACCTTGGATTTCACTAAATCTATCAATCCATCCAGGATGGTATCTATTGCCAATTTGATGTTCCTTTTTGCTTCCTTCTGAGCTGCAGTCTTTGGTTTCTTCAAAGCATTGTATCCTGAAGAAAATGAGAACCAAACATCTGCCCCAAGAGCTTTCAAGTAAGTTTCCATTCTATTACTCCAGTATTCAAAGTTGCTTCCATCAAATGGTGGAATCCCATTTGGAATTTTGTCTTCCATTTCTTCTTAGGATCTTCCTTCCAGTGGTTAAACTGTACTGAAGGTAACTCGCTCTGATGTCAATTATTGATACTAAGAGGGGGGTGAATCAGTATCAAGTACAATTTCAAAAAAAATTCAACTTATACTTAAACCATTCAATTATATACAATGAGAAATGAAAAATAGTATAAAAGTTACACCAATACAGCACAATACACCATGCACAATATATGAGAAATAATCAATAGTTATTGTTCAAGGGAAGTAATGACTTTCAAAGGTAGCTACAGCTTCCAAATGTAAAGGGAGGGATAAACCTCCAAGAGGAAGATACAATCCTCCAATATCAAG
>ML791960.1:210656-226984 GCA_009831015.1 Picea engelmannii
GAGATGTTGTAATTTGCTTCAACTTCTTCTTCTTCTTCTTCTTCTTCTGCTTCTTCCCTTACATAAAGGTCTTGTAGCTTGTCCCAAATCTCTTTTGATGATGCACATGATCCCACCTTGGATTTCACTGAATCTGTCAATCCGTCCAGGATGGTATCTATTGCCAATTTGTTGTTCATTTTTGCTTCCTTCTAAGCTGCAGTCTTTGGTTTCTTCAAAGCATTGTATCCTTAAGCAACTGAGAACCAAACATCTTCCCTAAGACATTTCAAGTAAGTTTCCATTCTATTACTCTAGTATTCAAAATTGTTTGCATCAAATGGTGGAATCCCATTTGGAATTTTGTCTTCCATTTCTTCTTAGGATCTTCCTTCCAGTGGTTAAACTGTACTGAAGGTAACCCGCTCTGATACCAATTGTTGACACTGAGAGGGGGGTGAATCAGTATCAAGTACAATTTCAAACCTTTTTCAAATTATAATTAAACCATTCAATTATATCCAATGAGCAATGAACAATAGTATAAGAGTTACACCAATACACCACAATACACCATGCACAATATATGAGAAATAATCAATAGTTATTGTTCAAGGGAAGTAATGACTTCCAAAGGTAGCTACAGCTTCCAAATGTAAAGGGAGGGATAAACCTCCAAGAGAAAGATACAATTCTCCAATATCAAGAGAGATTTGAACTCTCCATCCTTGCCCCTTCCTTCCACTCAAGAATATACGAGAGATAATAAAACTTTACATTAAATCATCACCATCAACCTATCATCACATAGAACCTGATAATGCTTCCTGAGACTTCTTCAATTTCTGCAATTCTTCAATTATTGGAGTACTTAGATCCTATATATAATATTACTCAATGTATTCTTTGAAAATCCTCCAAGTTTCACTCCTTGAATCCTCCCCAAAAAGAAGTTATAGAGAGAATGGTAGACCTTGTTCAATTCTGGTTTATTCAGGAGACCAAACTTGTACAGAATGCCTTGTGCTCAATATTTAACATCAGATTCTGAAACTCGCATACAAGAAACTAAATTCCATACTCTTTCCAATGAAATTTTTTCCACGTCATTTGGATTCTTGATGAAGAAGTTATGACTATTTTACCCGGAATACTTGTTTATTGACTAGCTTCAGGACTGGTCACAAGCCCTATCTTCCACAGAGTGTAGCTCCATAATTATAGCGAATAAAGAGCTGAACTTTTTACCATGGGTACCTTGATATGTATTCTCAATACCATAGAAATTTCACCATATTAATCGTTCTAGAAAAATATTTATAGCAAAAATGGTAAGATGACCTGAAAATAACATACCTTAGAACACATCACCAAAAGACTTCATCCTCCCTTAAAATATGGCCTTCTTTACTTTTGATTTCCTCTTAAATTTGACTTGTGTATCAAATGAATATATAATGATATTTATTTATACCATTTATGTCACTTCCTTTTAACATTAGGGCCGACCTGACAATTTCTTATTTTGTAATTCTTTTCTTTAATTATCTTCAGGTCCTACGTGTACTTCCTTCTTCAATTCACTTTGTCATCTTCAAAAATTCATTTCTCCTCAACCATGAGGATCCACATGATGTGCCACATACCACTATAAACAACATGATGTATACTATCCATCCATGGGTCTTGTATCTACATGTTCATTTTCCTTCATGTCCAAACACCTTCATCAATCTTGCGGTCCAAAACCCATGACTAGGGTTGACATCAATGACAACAACCAATCTTCCAACACAGACATGGTTCTTGAGGGATGTCCTGGGATTGTACCGAGGACGTTGTGTCTTTATTGTAGGACTTTGTTACATGTGATGGAGAGCAGTGGGTCATCTAGTGACTCACCACCCTCAGATAGTGACTCTCACATTCTCAAAACCTTGGATAATGGAAAGATGGGATTCGTTTGAGAATTTCTGGTCATTATGCCACACATATGGAATAAAATCCCGCAGGCTGGGCAAATCACCCTTGGGATTTTGTGCATAAAGGATAGAGGAAGTTCCAACAACGAGCATGTGTACATCACTCAGACATATCATTTCATCTCTCTCAACCCTAGACATGGCCTTTGGAGTCCCTTGACATCACCCTCTATCCTTTGACGTCATCTTCTTGGCTAGAATTTGGTGGATGGTTTGGTTCTAGAGATGATTGGCATAGCTTGGGGTGAAGACACACCTCACTTCACACTCTTTCAACATCATTTGATTCCACTTGGACTTTGGAAGCCCAACATATTCCTTTGAAGGCATGACATCACCCTCTCCTAGTTTGGTGTCACACATTTGGAGCATGATGTCACCCTTTTAGGGTTTCATTGATGTATATTTTTATTTTGGAATTATGTTGGAGGAAAAATAAGGGGTCTAACCCACTCTTACTTTGTTGTTGACATGATATGTGGATAAATTATGTTAGGGTTACCTCATATCAAAAACGTAAAACCCTATTTTCATTTGGAAAAACACAACTCTCACTTGAGAAACTTTACTTTTGAAATTTTCGCCCTCTAAGGGTCATTGACTATCTCTCTCTCATGCGTTATTCTTGGAAGGTTACTTGTGGATGGTTTTTGCTGATTTTGGATGGGAATTTCTGCAATTAGGGTTTTATCTCTTGGTTTCTTGGATGAAGTAAGTGAATTTTACGCAATTTATTCTTATGATATGAATAATTCATGGTAAATTTGTTATTTTATGTTAGATGTCTTTCTTGGTGAAACCCTACGAGAGTAACATGAGTGATTCTTCCTCTCACAAGGTGATTTTAGTCCAAAATTTTTGAAAGCATCCTTGCTAGGGTTAGAACCCTAAAGCCCTAAAGTGATATCACTTTAGGATTTTATCCCTATACTTTTTATCTTTGACCTAATTGAAGCTACAAAAAGGAATAAATCCTTTATAGGGCCCAAATGTGCTTGCACCCTTGAAATCCTTCTCCTCAAGATTCAAATCCTAAGGCCCAAATTTACTAGCACCTTAGGGTTTGAACCCTACCTCTTGGATGAAATTCAATCAATATTCAAGATTAGTTGCATTTGTTGTTAGAAGACTCCATAACCTAATAAAGGCATTGATCTAAGAAGCATCTCTCTTTGTGAATTGGTTAACAAACTCACTCTCTCAACTTTCTCAAGCTCTCTACTAACTTTGCTGACATTAACATTGGAAAATTCATTATATTTCTTGTTGTTCTTGTAAAAGTTTGCTATAGCCATCTGAAAACACTTAAATTTTTTGCATACACTCATATTAAGGTGGCCTAAATAATTCAGAAATCGTATCTAACAATTGGATAGTGTTCTAGTGAATGTATGCTAAATTTTCATGGCCAATTGTTTCATTTTTTAACGTTAATTGTTGTTGTTGTTACAAATCATTTACCATTGTCATATAATTGTTTACTACTGCAAATTTGTATCAACCATTGCAAATTATCTTGTCTATTGTCATTAGAGTTTATGCTTGTATAACTTAGCTTGGAAATTGTTACATATATGCTACAGAGTGTCCTTGTTCTAGGAAGGTACTCAAACAACTTCACACCTATTAATCTTTCCTTGAACTAGACCAATATTTCGGTGATCAAGAGAGGGGGCGGTAGGCTTGGATACAATACTTTCTATTTGATCCCTTGAGGTCACCAGGGAAGACTCCTTTGTGGTGGACCTCTTCCATCACTAAAACGAGGGAAGTTCTTACTAAGGTGACGGTGGTAGGATATTCCATATTTACACAAGATTTGGGAGTCTCGTGTTGGGATTCACATAAGTATAAATAATGTGATAATAGTAAGCACTGCTAAGATGCTAGGAAGTGCACCAATTGAGATGAATGCACTAGTGTGTTATATTAATCGAACGCATGGCCAAGTTTTTGAAAAAAAAAAAATCCTCCATGGTGCATTAAATAACTAAAATGCATCAACGATGTGTACTACAACACAGTGGTCAAAATACATAATAATTGTCATATTGGTTCATTTTATGGGTTCCCCATTATCGGTGCGTTATAATACAAACTCACTAGTATCAACGCATAAAAATATGAAATGGAGCGTCGGTGAGTTAATTTAAATGAAACGCATCAGTGCAATTAAGTAAGTTGTACTGGGAAAATAGTTTAAAAATGATCATTCTGGTGTCTTTTAAAATGGGCTCGTTAACGATGCATCAAGAAAAGGCAACGCACTAGTTAAAAGTATCTGGTGCTTGAACTAACATAGAGAGTCGGTGCATTTAATATAGCCAAGAACACTGTGTGGTTTAACATTAACAAATTATACTACAGTGGTGTGTTCCATAAAACTAATCACCCCGCATTACACACTTCATATATGAAATGGCATCATGCAGAGTCGTTTTGTATGAAAACCCTTAACCGATGCGCTATATATCACAACGCACCGTTATAGATATCGGTTCTTGACTAAAAATGACGCACCAGTGCATTATATTTAACATATATTTGTTCGATTCCTTATGTCTTATAAGGAGCACCAGATGTGGTGCATTTGTTTTTGTTAATAGCACTGGTTAATTTTTCACAATTGTTTTTTGCAAACGTAAACTAATTTCAATTTTTGATAAATACAAATTAGTTATATATGTTTTTGTTTTATATTTTAAATTCATTTTATTTATATATATTTCTTAAAAAGGATTTTGTGTGAATCATATACATTGATGACGTCGAGCGCAGTAGCAGCAGCAGGAAGGCAGAAGAAAAATAATTTAATTCACAAACTACATATGCAAACCTCCACAATTAAATTTTGTGGAGGTTTTTCTTTGAGGAGGCAAAAACATAGGTCACTCTTCAGTTCCTCTCATAATTTATTACATGGACTCAATCCTCTGCCTCGCATATCCTCCTTTGTGGGCCACTCGACTTTCTCCAAGATATCATCTTCATCATTCTTGTAGCCATAATATGAACTGGCATCAATTCGCTTGTAGATATCATACCTACACCTCCTCTTATTTGCCTCGAGGGGGATTATCAAATAGCTCTTTGAGGATGGGGAGGAATATTATATCCCTAAAGTATCTATAACTAGGTTCGTAGCTTGTGGAACTGGGAACATCAACTTCATTCCCTTCCAAGTCCTTCATCTTGGCCCCTACTTTGGCATAATTAGGACTCCCAAGTTCTACGATCGGAGCTTCCCAGTGCCCCTTTTCCCTGTTCAACAAGAAAGGACCCTAGTGGATGTCTTAATTATAACACTGTGTTAGCCTCAAGAATGACCTAATATCCATGTTGTATATTTAATAGAAGTTAAGAAGCAAATTTGGAAAAACAATCGATGATCCATAAGCTTTGTCAACATGCCTTATCATTAAATATTAAGCATTTCCTTGGCCTCGTCATGCTCCTCACTGAGATCCTAAACTGTGTACTTACTAAGAAGCTCATCATATTTCTTCTTCTCCATAACCATGCACTTGATCGCTTTGTCATCTAGAAGAGGAACATGGGAAACAAACTCCCTCTCTCTATGTTGTTGGTTTCACTTGTCCTGCTCTCCCATTTATTTTGCCACTTCATCATCTTCCTCGAATAGGACCAACTTAATGGAAATGACGTCCTTGCTCTTGATCGTCAACCTGGCATGCCTCTAGATAGACTCAATCCTCCACCACTCCCTCAACACTTTGGTGCACATCTCCTCCTCTGTTGGTCGCTCGACTTTCTCCAAGATATTGTGATCATCATTCTTATCTCCATAATAAATGGCATCAATTTTCTTGTAAATCACATACATACACCTCATTTTCTCCGCCTCAAAAGGCTTATTGAATATCTCTTTGACGATGGGGAGGAACTTTCCATCCACACTTGTACAATCGGTTGTTGGAAGATTGTAACATGCCCTCTTCCAACAATCAATTGTACAAGTCTAGTTGGGAAATTCCTCCTCGGCATTAAAGAGACATTCAATAACCCCCCCAAGGCGAAGAAGAGGAGGTCTAGGTATATGATTTATAAGCAAATTAATGTTGGTTATTATGGCAACAAGGATAACGAGAAAAATATCTTGGAGAAAGTTGAGCAACCCATGGAGGAGGAGATGTGGGTGAGATCATTGAGGTAGTGGCAGAGGATCGAGTCTATCTAAAGGGAGGCCAATTTGAGGATCAAGAACGATGAGTTCCTTTCCATCAAGTTATCCCTATTCCAAGAAGATGATGATGTGGAGGAAGAAATGGGAGAGAGGGACAAGAGAAACCAACAACAAAGAGAGAAAGAATTTGTTGGCCATGTTCCCCTTCTGGATGAGAAAGAGATCAAGTGCATGGTTGTGGAGAAGAAGAAACATGATGAACTTATTAGTAAGTACATGGGTGAGGATATCATGGAGGAGCAGGCCAAGGCCAAGGCCATGCTTAATATTTAGAGATAAAGCATGATGACAAAGCTTATGGATCATCAGTTGTTTTCCATATGTGCTTCTTAAATTATATTAAGTATACAATATGAATCTTAGGTCATTCTTGAGGCTGGCATAGTGTTATAATTAATACATCCACCAAGGTCCTTTTTTGTTGAACAAGTCAAAGAAGGACATGGAAGCTCCGATCGTACAACTTGGCAGTCCCAATTATGCCAAAGTAGGGGCCAAGATGACAGACTTGGAAGGGAACGAAGTTGATATGCCCAATGCCATAGGTAAGGGCCCCGATTACAGATACTTCGGGGCTACGAAAATCATCCCCATATTAAAAGAGTTATTTGATAAGCCCCCTTGAGGTGAAGAAGAGGAGGTGTAGGTATGCAATTTACAAGCGAATTGATGCCAGTTCATACTATGGCTACAGGATTGACGAGGATGGTATCTTGGAGAAAGTTGAGCAGCCCTTGGAGGAGGAGATGTGAGGCAAAGCACTGAGGAAGTGGCAGAAGATCGATTCCATGCGCTAAATTATGAGAGGCATCAAAGAGTGATTGCCTCCGCAAAACTTTAATTGTGGAAATTTACATATGTACTTTGTCAATTAAATTGTTTCTCGATGCATTTTTACGTAACAATCGCTCTGGAGTGCTTTCAATCGCACTAGTGTTCTATAAACAATATAACACACATGTATATTGTGTTTTTTCAAATCATGTTGATGTTGTTGTTGTTTGATTGAAAAAATATATAATAAGTACGCTAATGATTTCTCTATTTTTAAAATGAATTTAAGATGTATCACTCATTAGAATTTAGAGTTGTCATATAATGTTTAACTTTAGTTTTATGAAATTGTTTGCTTTGGATTGTAATTGCAAAAACTTATAAATATAATGCCATATAATGTTAAATTCATCTTCAAGGTGAATTGTTTAATTTCCAACAAGTTGATACAATATGTTGATTAAACATGTTTACAAAGAAGATTTACTTTTATGAAATGTTATTTTCTCATTTATTTTATTGATAACATTATAATATTTGTTCAGAATTACATTTATAATTGTTATATTTGTGAGTAGCGATGGTACAAATATCTTTCATATTGGGATGGTGTTTTTTTTTCAATTATTATATTGGGATGTCTTATGCCAAAGTGTCATATTAGACTATAAAATGCACCTCACTTTATATTAATAATAAAAATAATAAGAAAGGTGTTAATAGAATCAATATGTTTTTTTTAGTTTGTAGGAGAAAACGTAAAAAAAATTTAAATGATTTTGTTAAGTTTTTATTGCAAAAGCATAGACATCTATTTTTAAATTATGATACATGTTACATGAAAAATATTAAAATAATAGGAAACAATAACATTTTTATAAAATTTTTATATATGTTTGGAATTAATAAAAATATATCTATAGATGCATGCAATTAATTAAATACAAATATTTGTGTAAAAATATATATTTTGAATCCATAGAAATAGATCTATAGATGCATGTAATTTCATCAAAGATGAGTCTATGTAAATTGTTTAAAAATATTGTCAAAATGAAACACAATGACAAATGATTTGGAAATGATGAATTTAATTAATTGGTTTATGTAGTCCCAACCACCACCATGTTTTTTAGGAAAAAATAAAATTTGACATAAAGTCATTATATAACATGGACATATGATACTTTCCCACCTAAAAAAATTGATTTTACATAATGTGCATGCATCCTACGACATTAGTGTTCTATGTAAGTTCTACAATTACTAATATTCATTCTCATATTTTTTATAATCATGTAATCAAAATCATTTTGTTAATATATATGTCTTATCAAATAACTAATATACAACTATAATCTGTCCTCTACAATTAATCCTAAGAGATCATTAACTAAGTGATGTTTTCCATATTCCCTTTGTGAGACTATTTGATATTATAGGGCTCTTAGCATCATCAATAATCCATAGAGCATAAAATTTAAGGGTGAAGACATTATTTTTCACACGTGGTCCATATTAGGCCCTAATAAAATCCCTAGTTTGCAAGGATTTTAATGGCTAAGGTTCGTTATTAATATTTTGAAATATAAAAAATATTAAACAAACTCAATAAATAAAATAAACAAAAGTCCATGTGTAGAAGTTATAGGGAGATTAGTCCCCATATTTGATGTAATGATTGTAACATGCAACCAACCACTTTATAAAACTAATGTCGAATTAAGCAATACATTTACATTAGTTCTATTGAAAATCCAAAAATCCAATTACTCAATCATCTTATTCTTACACCCCAAGGGGACGTCTAAAGATAGACCTAATGCAAGGCATTTTTTATGAGCGGTTGGTGGTCTACGAAAGTTATAGTTTATTATCAATAGATCGCCAGGAGACAAACTATGTATTACATGCTCAACAAAAAATATGGATGCCTTCCTTTTCATAAAGAACTCTTTTTCATCGCAGAACTCACACTTGTTTCAGGGTGCTACCCCTCATCAGTGGCTAGACAGTGTTGTACGTTATGTGTGTCACTACAAAGGGCCTAAGAAAAACATCTTAAGTTATGGTTGTTGTAGCCACTCAGTGCAGGTATGCTTTCGAGTCCCCTTTTGAATAATGCATCACAGAACTCACACTTGTTTCTGGGTACTACCCCTCATCAGTGGCTAGACAGTGTTGTACGTTCTGTGTGTCACTACAAAGGGCCTAAGAAAAACATCTTAAGTTACGGTTGTTGTAGCCACCTAGTGCAGGTACCCTTTCAGGTCCACTTTTGAACAATACATCACATAACTCATGCTTGTTTCAGGGCATTTCCCCTCATCAGTGGCCAGAAAATTTTATATGTTCTATGTGTCACTGCAAAGGGCCTAAGAAAAACATCTTAAGTTATGGTTGTTGTATCCACCCAGTGCAAGTACCCTTTTGGGTCCGCTTTTGAATAATACATCGCAGAACTCACACCTGTTTTGGGGTGCTACTGCTCATAAGTGGCCAGAGAGTGTTGTATGTTTTTTGTGTCACTGCAAAGGGCCTAAGAAAAACATGTTAAGTTACGACTGTTGTAGCCACCTAGTGCAGGTACCCTTTCGGGTCCCCTTTTGAATAATACATCGTAGAAATCATGCATGTTTCAGGGCACCACCCCTCGTCAATGGCCAGACAGTGTTGTACATTATGTGCGTCATTATAAAGGGACTAAGAAAAAACATCTTAAGTTACGAATGTTGTAGCCACCTAGTGCAGGTACCCTTTCGGGTCCCCTTTTGAATAATACATTACAGAACTCACGTTTGTTTCAGGGTGGTACCCCTCATCAATGGATAGAAAATGTTGTATGTTATGTGTGTCACTACAAAGGGCCTAAGAAAAACATCTTAAGTTATGATTGTTGTAGCCACCCAGTGCATGTACACATTTAGGTTCCATTTTGAATAATACATCACATAATTGATGCCTATTTCGTGGCGCTACCCCTCATCAATGGCCAGACATTGTTTTACGTTATGTGTGTCACTGTAAAGGGCCTAAGAAAAACATCTTAAGTTACAGTTTTTGTAGCCACCCAGTGCAGGCACTCTTTCGAGTCCCCTTTTGAATAATAAATTGCAGAATTCATGCCTGTTTCGGGGTGTTACCCCTCATCAATGGCCAGGCAGTTTTGTACGTTCTGTGTGTCACTGCAAAGGGCCTAAGAAAAAAATATTAAGTTAGGGTTGTTGTAGCCACCCAATGCAGGTACCCTTTCGGATCCCCTTTTGAACAATACATCGCAGAACTCATGCCTATTTTGGGGTGCTACCCCTCATGAGTGGTCTGACAATGTTGTACGATCTATGTGTCACATCAAAGGGACTAAGAAAAAATATTAAGTTATGGTTGTTGTAGCCACAGAGTGCAGGTACCCTTTTAGGTCTCCGTTGAATAATATGTCGCATAACTCATGCCTATTTCGAGGCTTTACCCCTCATCAGTGGCCAGACAATGTTATACGTTCTATATGTCACTATAAAGGGCCTAAGACAAACATCTTAAGTTACACTTGGTGTATCCACCCAGTGTAGGTACCCTTTCGGGTCCCCTTTTGAATAATACATCACATAACTCTCGCCTGTTTCGAGTCGCTACCCCTCATCAGTGGCCAAACAATGTTGTACATATGTGTGTTACTGCAAAGGGCCTATGAAAAACATCCTAAGTTATGCTTGTTGTAGCCACCTAGTGCAGGCACCCTTTCGGGTCCCCTTTTGAATAATACATTACAGAACTCACATCTGTTTTGGGGTGCTACCCCTCATCGCTAGCCAGACAATGTTGTATGTTCTGTGTGTCACTGCAAAGGGCCTAAGAAAAAAATCTTAAGTTACAATTGTTGTAGCCACCCAATGTAGGTACCCTTTCGAGTCCCCTTTTGAATAATACATCGTAGAACTCATGCTTATTTCGGGGCACTACCCCTCATTAGTGGCCAAACAGTTTTGTACGTTCTATGTGTCACTACAAAGGTCCTAAGAAAAACATCTTAAGTTACGACTATTGTAGCCACCTAGTGCAGGTACCCTTTCGGGTTCCCTTTTGAATAATACATCGTAAAACTCATGCTTGTTTCGAGGCGCTATCCATCATCAATGGTTAGAAATTGTTGTACGTTTTGTATGTCACTGTAAAGGGCCTAAGAAAAACATCTTAAGTTACAGTTGTTGTAGCCACCTAGTGCATGTACCCTTTCAGGTCCCCTTTTGAATGATACATCACAGAACTCACGTCTATTTTGGGGTGCTACCCCTTATCAATGGCCAGATAATGTTGTACGTTCTATGTGTCACTACAAAGGGCCTAAAACAAACATCTTAAGTTATGAATGTTGTAGCCACCCAGTGTAGGTACCCTTTCGGGTCCCCTTTTGAATAATACATCATAGAACTCACACCCATTTCGAGGCTCTACCCCTCATCGGTGGCCAAACAATGTTGTACGTTATGTGTGTCACTGCAAATGGCCTAAGAAAAACATATTAAGTTACGGATGTTGTAGCCACCCAGTGCAGGTACCCTTTCGGGTCCCCTTTTGAATAATACATCATAGAAATCGTGTTTGTTTCTGGATGCTACCCCTCATCATTGGCCATATAGTGTTATACATTTTGTGTGTCACTACAAGGGGATTAAGAAAAACATCTTAAGTTACGGTTGTTTTAGCCACCCAGTGCAAGTACCCCTTTCAGGTCCCCTTTTGAATAATACATCAAAGAACTCACACTTGTTTCAGGGTGCTACCCCTCATCACTGGTCAGACAATATTGTATGTTTTGTGTGTCACTACAAAGGGCCTAAGAAAAACATCTTAAATTATGGTTTTTTAATCCACCCAGTGCAGGTACCCTTTCGAGTCCCCTTTTGAATAATACATCGCAGAACTCATGCATGTTTCAGGGCGCTACCCTTCATCAGTGGCCAGATAGTGTTGTATGTTATGTGTGTCATTGCAAAGGGACTAAGAAAAAAATCTTAAGTTACGACTGTTGTATCCACCCAGTGCAAATACCCTTTCAGGTTCCTACGTGTCTTTTCTATATCACCTATTGGATTATTGACCGCAGCGAGAGGTATTAGACCATAAACTTTAGGCAGTCGATCATTAATATAATGAGACATTGTGACATGTCAAGGGTTCTTCTTCAACCTTTTACATTTTGAGAAACCACATACCATTGGCATTTCATAAAAACATCCAATTCAGGGTGTAATATCATTGACCCAGGTTGCAGGTTACTGGAATATGGCATGTTACAATTGGCAGGGTAAAGCAGTTCTCCATTTTCATCAATCATTTTCCTGTGGTATCTTTCTCCTGATAAGATCTTGCGACATTTTTGCATCGGTGGAATATCTTGCTCATCATAACTCAATCTCAATTTATGATTCTATAAAATTTAATAAACAATTATTCAAATGCACATGCATAAATGACATAAATTCAATCAAATAAATGGATTATAAATAAAATCTAGACTTACTTTGAACGGTGTGGGAGACATTGAAAACCTTTCAACGATATGGAGTCAGTTGGAATTTGAAGTATTGGCCATTTGAGATTATGACCTTCGTTTCCCTTCATTTGAGCCAAAACCATCGTCAATACGTGCATGAATTTGATATTAAAATTTATTGATGCATATATATATATATATATATATATATATATATATATATAATGCACCTGCGAAACCGATTATGAAACACACCGAACCATTACATCCGTTAAAACCTCTGCAAACCAAAATATCCGTAAATTTTAATAGTAAAGGTTTGCATCTCTATTTTGTCGATAAAATTGGTATTGGTACATTATTTATTATATACACACCAGTGTGCATGAATCGGTGAGGTGCATAGATTTGATGACAAATTTTAATTTTTTTAATATATAGTTTAATAAGTTTTTTTACATACAAATTGAAAAAACACGGCGAAAAATAGAGGGAATTTCATTTTTCAAAATGTATTTGTTTATAAATTAAAACACTTCATTATTTTATTTTTTTGGCAGAATTTAGAGCGAGGATTTGTGGAAGAGAGATTTACCATGAAAGACTTTAGAGTGGTTGGATTTTTTTGAAGAGCCAAAATTAGAAGTGATCATTAGGGCACATACAAATCTGCAGAGAAGAAATTTGAGGTATGTGATTTCATTATACTGATCATTTCAATATTTCCCTATTTGATTCAAACTATTTTCAATGCATGTTAAGAAAAATATAAGGGTTTCATAGTAACCTTCAGTATTGGAAGTCGTAGTTTTCTTGTTGTTTTTCTTGTTTCCCTCTTTTTTTAAGAAATAGATTTTTATAGGGTTTGTTTTTTTAGGAAACATACTTTTATAGGGTTTATTTAGTTGCATATGGGGCGTTTGGTATCTGTTGTAATAGTATCACTCATTGCATTGAATCCCAAACCCTTTCAACCTTGTCATTGTCGGCGATTTTTAAAAAAAATGTTTGCACGGTATGCGGTGCTCACTATACAGGAAAATTTCCCCGATGTGGATTGTAAAGAGGTATAAACCTCATGCTCACTTTATAGAAAAGCACACTGGGGCACATATATCTTTGAAATGCATTGATTGGTCGAAAAATATAAATGGTATTAATTTTGTATCACATGCATATAGGTTGGCGGTGCACAATGACTAATAGTATGTACCGATGCGAGTATATGTTTAACACCCAGATGTGAGTATATATTTTATGTCCCAGTGTGTTCTGTTTAATTAAGTGCAACGAAATACTAGATTGTATAAAAATTTCATAATTTCTATTTATGATGATTCTTGATGTTTTTGTATACAAGATGGTTGATAGAAGTTCAAAGAAAACAAGAATGGGGGTTTGTAGCTCATGTGGAAACCCTAACGCAGTTGTTTTATCGGATATGCGGTCAAAATCTTGCAAACTGCAGATAGTCGAGATGGTGAATGGTTACGAGGATCTCTGCAGGGGGCAACTTGGTTTACGTGAAGTTTATGGGGAAGAATTTGTTAATTATGAATTGGATCCAATGGAGAGTCAAAATATCTAGAGCTCTTCAAGTGTCATTCAAAGAGGATCTGGATCTCCTCTGCAGCTGTGGATTGGGATGGGTGGTCCATCCCCATCAAGCTCATTTGTAGGTTTTTCTCTGGGATTTTCAACTTTGAGCCATCCCCAGACTGAATGCAGTTTTGGTTTGAGCTCGGAATATGAACTGATCTTCAATGATAATAGGTTAGGCCAGGCGTCCATGGTGGAGGGACAATCTAACCCCATTTTTTCTACTCTTCCCTTAGTGTTTAACCCGTATTTTCCCTCATCTTGGTAGGAAAGCGGTTTTTCTTCAGTCTTGGGGATTTATCAGGACGGAGGACCCTCTGTTAAGATATTTAGACACGTAGGATTTAGTTAAGATCTACTTGGTCTAATATGTCATTAGCTAAAAGTGTGTTTCTTAGTGTGTTTCTTTAGTATGCAATAGTATGCATTTGTAGTTAGGAAATCCGACGGTCACGATATGTTCCCGACATAGAGTGATCCGACGGTTCATACTCTCCTCAATATTAATGGAAATTGATCTGTGGCTTAACACCCGATTGGTCCATGATATCTATTTAAAGAGCATGGAGGGTCATTTTCCGATGATCGATTGTGAGAAACTCTCTTGTAAAATCTCTCTATAATCTTTTTCTTTGCATTAATAAATTGCTCCAAGTGGCCGCATTGGTTGGGGCCGTGGATGTTTCCCCGTAGCGGTTTTACCATGTGAAAACATCGTTTTGTTGATCTTTGATCTGGTTATGTGATTGGTTACTGAAGGTGTTCACCCTTTGTTGGAATACCTGTGTTTTCGAACATGGTATCAGAGCCTATTTGAAGACCCGCTCCTGTTGAAGACCGAGATCGTGAAGCCGAGTTGCCTCATCTCCACTTTATCTCATTTATGTACATTTTTGAGCTGAAAAGACTGTTCCATTGCGTCTAGAGTGCTTGTTTCAGTCAGGAACACTTTTCATTTCACTCTAAAAGGTTTTTGTTTTCCCAAGATACAGCCATTACAGTCAGATCCGGAGGTATAAAGCTTGAATACGCATTTTTTTTAATTTTTTGCATAGTAGTATTTTGGTTTTATTTCGGTTTTGTTTTATTTATTTCTGGGTTGATACTCTTTTAGATCTGTGTATGCTCTTTTCCCCACGCCTTGTGCGATCTCGGAAAATCAGAAACAGATAGGAAAAGGTGCATCTTCTGGGTAAGCTAACCGAGATCTAACCCTTGTTGTCATCGAGAAGCAAAAAAAAATTCTTGTGTGAAAAGAGTTTTTTTTTAGCACGCTCTCCAAGGCCGTCTTCCACAACAACAACACCCCCAATCCTCCTTCTGAACATCACAATATGTTTTGTTAGATCATTTGGTTAAAAGTTTCCTTATTAAGTAAGAGGTCTTGAGTTCAAGTCTCTCTTTTGTTACCTTTTTTGAAAAAGTTCATGCTAAAATTGTAAAGTGTATTTCACTTCAAGTATAAAAGTGAATCACTATAAGTAGCTTTAATATTTTATTTTAGAGTTATTTATTTTGCATGCAACTTTTCTGTTATAAAGTAACTTCATTGTAAAAGTGATCCTCACTTCTCTTTATAAAAGTGGGTCACTTCATAAAGCAACTTACACAATCATGTGGTCATTTGGTTACCGATTGTGCCTTTTTTTAAAAGGGCATAACTCTAACATCGGAAATCCGTTTTCAGTGCCGGTTTTTTTAAAACCGCATAACTTTTCGAGATTTTTCCATCCAGATCACCATTTTCAATTTTTAAATCCACATTATCTGCATATTTAATATGGCTTCTACAAGTATTGTCTTGCTTACCAGCAACAACTACTTCCAATGGAAATCTCATATGGAAGATTTATTAAGAAGTAAAGGCTTGTACCGGATTACCTTAGGAAAGGAAAAAGAACCCACTAATGCTGATAAGAAAACCAAGTGGGATAATATAAATGACGAAGCACGTGGACTAATCGGAATTTCCATATCTCCTTATTTAAGGTACCACATTCAAGATATTGATGACCCCAAAGAAGCTTGGGACATGATTGAATCTATGTTTGGTAAACTCAATATTATTTGAGCACAACAGTTAGAAAATCAAATACTAACCTTGAGTCCAAATGATTTTTCTTGCCTTGGAGACTATCTATCTAGGTTTAAACCACTCAGAATTTTATGTGAAGAATGTAAGATAAATATGGAGGAAGAGTGTTGCATCTATCTTATTCTTTCTAAGCTAGGTAGTGCATATTATGTGTTTGTATCTACCTTTTATGCCATGAGAGAGGCTCTAGGGGAAGAAGCT
>ML791960.1:230597-249046 GCA_009831015.1 Picea engelmannii
TACAGAAGATCAAGTTGCAGACATTTTCATAAAGTCTCTTACAGAAGCGAATTTTTCCAAACTTCGATCTATGTTAGGAGTTCAGGAAGTTGTCATTAAGGGGGGATAGGCTCTAATGCCTCCTTCCTTCTCCTATTGTGTCACTATTGTAAATCCTTGAATCCTATCCCAAATTGTTCTTAAGGGGGGATGTTAGGATATTTAGACACTTAAGAGTTAGTTAAGATCTACTTGGTCTAATATGTCGTTAGGTAAAAGTGTGTTTCTTTAGTATGCATTAGTATGCATTTGTAGTTAGGAAATACGACGGTCACGATATGTTCCCTACATAGAGTAATCTGATGGTTCATACTCTCCTTGATCTTAATGGCCATTGATCTGTGGCTTAACACCCGATTGGTCCATGATCTCTATTTAAAGAGCATGGAGGGTCGTTTTCCAATGATCGATTGTGAGAAACTCTCTTGTAAAATCTCTTTGTAATCTTTTTATTTGCATTAATAAACTGCTCCAAGTGGTCGCGTTGGCTGGGGCCGTGGATGTTTCCCCGTAGGGGTTTTACCACATGAAAACATTGGTGTGTTGATCTTTGATCTAGTTATGTGAGTGGTTACTGAAGGTGTCCGTCCTCTGTTGGAATACTTGTGTTGTCGAACACCCTCTGATCTAGGGTCTCTACCGATATCAGGGATTTTTGGAGGGGAATCTTTAGGTTTCAATCCCTCTTCTTCTCATTAAGGAAATTGTCCTTTTGGCAGCAGGTCTCTCTCAGGTAAGGAGGTTTTCCTTGACTCTATTTTGGTTTCTTCGACTCCGCATGTGGAGGATTATAGAGGGGAAATCACACATGGTGATGGTATTGGTCAAGAGGTGGAGGCTACCCATCCTATTCAAGTGGCAGACTTTCCTTCTCCTATTCAGACAACCCTTATACGTCGAAATAATAAAGGGGTCAAAACTTGTGGGGAAGTGGATCTAGTACTTGGGAAATACATTTCGATTCCAGAGGCCATGGACATGGCCAAGACGGTTCGGGTGGGCATGGAAAGGGGCAGACACTTCAACACAAAATTTCTTAAGGACTGGGTGGATAATTCATGGGGAGTGTTTTTGGGACAAACTCTCATTGTCAGAACTCTAACCAGAGGGTGGTTCAGTTTCAAGTTAAGGAATTATGAGGAGGCAGAAAGATTTTTAAGGCAACTGTAGTCCATTGATTTGACACCCATTTTGCTCAAGCATTGAACCCCTTTTTTTGACGTGAGCAAAGAAAGGATTGATATTGCTCCATTATGGGTAAGTATCCCAAGACTTCCCATGGAATTTTGGACTCAGAAAAGTTTCGTTGAGATTGGGAATGTGATAGGTTCATTTGTGGAAGTAGATATGTTGTTTCTTGAATATGGAGAAATGGGGATTGCGAGGATTATGGCAACCTTGGATCTGCGTGAAGGGTTGCTCAAGGAGATAAATCTTATTTCTGGCGACAACTATTTCAAGAAAATTCTCGACTATGAAGATATTCCCTTCAGGTGTATAAGATGTCATCAACATGGCCATAATTCCAATCAATGCAATCTTCCTTTACATGGGAAGTATTGGAAGTCAAGGGAGGGGGACTCTTTTATTTCAAAGAAATGATTGACTTCTCAAGAAGGGGAACACTCAATTCACCCTAAGCCTTTGACTGAGGCTCCATCCCCCGCTCTACCTCAAGCTCAATAGGTGTTCGATACACATTCGGCAGTGAATCCGAGTGAGGATGGAAAGGCGGTGACGGCCAGAGAAAGAGTGCAAGAGATCATACCTACAGACATAGATTTTTTGTTGGAGCGCGATCCCCTCCCAGGCAAGCCTCAAATTCCCCACCCCACTTTCAATATTTTAATAAAATCCCTCTTTCTTCTTGGAAAATATTGGATGAACTCACTAAAAAATATTCCAACCCTTCATGTAGAGAATGTCCCGACTACCCCTTTGAACCTTGAATCCCATCCTTTCTCTAATACTCTCATTCCATTTACTTCTCTTACCTCCCCCTCTTAGTTAGTTGAGATATCTGAAAATTAGGGGGAATCAATGGACTTAGAGGAGGTTCACATTGCTTATCAGCTACAGAATAGATCCATTCCCCACCTCCCCCCACTTTCTCAGTTTACTGAGGGACTTGTCCAAAACCCCATCCCTCCCACGGGAGTCTCGAGACGTGGTAGGAAAGACCAAAAAAGGCCTTGGTGGACCTTGGAGCATGTAGGTAGTTTTCCATTAAAAGGGTGCTTAGAGAATTGGCCTCCCCTAACAGGGTTCCTCCATGAAGTTCCTCTCTCTCAATTGTTGAGTGTTGGCGAGCCCTCTTAAAAAAATCATCCTCAAAAGTTTGATGTCGGTTAATCAACCAAATTTTCTTCTTCTTCAAGAAACTCTGGGGAAGGGTTCTGATACTTAGAAGCTCCTTGTTTATGTTTTTCCAAGATGGAGTTTCTCGTGCATTGATGTAAGTGGTAGATCAAGAGGCATAGATCTAGGATGGAATAACCATTGGATCAAACCACCGAATATATGGGGTTTTGACTCAGGTCAAGGGATGATTTCCTTCTCCTCCGAGCTTGTGGCCGAATTTAAAGTTCTTAATATCTTTGAACCTTATTCAAAGTGTGTCCCATTTTGGGAAAATTTTCTTAGAAAATATTTCTTTGAAGCTGAGGCTCTTATTTTGGGAGGGGATCTCAACTTTTCCTTGGGGATGGATGAAGTTTGGGGGCCTAGGGAGAGATCTGATCCTCTAGCATATTTTTTCAAATTGCATCTGGAAAGGAAAATATTGATCGATGTTCCTCCAACTTGCATCCTTCCTACCTGGAGAAATAATAGAGTATGGGTAGAAATAATTGCAAAACACATTGATCGTTTTTTGATTTCAAAGGCTCTTATTGAAATTCAATTTCACTTGCGGAAATGGGTGGGTTCAGGGGGGAGAGTCTGATCACTTTCCAATCTTATTAGAACTTGCAAAAAGAATGAAAAATCCTACAATCCCTTTCAAATGTAATGTTGAATGGATCAAAGAGGAATCCTTTACAGAATGGTTAAAGAGCATTGGATTCCTTTTGATCCAAACTTGGGCACCCTAGAAATTGTGCACTTTGTTTCCAATTTAAAGAAATTAAAACAAGCTACTATCACTTGGGTTCACCTCAAAAGGGTCGGAGAAGAGCAGGATCTAAAGGAAGTCGAATATGCTTTATATGCCATTTATGAATCTGATGGGGGAGGTCACTCTTCTCCTGATTCAAAAGATCATCTTCTTCAATTGGAAAAGAAAAAAATGAAACTTTTAGAAGACAAAGAGGTTGTTTGGAGATTGAAAAGGCGTGCTATTTGGATGGAGAAAGGAGATGAGAACACAAATTTTTTCCAAGCTTATGCAAAAGGGAGAAAACTCTCCAATAATACATGCAGTCTGAAGAATAGTTAGGGAAACAAAGTTTCCACTTTTGAAGGTTTGGCTAAGGTGGGGAAGATGCATTTCTCATCTCTTTTCAAAGTGGACAATTACTCTTCAATGGCATAAATTGTTTTTTTGGCTGGTTTTTTCCCAGGCTTTGTAAATGAAGATGACAATAGTAGACTCATGGAGGAAGTCACCGAGGACGAAGTAAAATAAGTGCTTCATGGCTTCCAAAAATAAAAAGGTCCAGGGTCGGATGGTTGGATAGTCGAATTCTTCTCAAGATTCTTTGACCTAATAGGGAAGGATATTTTAGAGGTGATAGAAGAATCCAGGAGGTCTGGTCACATTCACCCACCTCTAAACTCAACCTTTATTGCTATAATCCCCAAAACAGACATCCCTAAGTCCTTTGATGATTTTAGGCCTATCTCCCTTTGCAATGTGATTTAAAAATTGATAGAAAAGATCATTTCCAAGAGAATAAATCCCTTTTTGTCGACATCCATCTCTAAGGAACAATTTGGTTTCTTGGATGGTAGGCAGATTCATGAGGCCATTAGGGTGGCTCAGGAAGGACTCCACAGTATGAAGACAAAAAAATTAAAAGGTGTGGTAGTAAATATTGACCTATCTAAAGCCTATAATCGAGTTAATTGGTTTTTCATTCGTCTTCTTCTAACCCATTTGGGGTTCGAAGTCCCTTTCATAAATTGGGTCATGGGATGCATATCCTCTACTTATTTTCTAGTTCTCATAAATGGATCGGCATCCCCTTTTTTCCATGTTGAAAGAGGACTATGCCAAGGCTTCCCTCTCTCCCCCATGTTATTTTTACCGGTGGTTGAAGGTCATAGTTGTGCTCTAGCGGATGGAAAATTTAGAGGGATATTTCATGGCATCCCCATCACATGTACCTTGGTTTTAACTCATCTATTATTTGTGGATGACATTTTTATTTTCTATCATGGTCAGAGGGATGATGTTGAAACTCTATCAGATGTATTATCTCTTTTTAGCAGAGCCACAAGTATGCAGATCAATGTCAATAAATCTACTCTTTCATTTTCTAATATGAGCGAAGAGGAAACAAACTTCTATAAACTTCATTTCTCTTTCGAGGTCAAATATTTTGACATGGAGCTAAAATATCTGGGTTTTCAATTAAATCTAAATTTTTATTTAAAATCTGATTGGTCATGGTTGATTGCAAAGCTAGAAAAGAGATTGAAGAATTGGAGTCACAGATGGATCTCTCGTGTATGGAGATTGTTCTTGGTTAAATCTGTTTTGGAGGATATTCATGTTTATTAGATGTCATTAGATTGGATTCCTAAAGGTATTCTAGAGCGGCTTCACGGGTTATGTTTCAGATACTTATGGGAAGTTTCATAGGAAAAGGTTGTGTTTCCATGGGTAAGATGGGAATCCCTAGCGCTTCCAAAAGCCCTAGGGGGTGGGGTCTTAAAAATATTTTTCTTTTTTCTCAAGCCTTGGATGCAAAATTAATCTGGAGATTAATCACTTATGATAGCCTTTGGACCAATGTGATCAAGAAAAAATATATCTATTTGTGCATCCTTCTTGACTGGATAAGGAGTCCATTGAAGAAGAGCACCAATTGCTCGTTGATTTGGAAGGCTAATTTAAAATATTTTGTTGTTGTGGGAGATGGATTGTCTTGGTGAATTGGAAATGGGACTAAAGTATGTATTAGGGCTGATATGTAGTCGTGCAACGATGGTATTCACATTCTACCCCCCGAAATGATTCAATCTCTTCATGACCAAGGTTTTTTCCACCTAACTCAGGTAGTCGACCCTACGAGGAAAACTATTTGGAGTCAGGCTTGGTATCATGCCAACCAATTGGATTTTGAAGGGGATTTAGCATTGAAATGGACCACTTATACCCAGTCCCTTCAAGTGAATCACATCTACATAGTGGACCAAGATGATGAACTTATATGGCAATTTTCTCCCTTTGGTCACTACTCACCAAAATTGGGATATACTCACCTGAATAAGTCGAGGAATCTCAGAGAACCACTTTGGTGGTGGAAGAGTTTGTGGAAGGTCCATTTCGCTCTAAAAGCAAGGATTTTTATGTGGTGTTTAATTGTAAACAAAGTCCCAACTTGGGATAAAATGCAAATTAGACATCTGGAAGGTCTGTGATGGTGTTCCCTTTGCAAATCAGATAATGAAAATGCACTTCACTTATTCCTCCTTTGTCCTTTTGTCATCCATATTTGGAAAGAAGTTGTGCGGGCCTTGGGGAAAAGCATGAGATGGGCAGGGACTTCAATTGAGAAGGCTCATAAATATTGGTGTACAGACAGTTCCTACTGAAGGGTTAAATCCCTTCCCCTTATAGTGGATTGGGGGGTCTGGTTAGCCATAAATTCATCTATTTTTAAGGATAAGACACCCACCCCTGATATTATTGCAACACAAGCTCTCAGTATCCTATCAAACTTCCTTCAAGAGAAATAAGAGGGAGAAATCATGATTCCTCCTGCGGTGCAAATTGATCATTCACTCCCTTGGGCTTATTTTGATGGGGCTTCCCAAAATAACAATAAGATATGTGGGGGAGGGGTTATCCTCTACTTGAAATAAACTCATCATTTGATATTTATATGGGTCTTGGGAGCGGAACAAACAAGTTCGTTGAACTTTTGGCTATGAAACTTCCTCTTCACTTTGCTAAAGAAAAAGGGATAATCACTTTACAAATCTTTGGAGACTCAATGTTGGCTATAAATTGGGCAAGAAAATCACAACAATGTCATCACATTCAACAACTTGCTATTTTGGAAGAAATTTTCAGATTACTGGATTCTTTTGATTCTATTTATTTACAACATGTTTACATGGTCCACAATAGGGAGGAAGATGCACTATCTTAGGATGGTCTTCGATTGGATTACGAACAATGGTTGATCACAAAATATTCGGATGAGGATCGTTTTTTCTTATTATCATAGACCTTTTGATGAGATCCCCCCTCCTCTTGCAGCTCTACCTTGAAATAATTTGTATGCAGTTGTTCTTATTGATCAATTTCAGGTTTTTTGGTCCCCTTCTTTGCGGCTCTTTGCAGGATTTTACAAGTCCAGTCTACAAGGGATATAGTTTTGCATAGTTTTTGTGAAATCAAGATGCATTGATGTATATGGCTAACCCCTCTCTCTTTGTATGAGAATGAACTTCTACAGACTTTCTTAGTGACTCTTGTGTACCTTGTTCGTACTGTTCTGATCCATTTTTTTGGCAATTTGCAAATACATAGAAGCATGCATTCTACATAATGTAAATTTTATCTCGATGAATAAAATTTACGCATTTTTCCGAGGGAAAAAAAAAGTTCAAAGAAAACATCTTACATGCATTCTATTTTAGTGCAATGGTAGCTCATCCCAAGAAGAGGCAAGTTCTTTAATTTTTATTAAAAAGTTAATATATTTCAAATATTTGTAAGTTTAAATTAATGATGTGTATTGGTTAATGTGTGTCATGCAGAGCAAAAATTTGAAGAAACTCGATAATATTGTTCACAATCTTAGTGCAAAAGAGTGTAAAAGATTTATGGAAATGTTGCAAAGAGAGGAAACATGTGGATCGAAAGGTAGTCAACATTAAGCTTTTCTTTAAATTTTACTAAAAATGAATTTCTTAACATTAATTGCTAACAAGTTTTAAACACTTGATTTCACATTTTTTTTAATGTTGTGCGGGAATCGATAGCAAGGGAATGGAATCTTGTCCTAAGAGGAAAAAAATTGTTAAGGATGTAAATGATGATGATGGCTTGGTCGTCATTTCATCTAGAGTGGTGCTTGAAGTTAATGAGAGGGGCAAATTGTTTTACAGAGCTTTGAGGGATATAGTGAAAAGAACATATAGACACAATTTCCACTTACAATACAAAAAATCAATCCATTGACTCCAAGAATCAAATTATACGTACACTACAAGAAGCGTTTCCGAAGCCATGGTCAATAAGACCCGTGAGACTTGCAATAGAAAAAACTTCAATAAAAAATAAAAAAAATCATATAAAAGGTATTATTACTAAACATGTTTTTCTTAATATGTTTCAATAATTACCGAATTAATTTAATTTTCTATATTTACTTTCATGTCCATTTAAGAAAAAATTATTGTGTTTTTTTAAATTTTCAGGAAGATTATGAAAATTCCAAGCGACAAATGAGGGGAAATCCAATACATGCTAGTATGGATGTCCAAAAGAGTGTACAATGAGATGGTAAAAAAAATGAACATAATTGCATCACAAGAGGATGCATCCCAACAACAATGTGCATCAAAGGTATGTGATCATTCATTTATTCTTTTATGTACATCGAATTTATTTATCATATTAAATAATGATTTTTAACTGTTTTTTTACAAAAATAAAAACAAAATGGAACCCAATCAACACATAAGATAGGACGACAAGGGAAAAAAGGGTTGATGGTAAACTTTGCGAGTACTTATATTTTCGACATTACTTAAGTTTTCATATTTGTTGTGATCTTTATATTTAAATAATTAATTTACATTGATCCATGGATGTCTTCTAATAAGTGCTAGCATACAAAGAAGAGCCAATTGAACAATTGATCAACATTGGGTTAACTAAGGGTTGTGAGTATATGTTGAAGTATCAAGGCTTAATTGAACAATTTGTAAGTAGCTATGTTGTTTAACTTCTCTTGTTTTATAATTAATGGAACAATAAGAAACCTTTATATTAATTATATCGACTATGCTTTTTCATGGCGTATTAAACATGTAGGAAACAAAGTATGGAGAGGAGCCAATAGAAAATCTTGTGATAACTGGCATGAGGAAAGGCTTTGAAACAATGTGTATGGTTTATGAATCAATTGTTGCTATGGTACATTTTTTTTATCTACACAATCATGTATATTCTACTATATTATAAAAGTAGATTTGCTTATTACATTTCATTTCTATGTTTGTAGATGGAATATGAGAAGTTGGAACGTCAACAAGAAATCGAGCAATAAAACATCTGTTTAAATAACCAAAGTACAATATCACCTACAATTGATCAAGAAATTATGGATTCACGCAACTCAATCAATGACAACAGTTCAAGTGATGAATGACAATCAATATAATTGAATGTTATTGCGAGTTGTATGTTTTGTAATATCAGTCTGTAAAAATCAGGGATATTTTTGCTTAATGTAGTGGACACAATGTTCCAATTGCATGAGGACATGTTACCAATAACTGTAACAAATACATATTGGTTCCATTTTGATTATTGTGAACTTTTACGTTGTCCCATTTTGTATGACCATGCATATCTTATTCATATATAATAAAATGGGTTTGTTATTTTATTGCATTGTCAAATGTTGTAAATTGTTGTGTTGTTGATTAATTAATATGTAAATGATTTACATTGTTGCAAATAACTGATTAATTAATATGTGAACGATTTACATTGTTGCAAATAACATAGGTGTAATTGATTGGATAAGGCATTAGTGTTTTCATTATATCAAAATGCAATTACAAAATATAAAAAACAATATGATTATAAAAAATATTTGTAAAAAAAAACAATTAATTAAAATATATACATATTGGTGCATTATAATGAACTCATAAAATGGTGCCTGAAATAATATAGGAATCGGTGTTTTTTAAGGGGTTATACACACCGATGCATATTAAGCATACTAAAGCACCGATACATATTAATTATACGGAAGCACAAGTGCATAATATGTGTGAAATATATATTGTTTTCAAATTTTATGGTGGGCATGTGATAAATAGGCATCAGTTTTTTAAATATAATAACAACACTAGTGCTTTAACAAACTTAAACGCATCGATGTGTTTAATAAGATAAATGCACTGGGGCATTACATTTAATATAGACACCGGAATGTTTGAATTATACAAGCACCGGGACAAACATAAAATACAAGCGCACAAGAAAATAGGAATCTAAGGCATAATAACCATAACTGCCCCAGGAATTTCCGTCATATGTGTGCACTGGGGCAATAATAAAATGGCGAACCAGTGCATTTTCATCTTATGTACACACCGAGGCATTTCATGTAATGGTGCCCTGTGCGGTTTTGTTTTATGTCTGCACCGAGAATTTATGTAATGGCGCACCGAAGCATTTTTTTGTTTTATGTACGTTCTGGAGCATTTTATGTAAGATCGTTCCAGTGCTTTTGATGTTTAGGTACACACCAGAGTGTTTTATTTAATGGCGCACTAGTGAGTTTTGATAATAAAAGCACTGAAATAAAAAAAATAAAAAAATAAAAAAATAAAAAAATAAATAAAAAAAAAACCATTTTTTTTACTTATATGGAACATACATTAAAACCTCTACTAAATCCTATGCAACCAATAGAGGAGATGGTAGCGGAGGTTTCTTTGAAAAAAATTCCAAATTTTGTAACACTAAAAACCTCCGCTAGAAGGTGTTCTCCTTGTAGTGTCTTACAAACTATCCAACTTAGTCTTTCTTCTTCGATTTTGAATGGGGGACATACTTGGGATTCTCTCTGATTTTGAAAATGTAGGTGTTCTTCTAGCTGAATGTTTGGGTGAATGGTGATGTCTTCTAACACTCCTAGAGTTCCTAGACTCTTTGTAGTCATCCCTCCTATCATGAGATATGTGCTCTACTGCACGCCCTATATTGGTTGCACGTCTTATGTTGGACTCCTTGTTGATTTGTCTTTGCAAGTTATTCAAACTTTGTAGCAACTAAGAATTAATGTGATTCTTCTCCTCCTGAGATCTTATCATATCTTCATTATCTGCTCTATATATTCTCACTTCCTTATGTAGACTTTTCATTGTCTCTACTAACACTACAGGCTCCACCCTGCTTCTATGTCCATTGAACTATGCTTTTGCATTTCTCATGTTGATATTTAATCCTCTGATCTCATATCCATGGTTGTAAGAATCATGTGCATCATTCATATCTCTAGTCGTCATTTTTTAATTAAATATGTCCTACATGTACCTCTAATTTTGCAAAAATGTGCATGCAACAATTACTGTTAGAACTATGCATATTGTAAAATATTTCATTAATTAGACTACAGGTCATTCTTCATTTCAATTTATGAAGAGTACGAATGCACTAAACTAAATTATGCTTCTTTAAACATAATCTCTTCTTAATCATATTTCCAACGACTATGCCCATGCCTAATTTTGAGCTCTAGGATAAAAGTTATGGCTTTTTGAAATCATCAATTTTGCCCTTTTTTTGTACTTAAACTTGGTACAATAATTATCTGAGGCTAACTTCTGCAACCCATAGCAAAAAACATGTTAGGAATTAGGAAAAGTTTTGTATAAGGTGTAGATAGAGTTTTTGACAGTAAATACACACAAAAAATTGGATTCATAATTTGATGCTCCACTCAAATATACATAAATATGGAATTGTCGGCTTTGTCATTTTTACACTTTCTCCAAACTTGGAATTTTTAGCCAAACTGACTATCTCCCAAACATAGAAAATTTGAGAGGACTTACAAAAGGAAAAATTGTCAAGATTTTCGAGTGGGTAAAATATTGAGTAATGAATTTTTCCATGTGTGCAATCTGGGGTCCCTTTCCCCCCTCTGAAGATATAAAAAATATCCAAAAAGTGGCCTAGAATAGTGGATTTTGCCATGTTTTGGCATATCCACTCCAAACCCTTTGCAATTATGTCAAAACCCCAACTAGGTATCTTCTTGTTTGCTTTTTGGGCTCACAAAATTTTTATCTTCATCTACATCCCTATCACTAAGCACCATCTTGTTATTCAAAAACCATTAATTTGCACTTTCTAGAAATTTGAAGTAGAACTACACAATGACCCTCACTAACACTTTTGTAGCCTTCTTCATTGCTAATATACTCTTTAAATTTTATCTGATCCTAAGTTAATCTGCGCTTGTTATGGCCAAAACGAGTTTTTGACTCCATACTTCTTTTAATACCATAATTTTGTTGATATGGCATGGAACATGGAGGTTGATGTCCACCTATCATCCCCTAATTTGGCCATGTCATCACCCTCCTTTCTCTTCATCAACGATCAAATAATTTTTCTAGCAACGATTCAAAGACTTCTCCTTTTGGTGGTCTGAAGGTTTCTTCTTTCAGCGGACCCTGAAATTTGTCCTGTCGATGAACTCCAAAAAAACTCCTTTCATTGGTGAACTCCAAAAATCTCCTCCCATCAGTGAACTCCCAAAATCTCCTTCCATCGGAAAACTCCCAAAATTGTTCTTTCGACGGACTGAAAATTTTCTCTTTCAACAGTTTGAAAAATTCGGCCTTCAATGAACTCAAAATTTCTTCTCCATCGACGAACTACAAAATGCACTTCATCAACCTACAAAAAGGCTTCTTCAACGGAATCATTTTTTTGTCTTTTCAGCAAACTTTGAAATCCTTCTCCATCATCAAACTACAAAATGCACTTTAGCAAACTCCAAATAGTTTCTTCACTGAACTCAAAAATACAATTTAGCAAACTCAAAAATTATTTTTCATCAGCAAACTCAAATATGATTTTTCATCGATGACTTAAATTTTTCTTCACCGCCGAATTTTGAAATTCTTTGGCAAACTTCAAATTTTCTTGATCGTCGAACTTCAAAATTCTTCGACGAACCACAAATTTTCTTGACCACTGAACTTCAAAAATCTTCGACAAACCACAAATTTTCTTGATCAACAAACTTCAAAATTCTTTAGCAAACCAAAAAATTTCTTGATTGTCGAACTTCAAAACTCTTCGAAGAACCACAAATTTTCTTGATTGCCGAAATTCAAAACTCTTCTGTGAACCAAAAATTTTCTTGATTGCCGAACTTCAAAACTTTTCGACGAACCACAAATTTTCTTGATCATCGAACTTCAAAACTCTTCGGTGAACTTAGAAAATTTTAAACCAACCCGAGATGAATCTCAGTCATTGATCTCCAAGTCGAATGCGATCTTGGCCATTGATTACACTAAACTTCATAGTCACCATGAAAACATGAAATTCGATCTCCTAGACTAGATTTAACTCTGCAACTTGGAGATTGATGCAAGTAATCATCTCTTTGACAATTCTAAGTGCAAATTCAACTTGAATTTGCTTAGAAATTTGGGGATTTCACTATGATTTTACAAATTTCCCCAAATTCGGTGCAGATCAAAACTCTACAACTATGAATTTACTAAATTCATGCTCGTCTATGGCCCATACAATTATGGAGTTGAACCAAAATCTCTGATACCATATTGTAACATAACCAACTGCTTTGTTGGTCCACGTTACTACTAAATTGACTAGTACATTGATTCAAATGCAGAAAATACACGCAACATGGCATGCAATCTCATGCAGCTAATGGTTAATTTTAAAATCATGAATGCAAATTATTAAGCATGATCAATAGAAATTAAATACATAGAACATAAATCAAACGCGTCATTCAAGCATAGCATTAACACAATAAATAAAACAATGACCAGATCACTTATCTTTGTGAATATTTACACAACCGGCTGCAAACGTCAAACATTCCACCTAACCATAGACTCTTCTGCTCTAATTCTCTTAGCAACAAATCACCTCCAAGATGGGGCTATTAGTCCACAAGCAAGGACATGCCCCTATGGGTGTCTATAGTCCACACAAACAAACCAAATACCCACTAAAACAAAATGACACAACTCCTATAATAATTCCAACCACCCAACTCGCTTCCCCATCACTCTACACAACCCAAGGAGATTTATTTCTCTTCACTTCAATCCCTTAGACAATCTCCTTCCCCTCTAGATATCCAACACAGACTGGCTAGGAATCTCTCTATTGGCGGCTTCAGGAAATCTAATTGCAACAGGAGTGCTCACAACAACAATCTCACTTTCTCTTGGGTAATTTTTTGAACAAGAATTCACTCACATGCATACAACCTAACTCTTCATGCAATTCCAACAAGTTGTCTTTACAAAAAATGGTTGCCTACTCTTTCTCAACACTAAACTATGGTTTTTCCTCACTTCATTCTCAACTCAAAAAACTCCCTTCCTTCCTACTCGAATTTTCATTTTTTCCATGCTTTCTTTTCTCTTAATATTCCCCCAAGGATGATTAGACTCAACCCATGATGTCATAACTAGATGAATTGACTCTTCCACCAACCTATTACATGAATTCAATGATTGAGTGTTTAATAAGTCAAAGGGATAAATAACTAAATGACAAACTAATAATGAAGATGAATTAAGACTCAAGGCATGGGAAATCCCCTCAAAACCCCCATTAATCCCCCTCTCTTGTGGAATCATAGCCCCCCATTACTCTGGTCTTTACACGTCTACAATCGGCAGTGCATTTCATTTTATTATTTTTCAATGTACAATGTTTGTATATTACAATGCTTTGTCCCCAACCATTCATAATATTTACAAATATTTAATGCTACATCGAGGATAGAAGATGGAGTGCTACACTCCATGACATAATTTAGCTCCTCTACATCCTCGGCATCCTCATCTGTAAAAATATTCTAGTACTCAAGGCATGTCATAACCATTAACCATAGTGTCCTCCCCTCTAATATGGTGCTTTTAGAAAATGTAGCCATGGTGATTTTAAAAAATGTAGCCATAGGCCAGGGGCATTCGTCAAGCCATATACAACAAAAAATTGAAGCAATACTTCCAAAAATATAATAATCAGAGTCCTTCTCATGTGCAATTCTACCAAACAACCTCCAATCCATCCCATTTGTGAGTACTTCCCTTTCATCATAAAACTAGGTTGTAGATCCATGTTACCTCCCAAATTCTCACTAGGTGTAAAAGTCCTAAGCACAAGGGAGAGACCCTAAGGGAAACTCTAGGAAAGCCACCATTGTCACCTCATTGGCTTTATCTTTCTCACTTTAGACTATGGGATTTCCTATTCAAGGGGGGTTTTCCCTAGGTCAACTAAGCTCAATGTCTTATAGTGTTATAGTGGGAGAAAGAGAGAGCTTAGTGATTACTTTCTTATATGATTTAATGTTTATGATTAATGTTCTTTAGACTCACAATCAAAATCATATTTCCAATTATCTTTAAAGATTAACAAATGCAACGAGCTAAGGAAAAGTAAGTAGATTCAATGTAATGCTATGAAATTCAACACTTTTGCTTATGAAAGATAAGAGATCACTTCTAAATCTATTTTAAAGATGAATAATGTTGAAAATTATAGATTTAAAGAGTTATATGAAGAACCCACTTATTCAAGGAAATAAAAGTGTTAAACTAGGCTAGTTCTAGCAAATCGACTTGGGATTTTTTTACCAAATGAAATTAGATTTGCCCAATAAACACATAAGTCAATCCAAATATAATTTAAGATGTTATTTCCTTCAGATTTAAAACCAACTTATCAAATGCCCTTGGTAAAATATGAACAAGAGTGAAACTAGGCCACAATTATTCAAGACGTCTAAGGTTTTTAGGCCTAGAGTCTTGTATTGTCTAAATCTACGTAAATTATATTACAAGACTAAATTCCATATTTATAACTAATCTTCAACAATGCTCTTTCACAAGAAATAAGACAATGTCCAACAAATGCAAGAAAGAGCAAGACGTCTAGGCTTTGTAGGCCTAGAACTCAGAATTGCAATCTCAAATTTGTGTGTGAGATATTCTAAGGTGCCAAAATCATATTTAAAACCAGAAATTTATGTCTCTTTAAATAATTTCCAACCATCAATAAGAAGAGATGAAAACGAGGAAAAACATCTAGGTTTTTTAATGCTAGAAGTGGAACGATTTGCCTCTAGACTATCTAGAATAAGTTCGAATTTGTTTTTATGATTTTTATTCTATAAAATAAATCAGATCGAAACAATAAATCAATGCCCTGGCAAGATATTGCAACAAAGCACACTTCAAGGGCCCCTACAAGCAAGACATCCTAAGGTTTTAGAGGTAAAATTTAAGTCATTTGCTTGAGGGAAAGAGAGCCAAGCTTGGGATTTTTTTTTTTTGGAGAGTTTTTATGGCTGAAATGCAATCTGATTTTTATGATAATTTTCTGCAGTAAATTCTAGATTGCAGAAATGAACAAAAAAAGGTAGAAAATAGATGGAATTTTGGAGTTTTATGGGTTGAGAAGGGAAGAAGATTAGTGCCTTGATTTGTTTGGGCAATGGGGTCAAGATGCACCTTGAGGGGGCGATTCTTCTAAGGATTGGAAAGGAAATAGTACAAGTAAATGGAAGGGAGGGGAGCACCACCTCCAAAACTACCGAGTGTCTTCACTTGATAAGGGGATGGGTGTTTATTTTATTCATGAGGAATAATAGGGAAAAGACTCATACATTTTAAGCAAATAAACAAGAGATAACTTACCTCTTCAATGTAGTGATACGGCTCCTCTATTGTGCCCAAGTAGCTTTTAACAAGTCCAAACCTGCAATAAAACCCTAACTTGTTTGTTCGAAGAATCATTTGCCACATTTCATGAAAGGTTGATTATCTATCACCACAAAACCTTAGACAAGAGACAAATGCAAGAGAACTTTATTCCAAATGCATCCAACCACTAATTTACAAATGAGGCTCATATTTATAGATGACAATCTCAACAAACTCTACAATAAAATAGCATTAGATCTCTAACAACCTTAAACCTATGCTAAAAAACTAATATCCTCAACAAACTAGGGAGGATTTAGTCAACAACAATATAATATGGTAGACTAATGTCACATGTACATACAAGAGAATAGATGTCTCTACAAAGTGGATGCCTCCTAGAAATGTGTCCCATGTGTGAACCAATCATCAAGAGAGTGGGATGTCCTCAAACAAGTGGTAAAAAATGTGGCAATAATCTTCCCGCGTTAGATTTTAAAAGCACCATAACTATATAGATTTATGCCTAAATTTCTATTATAACCACATTTTGAAAATCTCATGTCCATTTTGCATATAATGGTGTTCATCTAGCATAATTTTGGGTACTCTATCAAAATATCACTGCTCCTAAAGCTAGGCTACCCTCAAAACATGTGCAACAATCTCCTCAAGTGAATGTCCTCATCAAAATTGAGATAGGCATGGTCAAAATATAACAAACTCCATCAAGGGGGATTGACCTCATCAAAATAATACAACATGTCCTCAAAATTCTCCACACGACCCTCACACGTGTGGATCCAACAAAATAGGAGGGTTGTCCCCTGAAAATACTCCAAAAAGTGCTTAATACATCCACACGTGTGAGCTAGATACCTCCCAAGGTGGGTCGCTCCACCAAATCGTCCAACGTCCTCCTCAAATGATGCTAAATGAGTGGGAGGTAGGAACGTGTGGTCCTCAAATGCAACAACCTCGATCAAATGGTCCAAAAGCGCAAGTCATCCCCTTAAAATGAGTGATGATGTGGCATGTGTAGTCTCCAAGAAGTTTGCATGGTCTTGTCACAACACCCAATGCATGACTCACAACACCCTAGATAGTCACAATGCCTTAGGCAATGTACATAACATCCTGGGCAATCATAGATCCCAAGGCAGTCATGGATCTCGATGTAGGTACACAAGTCCCAATGTAGGTACATAAATCTCGAGGCAAGTACACAAATCCCAATGCAACATGAATGATGAGTCATGTCTCGATGCAAGTGCCATTGGGTGGAGAAACATTAAGTATCATCCTTTAACTTCCCAATAACTCATTGAATTTATACAATTTGCCAAGTTTAACCATGGTGGGGACAACATCAACCTCTATTACATGTGACAACTCCTAAGACAAGAAGTAGTTCCTAGGGCACTAAGTAAGGGTGTGTGATATGATGGATGATAAAACAAAGATGGGTAACTTCATGAATTGACTTGCTTATCCAGATAAGATTTGTTAAAGATATCCATCCACCTGAGTGTCTTTAAAGCGAGGGAGTCTTGAGCATTAAGTTACCATTCCTCGACATTGTTTCTTACTACCCCTTTTCTTGCCTTTTCTCTTTATTTGATTTCTCCCTTTCTTCAGATATGCATTGTTAAGCATGGGATTTGGGGTATCGGCCTCATAGAGAGGTGGCATGGCTCAAGCTTTGTTTATCTGACCTTTAAGTTATAGTTGCATCAACCTCAAGCTTATAGTTCTTAATATGAGACTTTCCTCATGGGACTATTAAGTATGAACCTCGCTATGACATATGATAAGTCAACCATGAGTGAGAATACAGTAATGTGCATGGAATAATGGGGAAGATGGAAAGTGTTAAGTATGATTTGGGATGTTGACAAACTACACCTTCCTAGGTCTCTAGTAGTACAACTCAACCCAGGAGTGACAACACTTATCTAAAGGGAAACTATGATCCACCATGGTACAAAAAGGAAAATAATAACAATTTAGAGTGTTATGATTCATTATTAGACTAAATCAATGTTCGCCACAGTCACAACAAATACATGAAACACTATCACCATACATGAGCATGGAAATAAAGATATGACAGTGTACAATACATCAAGCTTCATAAGCATAATCATCAATAGAGCAGCATGTGTACATCATCGTCATCACTGTGCCAAATCCATTGAACCATGCTATCATCATCAAGAAGTCATCATAGGCATATCCACTATGCAAGGAAGATCATAATGCAACAAGATTTCTAACATATGTGCAATAGAAGACCAATTTGAAGGGCTTGTGATCAAGTGTGAATTGGAAAATCATGCCACCAGGAGGGTGGTCCTTGTGCAAAAATATCTAGCACGTGATGAGAATCACATGGTTACCTCTCATACAGTATGAGGGGTAATAGATCCCTACACAAACAAGGAATATGAGTGATCATAATGGTGAGTGGGAGGAGAGATTCTCCCTCTATCCCCCCATTCTTTAACATTCACCTCCCACGTGCAAAATATTAGGCTCTCCTCCCTCCACTTGTT
>ML791961.1:0-20369 GCA_009831015.1 Picea engelmannii
CCCTTAATTGGGGCATATTATATTAGTAATGTTATTTTATTTATGTCGGCTTTAGGCCATTAGTTGTAATTATACCTCCTAGTCTCCTATATATACCAAGGAGACATTTTCATTCTGAATCATCTTGTACTTGAACATTTAAGCGGGGTAAAAGGAAGTTGCCCCATCGAAGAGGATTAGTATCTGAAATTAACTCTTTTTCAAGGCGTTGAGTACTTTTTCTAAGGTTTTTCTATGCTATATTGATATTTGGTTCTTAACAGGATCCATCAAGACCTGCTCCAGAATCTAGTTTTGTTCCAAAAACCACAACTACTTCCACTCCTTCTCAAACCTCAGAGGTGAATGTGGTCCAATCCACTTCATCTCAACAACCAGGAGGTAAGAAGAAAAACAAGGGAAAATCCAAGAAACCTTCTAATGAGCAGGATAATCCTAAGTCTGTTGATACTCAACCGATAAGGAAACCTAAATATCCTTGTATGATTTGCGAGGAATTCCACTACATGAAATATTTCCCTCATCATGAGGCCGTTGCTAAATAATTGAAGGGTACCTCCCAACTAATTCAGCAAAAACATCTGGTTGCACAAAACCCTATCCCTCTGCAAGGAGGTGATCTAGGTCATTCCCACCATGGGGATGCTTCCAGAAGCACCTATGAGGTTTACATGTTTAAGGCGGTTAATGTCACAACTCGTGAAAATACCTATGACACTCCTCCAGGTGATCATACTAAAGGGGATGTTGTCGACCATCCTTCTAACTCTACTCCTTCTGCATCTTCCAATCCTCTTCATATTAAGAATTTGATTTCTGATGCAACATTGTGCCCACCCAAGAGCTTAATTTGAAAAGTGACTTTTAATCCTAATTCTTGCACTGTCCATAACTACAACATAGTTGAATATTTGACTCAAGCTCCTTTCTCTATTTCAACCCTCGAAGTTGTGCAACATTGTCCAAGTCAATGTAGAACCATTTTGATAGCCATTGGAGCCATGGATCCTGAGGAGTCAAACCTGATTACATCTAATCTGGATTATTTTAAGGAGAAAGTATCCCACCACTTAGCATTCCAAATTCATGTTTTGGTTGGTGGAAATAACATCCATCATATTGTTTTGGATGAGGGAACCTCAACTTGTGTCATGTATTTTCCTTGTTGGAGAGCCCTTGGTTCTCCTACACATACCCCGTCCCCTACCACCCTAAAAGTGTTTGATGGACATAGTTTCCAACCTCACAGATTCTTTCAATATTTCGTTGTGGCTTTGAAGGGTAAGACTATTTCGGTTGATATCAAAGTATTCGACGCACCCCTGCATTATAATTTGTTACTTGGTCATAGTTTGTTCAATGCAATTACTGTCGTCACATCTTCAGTGTTTCATATATTAAAATTTTCCCATCAACGAGAGATTATCAATGTTAACCAACATGAGTATACAACTCCAGATCTCAACAATGTCACAACAAATAATGTCCCTTTTCTAGGATAGAATAATTTTGAGAGTGTAAGTGTAGGTATTCTCAAGGATTCCTTGCTCATGGGGATTTTTCCTCTTCCTACTCCTCCCACCGTGTAGATTTCCAACTTAAACATGATTTCAACTCAGGTACAAAAATCCTTTGATTCATCTCATCCTTTGGTAGTACCTGGTCTCGACAATCATCGTTCATTGTCTCTATCAAGCTCATTAAAAATTGAAACAGAGCCCCCTCCATTACAATCAATTCTCACTCGGGATCGAGTACTTGAACCTTGTTTTCCTCCGCCTAGTGAAATTTTTTCCATTAGTAACCAGAAACCTAAACAAGGAAAGAAGAAGAGTCATCTGAGGAAACGACACTTTGGGAGCAAGTCTCCAGCCTCTAGACATCATGCTAGAGAGAAACCTCTAACTTCTTCCCAAGAGGTTGGGGGAAAACTACCTCTAGAGAGACACACTGCTAGGAGTGATCCTCATTGGAAGGTCATTCCCATTGTAAATTGGTAGTCTTTTTCTAGAATGAGCTTAGTCTTTGTTCTTTCTCATTCTTGTAAATACATGAGAATAAGTTACCTAGCTTATTATTTGTTCTTTCTCATTCTCGTAAATACAAGAGAATGTGACCAAGTATACTTTCATCACTTTTTCAGACTCGTAAAGGTTATATGAAAAAAGGAACTCTTTGGAGTCTCCTTTAAGCTCTTTTCAGACTCTCTCAACATGAAAATATTGTCGAGTGATCTTGCCTCCTTTAACACTCATTAAAAGGTTTGAAAGGGTGTCTTTCGAGTGATAGTTTATCTCTTTTTCATCCTCGCGAGACTAATTACAAAAAAGGAAAACTCTAATCAAGAATGATTAAAAGAGTTCTCCCCTGTATTTTTAAAAAACAATTCGGGCTTGGGAGACTAAATTTACGAAAAGTCATCCATGGAGTCGCCTTTAATTTCTTTTCAAACTCTCTAAACATGAAAAACCTCCGAGTTTTCCTTCTTTGGACTCTCTAAACTACACATTGGAGGACCCATATGGGAACACACCCTTACTTCTTTGAGTTCATTAAAGAAAGGAAGAGGAACTTACCAAAGGTGAGTTATATCGAGCATGTGTTACCCTCCTTGAGCTTGTTCAATGAAAAAGAGGTACTCATATATCTGGGTGGGGGAAAAATTGAAGGAAGTGGGTCAAGTTATTGGGAATCCTTTATGGAAGTTATTTTCTCACTTGAACATGGCACATGTTTGTGTCTCGTCTTACAGTTGGGTAATTCGCTTGTCTCCGAGCCATTCCAATTCCATGTGTCGACATACTTTTTTGTCTAGTCGAAGAGTGCTCTTATTATTGTCACATTATATTGTTGGTACTACCATCAAAATGCCACACTTGTATTAGGGTTCTGTAATCCAAGGGAAAGTTCACTTGTCCATAGGGGACTATTTTCATAACACACAGGAAGTTGATGTACTAATTTACCCCAATGGGGCCCACATGAATTTTGGCACTTCATCACATAGGGTTAGGTTTTTGGATGTCCAGTTTTTTTGAATTCATGTTTATTGTAAAAATTACTTCAGAGCTTCATTGTAATCTTCTTCTTGCGAATGAGTGTAGTCGTCACATCTCTTCTCAGAGATAATTTTGTCACCATTCTAGCAAGTCTTGCGCTCTACGTTCTACATTGTAATCACACTCATATATATTAATAAAATACATCGTCATTGCAGACCAAGTTAGATAAAAGAGTATGGGGGGATAGGAATCCACAATAGGGAAATGGGGCTAAGGGATTAAGGAGAGGGGCTAAGTAAAGGGGGATAAGGGATTAGGGAAAGGGGCTAAGACATATATATTAAATCAATCCTAATTCCTAAGCCTAAGTATTATGTCATGATTTTATCCTAAGTTCATAAGTGGTAGGAGAGTGGTTCTTTAATTTCCACTTGTCAAAAGGAGAACATGCATACATAAAGTTTGGGTTTATTGAGAAATTCATTTAGTCAAATATTTATGATCATTGTACTTTGTTATTTTGGTCTATGTATGTTGGGTGTGAGCTTAGGGTATCCACTCAACCTTGTTTCCTATGAACCTTGTGAATCCTAGGTGGGATTTATCTTGCTAATTCTCCTTAGGCTTCCTTAGGGAAGGTTTGAGCCCTAGAGGGGGAATTGGTTGGGTAGTATTTCCTAGTGTGTGAGGCCTAGAGGGTGTTTGGAGACTCCATTATTTTATATGGAGTTTTTTTAGGGGAAGTGGGATAGCCTAAGGGACCACATTGCAGAGAAGGGGGTACACTTCCTTGGTTTGTGTAGTCTAATGGGAATGAGAGACTATTGGTTGGAATTGATGTAGGAGTTTTGTACCTTGGCCTAGACACCATTTTTGTTGTTGTGAGAACTAGTTGGATTAAGTATCCTTTACTCTAGTGGATTCATAGCCTTGGCTCGAGGGTGACTTGATATTGAGAGAGATAGAATAATAGTGTCTATGACTGGGTAGAATGGCTGAGGTTTATAGTGAGTTGGTGATTTTATAAAAAGATAAGCATTATTATTATATGCTTGTATATTGTGTATAATATGTCTTTTTATATGTTGAATTATGATATGCTATGCATGTGTATATTTATATATATTAGTATGTTTTATGCATAAGTTATGCATGAGAATGCATATTATTTGGACTAAATAAGGTTATCATATGCATGGATATTATTAAAATTGTTATTAGAGCCATGCTGGGCATAATTGATCATGGTATCAGAGTATTTATGAGTGAGATTAATTAAAAATACAACATATGCAGAGGTTAAATTACAATGACATATTCCCGGAAGTGAGTTTAGGGTGTATTATAGATTGGTATCAAACCACACACACACACATTCCTTTAGTTTTAATAAATAAATTATGAAACATTAACACATCTTGGACAAAATACATCTCGGCTCGAAATACATGTCAGTAATCTAAATAATAATAATACAATAGATATAAGAAACTATATCTAACAAAATTAAAATATTTAAATAACTTGAATGAAGAGAAAACTGAGCAATTGAGAAACGAATTGAAATCATTGAACAAAGAAGTGAATTGAAAATCAAACTAAAATAATCAAACAACTTGAGTGAGTAGTGAATTGAGAAGCTAACATAGGGGTTCTTCAATTAATTTAGGTATGTTTTTTCTTATACATTTAATATACAAATAATTACAAAATGAGAAATTTTACATTTTTCTAACTTAGTGCATGGTAGTCCAGTTCATGAGATTCCCATATCTTGGGTGTCACTAGTATATGCATGTATAGTTTCTTTCAAAAATATATGAAATTTCCATTGCCACACACATTGTATAACTGAGATGAATAATTTCCATTTCCAATGTTTATAATTTTGTAATTCATATCGATGTTGATCACCAATATGATCATCATCATCATTAAAAACCTTGGACAAACAATGTGATGAAACCTTCACAAACTAGGATGAGAAACATCTTAGAGAAGTCACATTATTTACAACTGACATGTTAGAGGAGAGATGGGTTTAGTAAGGATGGGCTCAATTTGTTCCCATGGATGAATGATATGATCATCACATATAGAAACTAATGTGGATCCCTAACTATGCATGATAAACATTGAAGTTGGCAATGAAGAAATTAGAGTTGATTGCATGACCACAATTTTATCCCTTTGTTTACATGGAGGACGTTTGGAGAGAAGATATATGTTATCATGATTTCTTATTACCTTGACATTGGGTGAAGTGTCATTTTCGCTAGACACAAGAATAAACAATCCTTCCTTAAATATGTAACCTTACGAGAATCTAGTAATGTTTCCTACTCTAACACTGATAAAAAATCCAACATCAAATGTACCATTCATTACAACATGAACCATATAGCCTACAAAGTGATCCTCAAAAGAAATTGAAGACATTTTAGAATCTGTTCCATTGAGTATTTCCCTTTTTCAATATTCAATCGATTTGGTGAAACAACAACAATCTGGCTTGGGGTTAAAGAATTTGTTTTACAAGGTCACCCTAGCGTTTTTGAGGGACATGTAAGATTTATAGAGCTAGTATGGCCTGGTTCATTTTCTTCATTCATTTTAACCATTGCTATTACAAGCATATAAAATTATTGATTCCATGTTACATAATTGAAAGAAAAAATAAATCAAGTGTCATCAATAGGATTGTTACTGACCTTTGAAAGTATTTAAGAAATATACTTTTGAATTAAAAATAATACATATTCATATTGATCTCCATTCTCTAGTTTAGCAAGAGTCTAGAAGTATCAAATCTGAACATAATTTTGTGACTTTTGTTGTTTAATTCACTATTGATTGGAATTTGAATCTCATTAGGAATGCAACTTTTGTCATTCGGTTGAATCTTGATTAGAATTTGAATGTAATTAGGAAATGGTGTATCTAGGTCCCAAGGAATGATGAATTCAACAATATAGAGCAAATGTTCCATGATCCAAGCTATGAGGTGGTGTAATGTACTTAACCCCAAAAATTAAGAGCGATCACATAAAGTGTAGTGAAGAACTAAAGAACACAAGAGAAAATAGATAAAACCTAAGAAATATTTCTTGATGATAAAAAATAGAGAGTTATCTTCACTTGCCTCTTCAAGGGGGAAACCTCCCACAATAAAGCTCAAAATAAAATAATAATTATTGCCAAAACATTACATAATCTTCTACTCAATATATAGCTATCAAAGAGAATATTAACTACCTATGAATCCATTTATAATTAGGACCTACTAACGAATTTGGGAATTATTAATAAGTAGGACCATTTTTACAATGAGCGACTATTAACTAACTATTTAGTGGGCCTTATTCAAGGAGGGTGGCCTCATACATTAATAAATTATCCTAAGTAGGGGGGTTAGGGTAGGACCCTAACATGCCCTCCCCCTTCAAAAGCAACATTTTCCTCAAGGTTGAAGGTGAGGAAATTGTTGTAGAATTGTTTTTGGTTCCCATGTGGCATCTTCTGGTTGGATGTCTTTCCACTGAATCAATACTTCCCTTGACACCACTAATGAAACATTCTTTAAATTTAGGAGCTTGTTGACCCAATAAAAAGATTAACAACCATCAGAAGATAACTTACTTTTCAAGGTAGGGTTTGAGGCTGAAAAGGTAAAATGATCATAACTTCTATGATTCTTCTCAGATTGGCTATTATGACCCCAATTATGAAATTCCATAGTTTCTATGGATCTACTAGAACTAGTTTGATTGAAATATGTGCACTCTATCAAAATATATCGAACCTGTGAAATTCCCAGCTATCACTGGAAATAAAACCAAAAAAATTGTTTTTAAATCAATGATAACTCCACTTCCCAGACTGCGTTTTGGATGATTTTTTTTTAAACTTGGGTATTTTTTCAAGAGGAATTCATATCTATGGCTAGTTCCTTCAAATTATTCACAAAAATTTCAGAAATTGATTTAAATGATGTTGTCCTCTTTTTTTCCGTCAAAAAATTGCAAAGAGAGAAAAAAAAATTCTCCCTTTTTCGTCCCAAGAAAGAGCTCTAAAACCACTTGCAATAAACTTAACCCTAAAACCTCATAGAAATCACATAAAATGTAGTAAAAAACTAAAGAACACAAGAGAAAATATATAAACCTTGAGAAATATCTCTTGATAATAAAAAATAGAGAGTTACGGTCACTTGCCTCTTTAAGGGGTCAACTTCCTAGAGAAAATCTTAAAATAAAGTAACAATTCTTAAAAAAATGTTACATAAGCTTCTACTCAATATATATCTATCAAACGATAATATTAACTACCTATGAGTCCACTTATAATTAGGGCTTACTACCTAATTTGGACATTATTAATAAAGATGACCCTTTTACGTGACCTCTGAAGCGCTTAGGGTTTCATGCAACCAACAGAATCCTGCCTTGTAACTTGCAGGCCCTCTCTGTATGCACCTGCAATGCCCAACTCTACTGCATCCACTAACATAATAGTATGAGGGCAGAAGGGGGGGTGAAAACCCCTTCTTATTGCAATGTAGCAACTAATGACTCAAAAAATTCATGACCTCGTCGGCCGACATTTGATCCTCCGCCACATCTAAGGGATCAGTACTTGCAAGACGTGATAGATGGAAGCAACAGAGCAAGCATGGATGCAAATCCATCGAATCCAAAAATATGCTCGTGTCTAGATACCTGGAAAATGCATCCCTCAAGCTTCGGTAACACCTAGATACGTCATAAAATCAACAAGAATAGGGGAGCATACACAGTTCATGAGAGACCACGCTCTAATCGAAAAATTTCTGGGTCTTTGGCCCTCAAAAAAGGACCTAGCAAGATGGATCAAGACTTGGTGGACTCCAAAAATATATTATGAGCTCCAAATAAGTTCCAAAGGGTTCTTTACAGTCATTTTCTATAACCTGGAAGACAAGGACAACATCTTCGAAGGAGGACCATACTTCTACAACTCAACAGGTCTTTATCTAGGCTTCTGGACTGACCTATTTTTCCATGAAAAGGAATATTTCTCCTACGCCCCAGTATGGATTTGTCTCTACTCCCTACCTCAAGAGTTTTGGTTGGAAGAATTTTTAATGGGCATTAGAAATAATCTAGGAAAACATGTTAAGTCCTTAGAATCCAAAAAACAAAGAAAATAAACTTCCTACACAAGAATATGTGTATATATGAATATCTCCAAATCCCTACCACGTTCAGTAATCCTGGAATACCAGGATGAGGAATGGGCTCAAACCATAGATTACGAATACATTCCCTTTCGTTGCCGAAAATTCCATGAACATGGGCATCTATTCAAATATTTCCCCCTAAATATTCTTACCAAGTCAAAAGTTGAGGAGAAACCAAAGGATGGGTTCATGCAGGTTTAGAACCGTAGAAAACAAACACAAAATATACCATCAACAACAATGGACGAAGGAACTCCAATACCAACTCCTTCGAAGCCCTTAACCGACTCCCATAAGCCGAAGAGGTGGAAAAACCACACCAAGCAATGAAAGGAGGAAACAGTAACAACAAAGAAAAGCAACAGTCACTGACACACCCAGTTCAAGGCAACCACTCAGACTCCCAGGCACCTCCAAATCTAGGGAAAGGCCTAGAGAGGGAAGAAGATACAGTCATGGAAATGGATGAGCAAGATCTAGTCGATATTGACCTAGACAAGCTAGAAGAAGCACTCAACAAGAAGGACCTTTAAACCATACCAGAATATCAACTCCAAAAATTCCATAAGGTTTTTCTCGACTCAACAACATGGGCAACCTCCATACTCGGCATCTGTGTGGATCCAAAACTAGATCCTCGAAAGAACCCTAAGGAGAACAAAAGGACCAGAAAAAAATAAATGCACGAGCTAATAAAAGAGTCAGGTAATTACATGATCAACTCGGGGCAGATACAACGCATCTCAGAGAGCTCCCTTTCACACCCACCAATTTTTTAATAATGAAGATTATCACCTGGAACATTAGAGTCCTAAATGGGAGACCCAAACAGAGGATTCTCTGAAACTGCATAAAATTTGAAGGCCCTGATATTCATTTTCTCCAAGAAACAAAGTGCATGGGAAAATAGAAGAAGACATACTCAAAAAATGTTGGATACATTTCACTTTTATCACTTGGATTCGAAAGGCGCAACAGGAGGACTAGCTATACTTTGGAACCCTGCCACAGTAATATTGGACCAAGGATTCTCCACACAAAGCACTCTTACATCTCACTACCGAGCTATCGGTTTGAACAAACATGGGATGACTACCAACGCTTATGGCCCACAAAATGGCCAGGACAAGGACCTCTTCCTCAAAATCGTGTCTTACCTGGGCTCTCTAGCAGAGCACAAGCGATGGATAGTAGGTGGAGATTTCAACATGATCCTCATGCTAGAGGGAAAAAGAGGAGGGAAAAAACACCTGGAACAAGACAACTTAAAATTCTAGGATTTAATAGAACAACTCAATCTGGTCAACATAGAAAATGGCAATGCCACCTACACATGGACCAACAGATGATCAGGACACCAAAAAATAGCTTGTAGGCTAGATCACTTCTTAATCTCATAATCCCTCATGCTCGAAGGACCAATGTTAGAGTCCAACATTCTTTTGAAGGTGGGTTCAGATCACTGGCTTGTCCAGCTTTGGATAGATACAATAGCCACTCCCAAGCTCAAACCCTTCAGATTGGATAAATTATGGCTCACCCACCCAAACTTCTAGGGGCTAGCTTGAAACTGGTGGATCAATATAGAGATCCAGAAGGGGACCAAAATTTTCTGCTTCCAGCAAAAGCTAAAAAACTTCAAACAATAGGTTTGCAAATGGAATAAAGAGGTCATTGGGAACATATTTCAAGAAAGGAAAATTATGGAACAAAAATTAGAATAGATTCAGGAGAAAATCATACAAACATGCCACACAATCACACAACAACAGGAGTAGAAATCCATCAAGATTCAACTAGAAGAAAGATACAAGCAGGAGGAAATCCTTTGGAGACATAAATCTCGGGTTCAATGGCTCAAATAGGGTGAGAAAAACTCCAAATTCTTCCATCGCTCCATGATCCACAAACACTTCATAAAACGCATAACGAAGCTGGAAGATGAGAAGGGAAATACCCTAATAACTCATCAATAAATAACGCACGAGATGCCAGACTTCTACAAGGATATTCTCTCAAAACCCCTCATGGACTGCACTCCAGCAATAGAGTAGGTGACCCAAAATATTTCAATCCTTATCTCCCCGGAACAGAATGCGGTTCTCATGAAACCCATAACGCAAGAAGAGATGGACCAAGCCATCCAATATATTCCCAAAGGTAAAGCTCCATGCCCTGATGGCTTCACTACATACTTATTCCACTTTTGTTGGCCAATGCTCAGAGAAGAGGTGTGGCAGTTGGTAGAGGAATCACACAGCTCAGGAAAAGTTGTCCCAGATGCCACTTTTCTCACCTTAATCCCCAAATAAGAAAGGGTCACAAATCCGAAGAACTTCCGACCAATAGCATTATGCAATGTGATTTATAATATCATCTCCAAGATCATAGCCTTGTGACTCAAGCCTATTCTCCCCTTCATCATATCTAAGGATAAATCTGGATATGTCAAAGGAAGGAAAATCATGGATAGTGCCATCTTAGTCCATGAAATCATTCACTCGCTCAAACGCACCCGCACTCCAGGTATGCTACTAAAATTAGACCTTTCAAAATCTTTTGAAAAATTAAGCTGGAAGTACATGGAAGCCCTCTTAACATATTTTGGCTTCAACAATGAGTGGATCTCTTGGAAAATGAACCTCATATCCTCAACATTCTTCTCAATTATTATCAATGCAGTTCCCTCTCAACCCTTTACCTCCTCGAGAGGTATAAGAAAAGGTGACCCTCTCTCCCCCTTCATGTTTGTCATAATTGTTGAAGGCCTGGGCCACTACATCAAAGCCTCAATTCAAAATGGCTCGCTTCAAGGCCTCCCTCTGCATGGGTTACAACTGAGATCCTCTCACAACCAATTTGTTGATGATACTATGCTTCTGAACACCCCCACAACGCAAGAAGCCAACAAACTGAGATCTATTGTCAATGATTTAAGTGAAGCGTTTGGAACCACCTTCAATATGGACAAATATCATCTCTTCTTCTTCATTACACCAAGAACCATCCAAAAACACATCTCACAACTAATGAACATACCCATCTGTTCCCTTCCCCCTCAATACCCGGGACTCCCTCTCTTTGATTCGACTGCTAGAAACATTTCTTGGGACTCTCTTATCCTTTCTATCTCCAATCACCTAAGCAACTGGACCTTCCGATCCCTGAATCTCCCATCCATGCTCACTCTCTTAAAGTAAGTTCTTCAGGCCATTCCTATCTACCTCTTTTCATCCCTTGCCACCCCTCAATCCATCATAAAAAACTACAAAATCTGCAAAGGAATTTTCTATGGCATGGTCACAACCCTGACAAAAAGTGGGCATTAGTCAGTTGGGACACAGTCTGTAAGCCCAAATATCTAGGAGGTTTGGGTCTCAGGGACCCTGGAAAATTAAACAATACCATGGGAGAAAATATATGGTGGTGATGGCTAAAAACTCCGACTGAGATTTGGGAAAAAATTTGGAAGCACAAATACGCCCTGAATACACCTCAAGATCATCTTATTAGGTTGCAGGATCAAACTTAGGGTTCCAACATTTGGAACACGGCCTGGAAAAATCACCCGTTAATATAGGAACATGCTTTTTGGGAGATTCTTAATGGCCAAAATGCACTATTCTGGATGGACTCCTAGCAACAACTGCCCACCCTACAAATCAAAGACAACCTACGATATTACGAAAATCACATCCGAGATATATCCTCCTTCAAAGTGGTAGATCTGTGGTCAAACACCCCCATCAATTCTCCTTCGCGTAGCTGGAAAACAACTCACCTGGAACTCCAAGTGGCAATTGATTGCGATTTGCAGCACTGAAAGAAAATAACAAAACAAATAAGAATCTTCATAAACACAGACCCAAACATTCTCAGATGGGGTCATACTCCACATGGAAACTTCACACTCAAAGAGGGCTACACAGTATAGGAAATTTTTCAAAACATTCAAAAAGATGCCATATGGGAAACAATATGGAAATCGCTATTCTGGCCAAAAATCTCCACTTTCCTCTGGCTTCTAATCCAAAACAAGATCCTAACCTCGGACAACCTCAGAAAATGGGGATTCATAGGCCCCTCAATGTGCCACCTATGTCACCAATAGGAAGAAACCATGGAGCACCTCCTAAACAACTGTTCACTCAGCGAGGAAATCTAGAATCAGGCCACCCAACTCATGAGAAGAACCAGAAGATCAAACAAAAACATCATCAACACAATCAAGAATTGGGGACCTGACTCCTACAAAATTCCTATCCTGAACAGAACTTGGAAACTCCTATGAGGATTCATTGTATGATAACTATCAAAAAGAGAGGAAGAAGCGTATATTTCATTCCCAGACCTCCCCACCCCTCACCTTTGGACCACTATCCGCTCGCATCTTCAAGAAACTCTAAAGCTACACACATGGACCCAGGAATATTTCCCCACTAACCCAGGTGAACTCTGTGTTCTAAAATCCTGGGGATTCTCTATGTCTATGTCCACCCTCCCCCTGCAGTCCCCCCTAATAGCTAAGGCCTTCAGTCCTTCTACTTGGTTCCCCCCCCCGTATGGCTTTCCAAAAATTAATTTCGATGGTGCCTCCAAAGGAAATCTAGGAAATTCAGGATATGGAGTGGTCATAAGGAACAACACAGGCCAAATTCAATACCTCATTGCAGAAAATCTTGGGTATGACACCAACAATTCAGTGGAAATATGGGGTCTCATTAAAGGAGTACAAATGGATCTTGATCACAATCTCACTCGCCTAATCATTGAAGGAGACTCCAAATTCATAATTGACCTGGCTACCAAAATCATAAATGGAAAAGATCTAGAAAAATTAACCCCCAACTGGCATCTCTTGGGGCCCCTAAACAGTCTTAAGGCACTTCTCAGGCCCTCTCTCTCTCTCACAACCTCACACATAAGACGAAGTGAAAATAAAGTGGCATATAAAGCGAAGTGAAATAACGCATGAGATGGAAGACTTCTACAAGGATCTTCTCTCAGAACCCCTCATGGACTACACTCCATCAATAGAGTAGGTGACCCAAAATATTCCAATATTTATCTCCCCAGAACAGAATGCGGCTCTCATGAAACCCATAATGCAAGCAGAGGTGGACCAAGTCATCCAAGATCTTCCCAAAGGTAAAGCTTTGGGTCCTGATGGCTTCACTACATACTTATTCCACTTTTTTTGGCCAATGCTCAGAGAAGAGGTGTGGCAGTTGGTAGAGGAATCACGCAGCTCGGGAAAAGTTCTCCTCAATGCCACTTTTTTCACCTTAATCCCCAAATAAGAAAGGGTCACAAATCCAAAGAACTTTCGACCAATAGCATTATGCAATGTGATTTATAATATCATATCCAAGGTCATAGCCTTGTGACTAAATACTATTATCCCCTTCATCATATCCAAGGATAAATATGGATACGTTGAAGGAAGGAAAATCATGGACAGTGTCATGTTAGTCCATGAAATCATTCACTCACTTAAACACATCCACACTCCAGGTATGCTACTAAAATTATACCTTTCAAAAGGTTTTGACAAATTAAGCTGGAAGTACATGGAAGCCCTCTTAATAGCTTTTGGCTTCAACAATGAGTGGATCTCTTCGACAATGAACCTCATATCCTCAACATTCTTCTCAATTCTTGTCAATTCAGTTCCCTCTCAACCCTTCTCCTCCTCGAGAGGTATAAGAAAAGGTGACCCTCTCTCCCCCTTCATGTTTGTCATAATGGTTGAAGGCCTGGGCCACTACATCAAAGCCTTAATTCAAAATGGCTCGCTTCAAGGCCTCCCTCTACATGGGTTACAACTGACAACCTCTGACAACCAATTTGTTGATGATACTATGCTTCTAAACACCCCTAGAACACAAGAATCCAAGAAACTAAGATCTATTGTCAATTATTTAAGTGAAGCGTCTGGAACCACCTTCAATATGGCCAAATATTAGCTCTTCTTCTTCAATACACCAACAACCATCCAAAAACACATCTCATAACTAATGAACATACCCATTTGTTCCCTTCCCCCTCAATACCCGAGACTCCCTCTCTTTGATTCGACAACTAGAAACATTTCTTGGGACTTTCTTATCCTTTCTATCTCCAATCTCCAGAGCAACTGGACTTTCCAATCCCTCAATATCCCAACCCTTCTCACTCTCTTAAAGTAATTTCTTCAGGTCATTCCTGTCTACCTATTTTCATCCCTCCCCACCCCTCAATCTGTCATAAAAAAAACAAAATCTACAAAGGAATTTTCTATGGTATGGTCACAACCCAGAGAAAAAGTGGGCATTAGTCAGTTGGGACAAAGTTTGTAAGACCAAATATCTAGGAGGTTTGGGTCTTAGGGACCCTGGAAAATTAAACAATACCATGGGAGAAAATATATGGTGGTGATGGCTCAAAACTCCGGTTGAGATTTGGGAAAAAATTTGGAAACAAAAATATGCCCCAAATACACCTCAAGATCTTATTAGGTTGTAGGATCAAACTTAGGGTTCCAACATTTGGAACGCGGCCTGGAAAAATCATCCATTAATATAGGAACATGATTTTTGGGAGATTCTTAATGGCCAAAATGCACTATTTTGGGTGGACTCCTGGCAGCAACTTCCACCCCTACAAATCAAAAACAACCTATGATCTTACAAAAATCACATCCGAGATATATCCTCCCTCAAAGTGGCAGATATGTGGTCAAACACCCCCATCAATTCTCCTTTGCGTAGCTGAAAAACAACTCACCGGTAACTCCAAGTGGCAATTGATTGTGATTTGCAGCACTGGAAGAAAATAACAAAACAAATAAGAATCTGCATAAAAATAGACCCAGACATTCTTCGATGTGGTCATAAATCGTGATTTTGGAAAAAAATCTCTACTTTCCTCTGGCTTCTAATCCAGAACAAGATCCTAACCTGGGACAACCTCAAAAAATGGGGATTCATAGGCCCCTCAATATGCCACCTATGTCACCAATAGGAAGAAACAATGGAGCACCTCTTAAACAACTGTTCACTTAGTGAGGAAATCTAGAATTAGACCACCCAACTCATGAGAAGAACCAGAAGATCAAACAACAACATCATCAACACAATCAGGAATTGGGGACCTGACTCCTACAAAAGTCCTATCCTAAACAGAACTTGGAAAGCCCTAACAGGATTCATTGTCTGGTAACTATGGAAAGAGAGGAACAAGTGTATATTTCATTCCTAGACCTCCCCACCCCCTCACCTTTGGACCACTATCTTCTCGCATCTTCAGGAAACTCTAAAGCTACACACATGGACCCAGGAATATTTCCCCACTGACCCAGGTGAACTCTATGTTCTAAACTCCTGGGGATTCTCTATGTCTATGTCCATCCTCCCCATGTAGTCCCCCCTAATAGCTAAGGCCTTCAGTCCCTCTACTTGGTTCCCCCCCCCATATGGATTTCACAAAATTAATTTCGATGGTGCCTCCAAAGGAAATCCAGGAAATTCAGGATATGGAGTGGTCATAAGGAACAACACAAGCCAAATTCAATACCTCATTGCATAAAATCTGGGGTATGACACCAACAATTCAGGGGAAATATGGGGTCTCATTAAAAGAGTAAAAATGTATCTTGATCACAATCTCACTCACCTGATCACTGAAGGAGACTCCAAATTCATCATCGACCTGGCTATCAAAATCATAAATGGAAAAGATCTAGAAAAATTAACCCCCAACTGGCGTCTCTTGGGCCCCCTAAATAATATCAAGGCACTTCTCAGGCCCTCTCTCTCTCTCATGACCTCACACATAAGGCGAAGTGAAAATAAAGTGGCATATATATTAGCTAATGCAGGGGTTGATTCCATGTAGTAGTCCATCTTCATCGACACAAGGCAATCCCCAAGTTTGCCAATCTGGCTCTAATGCATGGAGTTAGCACAATAGGACTGCCCCCCCCTTGAATGGAGTGCCATTGACAAGCATCAATGAACACATGGAATGGAGTGGCCAGGGGAGTTATTAACCCCAACCTCTAGCCCATATCCCATTACCACCGCATGGCTCACACCCCACGGACAGTAATGGTAGTGCGCCTAGACTACTAGGCAGGGTTAATGGCCAGTCACGTAAGCCAAACCAGGCAGATCGGGTCTAGGTTGGCTGTCAATTTGGATCTAATGGCTAGGGAGGACATCAACTCGTGGGGTAATAAGCATGATGTTTCCTAGGATCTCTTTCACCTTACCCTCCCATCACCTCACTCCTTTGCTCCATCGCCCTTTGCAATTGTGTTGGCTTCACTACTCCCTTGCACTATCTGGCGAAATTTAACCATTCGCTCGACCCTCACAAGCTTCTTTTCTTCAATTTCACCGAAGCCTGTCTGCTCTCGGCCCTTTTGAACTATCCCAAACATCTAATCACCGCCTCTTCGCCCTCATCCCCAGGCCTCCACTTTTTTCTCAGCATGCCCAAAGAAAGGGGGAAGTCTAAGAGAGGTGCGTGGTACTACAGTTCCCTTTCCAGGTGTGAAAGACTCTCCCCCTCCCAATTGGATCTCATTGCCCATTTTTCTACCCCAAGGCACAAAAACTAGGAGTCGTTGGAGGTGCCTCCATCTACCCCACACCCACTCCATCACTTTAACCTAGCTAACGAGGAAGTGTCACCTTCGTGCACGCACACTCCTCTAGCCACTAGTCTTCTGGCTCCCCCAAAGGACCCGTCTTATGGCGATGGTAGTTGCATGGTGAAGGAGGAAATCCCCCTGAGCTTGCAACTGAAGGAGAACATAGGGGTCATTAGTGAGGACAAGGAGGAGTATCAGCCCCAACTATTTTCAAATCACCTCACGAAGGAACACCTCTAACTTATCTTTGAAATTCGGCAAAAAAAAGATGACCATATGCACTCTCAACACATTCTCGGCCAAAGAATGGACATTCTGTTTGACACACTGGCAGACACTCCTGTGTGGACTCGAGTCCCTACGTGAGGCTAGTGGTACACTCATGTCTATAACATCCATGGACATCCAAGCTCATCAGTGTAGTAAAGTCTCCAGGTTTATGTTCCTTGTTCATTCTAGTTGCAGGCTTAAATTTTTGGTTTATTCTAGTAGCAGACTAGATGGACATAAAGGCCACCTGTACATTGTGCATGCAGTTTTTCTCATATATAGTCATAGAGGACACCAACATAATGTGCATACATTTATTTCATGCAGCTAGGTTGTATAATTTTGTTAAGTCAATTTTGTTCAAACAGTTTCAGTTCATATGGTGACGTGACAAACTTGGAGCTCATAAGGGACACATGTTCTAGTTTCCCTTCTGTGGTAGAACAGGTGGCTAACACTTAGCAATGTATGCATACCATATATTATTAATACAAGGATCGTCTTTTAATTACAAAAAAAAGATGACCCTTTTAAAATGAGCAACTATTAACTAACTATTTAGTGGGAATTATTCAAGGAAAGCAACATCATACATCAATAAAGTATTCTAATTAAGAGGGTCAGGGTAGGACCCTAAGATGTGGATATAGGTCGTTTGCCTCAACTTATAGATGAATATCACTCATGCCTCCACAAAATGTATAACATGTAGACTACAATCACTTATAACCACATGTTGCCATCAAGATAAAAAGAAGGAACCTACTTAGTATAAATTATTATGCTAATTTAAAGTGATTAAAATTTTAATATAGACACTTATTTTCATTGGGAATTGTATTTCTTCAAGTTTTTTTTTGCATTGGGAATTGTAATTATGAAATAAAAACACCTTGAGGTATGATGACTACTCCATTAGAAATTTTAATTATGAAACCCTTGATGATAAAAATCAACAAGTCATTCATGACAAAAAAATCACAAAACATGATAGTGAACTATATAAAAATGAATAAGTATACCATCATTAAAGATATTTTAATTCACTCATGACCACATCTTATCATTCATAATCCAAAGAAGGAACCTACTTGGTATAAATTTGTGTACTAACTTAATGTAACTAAAATTGTAATATAACATCCTAACCTTGCATTGGGAATTGTAATTCTTTAAATTTTTGCATTATTAATTGTAATTATGAAATACAAACACCTTTAGGGATTATGCTTAATCCATTGGAAATTGTAATTTTGAAACCTTGAGATCATTAGAATTCAATGAGATTTCTATTGGGTTGGCCAAGTGAGACATATAATTGAAATGAACAAAAGTAAAGAAAGAAGTCATCATTTCTTATTTGGGAAAGATAACTTTCCACTATTTAGGATTTGCATTATTTTATTAAGAAAATAACTAGATTACTTGAATTAAGCAAGAGAAAAACATTTTTTGTAATGGTACTTCTATTTGTAAGAAGTTATAGATTAACAAATAGAAATTGAGTTTTAAAAATGGACATTTTATAATTAAAGAGGAAATTGTTCTAGTCCATTGATTTCAACGACAATATAATCCATTGATTTTAACATCGACACAATATACTCTATATATGAAATAAGCCTAAGACATATCAAGTAGTCACATTGGTTTCAACAATAATATACCAAAAAATAATAGTGTAGGGTGCATTGATTTCCGTATTGATATAGTGAAAATGAATCAATGCATTGATTTCATGAATGATATACATTTCCAAGTGTGAGGGGATCTGTGATTCCTTCCATGTTCAATGTGGAGATGACACTTGGAATTTTTAATTTTTTTATAAAATATCACATATATAAAATTATACAATATTGACCCCAATCTAAAGTTAAAAACCATACCCTCAGATGGGGTGTTTGATCATGTGTTAGTAGTCAATCGTGCATGAGGGAGATGGTGGTTCACATGTGTCATGTTGGATCCATTTCCAAAGCAGAAGGAGGGTACCATTTTTCTAATGCAGCTATATGGGAGAGATATATGATGCAACCAAAGTACCATAAGCACTCATGTAAGAGCATGTAAGTTCAAACCACATACATGTTTAATGAAGGAAAGCATAAATGAGAGAATTCAGTTTAATTGCAATTGAAAGGATATCATGGTAAGTACACTATGGTGTCGTTTCATCAGTAGGTTATCCTGCATGGAATGTTTATGGAAAATCATAGCAGGAAGTGCATATGGGGATTTTATACTAGAGGTTCAAAGCATCCTATCTAGCACAATTTGTTTGTTTCCTTGTTTTTCTTCCTAAGAGGGATGGATTTTAGGGTGTTGGTGGTTTCTATTGGGTCCATTACTAGTTGGGGCTCTATTGACCTTCCTCCTATGATTTATTTTCTATTGGGTTTCCCAAGGTGGGGTGCATCTTTGCCTGCGCTTAAAGTAGAGAAATCATGGGGTTGTGTTTTCTTCTACTTAGCACATAACATTTTAAAGCCCTTGAAGTGGCAAAGAAATCATTGGGTTAGGTTTTATTCTACTTGGCACAAAACGTTTTGTTGTTTGAGGATGGTTTGTTAAATTCCATTATGGTGACTCCTGGTGTCAAGCAAAAGGGGAAAGAAACCTTACAACTTATTGCAGAGTACACTCTTAAAATGATAAAGAGGAGGGTGTCGCCAACTATCCATAATATTGTGGTGTCTACTTGTAAAAATTGACATTATCTTAAAACCTTATGCTTTGTAGGATGTTACAACAATTTATTTTGTTTTACATTCTCTCGAACTTTGTTATATTTTGTATGTCATATAGTTCTAGTGAGAACAATTTAAGGCTGAGGCAACCTTGAATTTGAATGCAATGAACCAAAGCCCAAATCCACTACATGTTTTCTCTTCTTATATACGGGCCTTTCAAAACACATGTCTCAAGACCTAGAAGGGTCCTCCAGAGAATGCTCAAGCAACATAGAGAGTGTTCCTTATTTGATCTAAGGCAAATTCTCTTGCCCATTTGGGGCGATACTCTACTGAAGGTAAAGATTATAAGAAGGGAATGTTTGTTACCGCCTTATATTTCAACATGGATAGGCTAATATTTTGTCCCTACTTAATTGGGTACTCAAAATCCTGAAATTTTCTAAGAGTTTATATTATCATTATTTCAATAATGGGCAAAGCTCAAAGTGCTTGAACTAGGTTTTCACCTATAGTCTTTGAGATTTTGACTATTGAATTATAAAGAAACA
>ML791961.1:20496-65664 GCA_009831015.1 Picea engelmannii
ATAATCTCATGGTTGCAATGAATTCCGTTGGGATACCATCTTAAATGTAATATAATATGAAATGGAATATAATCTCATGGTTATAGTGAGCCATTTTACAGCTTGAGAGGGATATATGTTCACATACTTGGTATACGATATGACATACATGATGTTATTTTATTTTAAGGAGATATTTCCTATTCGGTTTCCCCCCTAGGTATTATCATGCTTCTATTGTTCACGGATTTACCATCTTGACATTCCTCCTAGAATATATATATATATATATATTTTTTGACACTTTTTCATTCTATTGGAAAGTTTATAAGCTTTATTCCATGCCCAATTGTTCCCTTTCTTTCAATCGTATTGTTTGTTTGTTGATCAATTTTGAATCATGAGAAATGAAAAATATCTTTTCGTAAATTGATTATAAAATGTAGAGAGCATTTATGCTAGGGTATATAGAACATAAAGTAAATATTTAATTTTCCTAGTACAAGATATATGCAGAGGCTAAAGCAAGTTAGATGGAAAACACATTTTTGTAGATAATCCATGGCGATTGGTGTGAGAGAACGATGTTTGAGTCGCTTCATGTAAATCACTTGATCTCATCACTAATATATGTATTAATGTGAGGGAAAACTATAATGATCATGTTGTAGGCATGTGACAATGAAGCAATACCCAAGGGGAAATGATTAGAGAGTCAAACCATGAATAAAGGGACTGCAAAGAAGCATAATAATGTATGAAAATGAGTCACCACCAATATAATAAATACACAAACACTTATATGAAATACCTATAGGGATGGATGCCACATGCATGCTTCTGCACAATATTTGTTTACATAGTTTTATGAGTTGTCACATCAAGATTAACATTATGACTGATATTGTTTTACCATGTTTTGGACAAAGAAACTCACAAGAACAATATTTGATCAAATTTTCAATAGCATAATGTGGGTCATCATATGTTATATATTGAATATCAACATGTTACCATTAAAAATAAAACCAACTCATATCATCAAGTACAATACCTTTGTATCCCCTTCTAAATAGGGCATACTTTAGTCTTCCAAGTTCCCCTAGTTGTGAACATGCATACGATGAGGAGCATAACCAAGCCCACTTAAAACACCTAAATTTATGGGTGTTTTGTTTGAAGACTTGTCTCTACTACTAATCAGTGGTGTTTCTGTAGTGGATGTTTTGTTTGAATATCTAATACTAATTAGTGGTGTTTTTGCAGGGGGTTGTTGAAAGAACAACTGAGTCATAGAAAAGTGATATTTCATAAAAAAAACTATGAAACTCTAGTCCCAAATATGAACTCCTTCATTTCCATGATAATCTATGCAAATACAATTGATTGATGTTTCCATACATGTTTTGCAATCTTCAGAAGATAGATCTCTCTTGCATTGGACCAGACCATAAATCATTCAAGACAAGGAGTCTATAGTTGTACTGAAAGAAGATCATGTCATTCCATTTATAGCTTTATCTAACAATTGGTGTAAGTGTGTCCTAATAGCTCGGTCAAATCCATTAGAGTTGGAGATATTTCCCTCAAGGTAAGTACACCCTACATATAAGTCCAGTTGTCTGAAGAAACTATATTTTTCATAACATAAGAAGCGCTCAAAAGGAGAGATACTACCACTGGAACTAACATCATTCCCATAAGCTTGTGGAAGGGTATTTTTCACGAATTGTGAACATCAATAGTGTTGGTCGACTGTCATGTCTGCCTTGCATTGGAGTAGGCCAATGCTCCAACCCCAATAGCTTTGACGTGGTTGTTGAGAAACACTGAAACTAATTGTTAGATAAATATGCAAATGAAGCCACACAATTTTCTTTAGTTACAATTGTAGACTCATTGTCTCGAATGATCTACGATCTAGTCCAATGCATGAGATATCTATTGATGAGACTCTGACAGTAAAACATGTTTGACAAACACAATCAATTATAATTTCATAACTTATCAAGGAAAGGAAGTAATGTGGACTTGGATGGTCTTGGATTGATACCACAAGCACTTATATGGCATTCCTGTAGGGATGGATGGCACATGCGTGCTTCTGAAAAATATTGTTTTACATAGATTTCTTAGTTGCTCCATTGATTAACATTATGACTAATATTTTTTACCATGTTTTGGACAAAGAAAGTCACAAGCATGATATTTAATGAAATTTTCAATAACAAAACGTGGGTTATCATATGGCACATATCGAACATCAACATGTTTCTAGAGAAAAGGAAATAACATAGACTAACTAAATGACTTGTGAAAGTAGGTAAAACCTTCATTTAAAAAACAAATGTATATGAGAAAGCTATTGAAGTCACATAATGTGGCATGTAACAAAAGTTAATATTACTCAAATCAAATATATAGGAAAACATCAGAAATTTCTATATTATAACGTATATGCTAAGTGAACGGTACACTCTCAAGAACATGAACTAATTCATGCAATATCTTGTCAAAATGGTTTATTAAATTTCATAAGAGAGCACTAATTCCTTGACGGATGTATTTCTAGATCATAACACTGATATTTGGAAAAAAATATTATTTCAAAATTTGGGCTCCAAATATATAAGTGATGGTGAAAGAATGTAAACATACCATCAAATTCTTTGAACTACCTACCTCGTGACTGTTTTTTTATATTTAGTGGTAATTGGTCATTAGGCTCAAGAATGAGACCAACAAGGATTTATTTAAAAAGTAAATTATAGTGTTTGTTCTCCACATAGGTTTCATTTTCATTGTAATGTACTTGAAAAAAAGAGAGGCTTTAGGTCAACCCCATAGGATATAAACATATCATCTAATCATAAATGAATTCAATTAAAACATTTTTCTCCCTTAAGGTCATCCTCAATAAATGTTACACATCTCTATGTGAGAGGTAGTTATAAAATGTAATCCCTATATTTTGGCTTGATATAACAAATGTCCATGGAAAATGTATTTGTTTTTGTAGTATTAAGTACTCATTAATCAAGAACTATTAGTCATGATTACTACTTGCTACTACTCAAACTCTTTCTATGGGAAAGTCACACCTTATGAAGGAGAGCTTGGGGAAAAGACTATACAAGCCACCTACCATCACATCATTGGCCTTGCCTCTTCACTTTAATTCTATGGTTTCTAACCTAAGGAGGGTATTCTTGAGGGGTCACAACTAAGTCTCATCATTGTATCTAGAAAGGGAAGGTTTAGGACTTGGTTTGACTTAGAGTTTCTATATTATCTTAAGGGTAAAGCACCTCAAGTATGAGAGAAGAAAATCCAAGAATATGGGCTCAAGTTATAATTTAGACAATAATTCTCTATTGAAAGTGCTTGGAATGATTTTTTTTTTTTATAAATATGAAGTACAAATATGTCAAAGAAATGCACCATTCACCATACATCATTTATCATGATCCATCTACAAGTTATATTCCAAATTTGATCAATGGGTGGCATTCTTATCCAACCAAGAGCATATTTGCACAACGTGTTACTGTTGAGCCAATGATCTTGCAATCAAAGGAAATATGAATTGTTGTATTGAAATCATAAGGGAAACCGATATCACATTTATCTAATGACAATTGTCAAAATGAGAGACAGTAAAGAGCACTTTGAACCATATAAGAATATCTAATAAGTTTTTTTGTAATATATTGTTGCGATAAGGCACTAAGGCCTTTGTGAATGAGGTAAGAAAATGAAAGTGTACTAACATAGATGTGTCATACTATTCAAACAATAAAGTGTTGACTACTAGATTGCATAGTTATATCATTCTCATAATGCATATATTTATGATTTTTATGCCACGTATTGCAAAGAGAGAATTTCCTAAAAATTCCTTCAATATAATGAAATATTTCTAGTTACTCATCCACATAAATGACAATAGTTAAGGTTCTTTCACCATAGATCTAGGATGGAAGATTTGAACCAGATATTAGATCTGTGAGAACATCATAAATGTTGAAGCAACTGAGAGCATGAACTGTATCAAGGAGTGATGTATTAACCGAGAGCATTAACCTCAACTTTGCAACTCCTAAACAATGAAATCACTATGTAAACAATAGTAAAAGTAAGGTAACATTTATATCTTAAGGAAATTGTTGTAACATTTCATGCATCAATCTGATCCTAGAGATAAAATGGAGAAACAAAACACATAATCGTTGGCCAAATAACAACTATATCATCATCATCATATGTACTCTTAAACTTTGCAATTTGAAAAGCAAGAAAAAACCCTCAAACAGTAATCCAAAGTGATAACATTAGGCCATTTCATAAGGTCTTTGTACTTACCAAGGCATCGATTCGTCACTCGGGATAGTTCATAGCACAATACTCATCAAACTTTGAAAAAATGAGCCTTGTAACAATAGAATTCAATGAGATAATAACTATGTACTTTTAGGATAGTTAAGATAGTTTTGCATAGTGATCAAAATAGAAGTGATGTTTTTCCTTGCAAGGGAGTTCATTGGACAATGATAAAAAAGGAGATAAAGATTCCCATTCTAGAGAGGTCATTAGTCATTTATTTACATCAATGTGTCATATGACATGGTTTAGGGTAATAATATCTTTAATGTTGGATTAATGATAAATTGTAACCCTTATTCACACATATAGTCAACAAGTCAACCATAGAAGGGACATCAATAAACCAAATTTTACGTACTTATGATATCATTGTTTGTTATCTGTGAGTGTGAAAATCATTGACCATACTTCAAAATTGCAAGAATGAACAATCTATTTAGGGTCAATACCACATGTTCCAAGAAAAAATATCTAGGGCATCCACAAGAATACTAACTTTTGTTTCTCTTCAAGGATACCTCAGTATGCGAGGGTTAGATAAAAAAGATGCGGCAATGAAACTTATATTCAAAACCCTTGATATCCTAGTACCAAATAACACATTTTTAAGAGGAAGCTAGCATAAATAAAATCTAAACATTATATATATCATTGAATCTCGAACAATCTATACCAAAAATAGGACAAGGTGAACCCTAGATTGCAAAACAAAAAATAGAAAGGAAACAAGGAAAGGAAAAGATGATTTTGGTTTTTTTGGTGGTTGAAGACAAAGGATAGACTAGTTCCTAGAGATGGATATGGGGTCTCTACAATGTTTATGTCACTCGAAGGATTTCCTCTCGTGTGTTGACTTAGGCTAGAAGATTCTCTTCAATATTTTGATGGGTGGATTATTCCTTTAAGAATCCTCTCCAAGTACAAAAAATATGATCTCAAAGGTTGGCCAAGGAAAAAGGGAAGAACCCTAGGACATCCTACTTTAATGCAATGTAACAAATCTTCAATGGTAAAATGGGTAAGGAAAGAAGACTATAGCTTCAGTTACCCTTATAAGTGGAGCATGATTCCATTCTTTGGCCTTGTAGTAGCTTTTTCCTCCAACAAACATGATTATTTTTTATCTAAACCCTTGAAAAATAGATAAACATTCATTTGAAGAAATATAGATGCACAAGAACTCTTGTAAGCTAGTTTTCTCATTATTCTCCAACAAAGAAAATGAAAGAAGTATCCTCCTTTTATAGTTAAGGATCTTCCTAAATACAATGTGCTATAATAATACCATGAGCTCAAAAACATTGTCTGAATCAAAACCTTGGGGAAAATACAATAGATGAGATAAAATATCCCTCAAAATCCTTCAATACAAGAGTGCCCCTCTCAAAATGGTCAAATACATCAAAATAGGGCCACATGTGTGAACTAGAGAGACCTAGGAGAGATGCGCCCCTAAAAAATGTGTCAATGTCTCATCAAGGAGTGAAAGGTGAGTCAAATATGGTCCATGGACCCAAATGATCCTATAACCAACTCCTAAAAGCTAGGGAATGGTCCAAACATGAAACAATCAACTCCCAAGATGTGACATAACCCTTGCATGAGTGGGACATCCAAGAGAGAATCCCATGGTAAGTGTCATGTGTGGTTGCCTCAGTGTGGGAATTCCTCAAGAAAATCATGGTGGTCAATGCCACATCACCCAGTGGTCAACCTAACTACCTACAACTACTCCAACAACCTATAATTGTCTCCTCAAGTGTATAAAAATCTCTGACATGTTGTCCAAGAAGGGCATAAAAATGCACAAGTGTGATTGCAATGTCCGACTGTGTAAGGAGAACAACTCTGAGTGGTTCATGTGGCAAGTGTGATGACCTATCCATGTCATGCCTTGATGTACTGCCACATATCCCAATGCAGTTACATGTATCCCAATGTAGTACATGAATCCCAAGGTAAATGACATAGATCCCAATGTCTGAAGATATGATCGAGTATAAGTACACGGATCCCAATGTGACATCATGGATCCCAATGCAATGCCATAGATCTCAAGGCATGCTACACATATCCCAATGCAAGGTACCCACTTGGAGTAATGGTTCTAACTTCTTGGCAAGCCCATTAGATGATAACACACAATTATCTCTCTTAACAAAACATAAAAGATAAGGGTTAGTTTTAATATTTGTGTAAGTGCTACCAAAGGGAAACAACATGAACCCTTATACATGCGACAAGTCCTAGGAAAACAAGTATTTATGAAGTCCCTAGGTGAAAGATAGGTAATATGATGAATAAATATGGAAAAGGGAAGGTAAAGACTTCATGTGATGACCCTCAAAGTCATCTATATGCATAGGTGTTTTTATTTTTTCATCTAGATTTCATGATCTAGGATGTTTTTCTACAATAGATTTCAAGAGCGAGCTCTAGCATTGATTTACTTGTCCTCATAATTTTTTATTTATACCCCTTTATTCCTTTTTATTTATGTGTTCATTATAATGACCAAGTCCCTTTTTCATTAGATAATGAGAAGAACTACAAAACAACAATATGACACCTTGTGAAGGTACCTTTGAAGTTGTCACCCCTTGGGGGGGTAACATTTGGCTCCTACTTGAGGACATGCACTCTAATGCTAGAGTGTATGAGAACTTCAGAATATCCTGTAAACTCATGACCTACACACCATATGACTTGAAAAATGCATGAGAAGGGGTGAATCTACCACCTTGGTGAGATAAAAACTACTTTGCAAAAAAATAAAAAAAATATCACTAAGTCTAAGCATGAAAACAAATGCAATAAATTATTATAAGGAAAATCAAATGCATCAAGCAATGCAATCAAGCAATGCATGGAAATAAACACACAAATGAAGGAGAACATGCATGGAAAGAAAACATGCACTCTAAAATCCTACTTAAGGAAATAAATGAATCAAGGAAATATTGGTGATAGAGGGTAAGGTATCAAGGTTCAAGGTGTTAGAAATAATAGGTTTTCTCATTTAACCATAGAAAATATAGCAATATTGTCACCCAACCATAGGCCGAAGCCACTCCCTAGCACCTTAACCTTGACAAAGAATAATTATGGAAGAAAAACCTAGGCCTAATAGCCAATCAAGGTAGTGTACTTCTCTCTAGGGCTAGTGCACCAAATAAGAATAACCAAAGGCCAAGCAGAAATTCCAAACCATAACCAAGAGAAAGTCCAAGCCAAAACCAAAATTTTCTAGTTGCAATCGCTGCAACTGCAACTCCTCTCCAAACTTGTGCACCACTGGCCTTATGTAGTTGTGAGAGGTGAGGTGACAAACGAGCTCTAGCACCCTCTTATTTATAGTCTTCCAAGTGACCTAACTAGGTCGACTTCTACTTATGGAGGCTAATAACTCAATAATAAATATTATCTTGAGATGACTTGCCTCCTAGGGTTATTATCCAACGTTTTAGGGTTTCTCTTGCTTATCAAAATATTCTCTTCTTGTTAGGGTTACACGTGGAGGTTAATACCTCTTGCAACTACCATAATATCAACACTCCCTCCTATCTAGGGAGGTATTGAAGGAAATGGTCTTGAGCACAAACATACCCTTCAACCAGTAGCATCATCATAGCCATACATGATATCTCATGATTAGATCACGAGCACGATCATCACTATCCGTATCATCTGATAGAATCAACTGCATCATCTCTCGAAGCCATACTCCATCTGAGTAATCAGGCATGATGTTGAATAAGTCACTCACTCCACAGAGTGATACAAGAACTATTCTGCTAATCCAGACATATGTCCTAGAAGAATAATTGTTCCAACATATTTTGGAAGCCATGCCATGGGCTACAAGGACTATTCTTCTAATTCGGACATATGTCCTAGAATAATAATTGTCCTAGACCATTTTCTTCCTAGAGAATATCTCTCCACCAACACACTAACTATCCATCTAGTTGGTAATCATTTCCAACATTAATGATAGTCTTCATGGAAATTGGAACAATTCCATTCAATAGAACACAATTGTGTCTATTCATAGTAGTACATAACTACTATCTAGTGGTACACAAACACACTAAGTAGCACACAACTACTTAATCAGTGACACATAGTCACAACTAGTGGAACACATCCACCACAATATAATACATCTATTTTCCAGAGAGATACAGTCTCCAAAGCAATCATATCATCTGATATCAACCTGCATAGAAACAATATCATGATATAAACTAATTCATCTGGGCCATTCTTCCACTCACATCTGTGAGATATGAAAGAGCATCTTCCCTCATAAAGTAAAACATCATCCATGGGATATCTGGACTATTATTCTCAAGCACAGAATAATAACTGTCCCTAATTTCTGAGCCTGGACCATTCACCTAACTGGGTCATTCCTTTGGCACTAATCATAGTGCAACCTAGAGAGAATGAGTCTACCCTAGGGAATGCCTATCCCTGATTGTTGAACCTAGACCATTCACCTAACCGGGCCATTCCTTCGGTACTAAACATAGTGAAACCTAGAGAGAATGATTCTGCCCTAGGGAATGACTATCCAGACCATTTCCTAAGGAAATGATTTTCCTGCACCAACCTCCAAAATGGACCATTCTTCGAAACTGCTCACAACTATGAACTTCGAAAGAATAACTAGCCGATAAGGCAGACCATTCTACTTGACCACTACTGAGAGTGATTGCCAAGAAGAATGACTTTCCCAGACCATCCCCCCACATTGACCACAAGGGGAATCGCTGTCTATGGTACATCAACAATCTATTAGACCATTTTCATTACGGAAAAGATTATCTGATATAGGCCATTTTTCGAAATGGAAAATTATTGTCCGTCAGAAATCTAAAACCACTTTCCGAACTGGAAAGGAACTGCTCATCCTGGAACATTTTTCGAACAGAAAAATGATTGTCCATCAATCAATAAAACATCAGTGCTTCCTCCCAACCTAGGAATAATATCTTCCTTGTTCAATAATGAAGTCATATCCATGAGCCCCAACTTGTTTCTTAAGTACAAATGTTTTTTTTCATCTTGGAAAGAGGCTTTACTAAAATATCTTCTATCTGCTCATCTGTGGAGATATATGGGAGAACCACTTCTCTTTTCTGGACTTCATCATGGAGAATGTAATTATTGATATCAATGTACTTCGGTCTGTCATGGAACACTGGTTTTATCTGAAGGCTTCATATAGCTCTGATCATTACAATATATCATGGTCGAATTCAACACCTATGTTTCCTACTAGCTCATGACATCATGGCAAGGCTCAAAATGAAACAAATCCAAGTATAACTTATTCTATCATCATGATATTTTTCCATGGATTAGCAATCCATCATCCCAGACTTCTGAATAACTATTCTGATACACTATTTTTTCATTGATCCAGGTGGATATTGGTGGCCACCCACCTATTCGAACTGGCTCCTCATGTTCATTTTTGTTCAACACGTCTTTCTATACTACTTTATAATTGTGATTTATACACTTATGGTGTTGTCTGAATACACACACATTCTCTAGGTGGATACGGGTGGCCTCTCGCCTAATCCAACTAGATTATTTTGTATGTTTTCATGCCAACACATCTTGTTGTACTTTCAGGGATGTTTTGGGTCCCTAAACATTTTTTTTTTGGCTCGACATAGTTAGACTATAGAAAGAGTCAGACTCTGATGGTGGAATGTGTAGTTATCTAAAATACCTTTCCAATGGGCTATCACGTGCCTAAAATGAAGGTCATATGAAAAAGTTATGACCCTAGGAAGTTGATGTACCAAATTACACCAACTTACCCATAGGGCCCACATGACTTTTGGTGTTTCACCTTATAGGGTTAGGTTTTTGGATGTATAGGGTTTTGGAATTCATGAGTAATATGAAAAGGGTCTATGGAGCCTCATTGTAATCCATTCTTCTCAGACGGATGCACATAGTAGCTACATCTCTTCTCAGAGACAACTACCACCATTCGAGCAAGTTTCAGTTCTGCAATTTTACAGTTTAAGCCTATTTCATTATTTAATAGAAGATATTGTTCACTGAATATTTATGTTATTCTGCCTATCTCTGTGTTTATTGTATTTAGTTTTTTAATTAGTTCATTCTTATCCTGAATCCATATCAGTGGTATCAGAGCGGTCTGCTCTTCATTTATTTTTCTTCGTGCATGTCCCAGACAAGGTCTAGGTATAAGAAGTTGGGACTCAAACCAATCGAACCATTACAAGATCGATTGCATCGAGCCCGAAAAAAACCCATGGGAGACAAAAAGAAATATGGAGTAGGATATCCTATTAAAATTTTTCTCGTGGAATCCCTCGTCCGACAAAGGAATGAAATGATGGACAACTTCGCGTAGATCCTTCAATGGTTGCCCATGGGAGAAGCATACTCATCAAGCGGCCATGCAACCCCCTTCAAGGTACAGGTAAATTTTGATATTTTGTTATTTGAAGGACTGATAGATGCATATGTTGTATATAAATGGTTAAATTTTCTCGAGGGATATTTTTCGGTCCACAAATTTTCCTATAAGGAAAAGATCACTTTTTCACTCCTAAAAGGCATTCCCTTAAAGACTGGTGGGATACTTAATTTGAGCAAAGGGCCAAGGATGAATATGAAATTTTTGTGGTGGCCCCTACATGGGATTCCTTCCAGGACGCCATTAAAGAACAATACTACCTTTTTGGAAGCTACGAGGACCAGTAAACTAGATGGACCACCCTGTGTCAAGAAAGGGACCAGAAAATACCAGACTTCACCAATATTTTCCATACCCTACGCACCAAATTGGGTATCAAATATTTTGAGCGTCATTTGGTGCTCAAATATCATGGTTGTTTGCATAGATACATATAAGAAGAAATAGATTTCTTGGACATCACCTCATTGGGCACGAATTATAGATACGTTGTCAAGATCGAGCATAAATTTAAGCAGAAACGATGAGAGTTTGGATCAAAAAACCTCTCACAGTCAAAGCAGGGAAAGGTAAAACCCAACCCACACAACAAGGGACCAGGTCACGATGGCTGCCCTCAGGACTTGCAAAAACCATTCGATATTGAGACTGATGCATCTAACTATGTTGTGGGTGCAGTTATCACTCAACATGGGCATCGTGTGGCATACCATAGTGAGACACTCTCTGATGATGTCCGGAAATACCCCACCTATGACAAGGAAATGTATTCCATTGTACAAGCATGTCGTCAATGGAAACATTACATTTTGGGGAAAGAGACAATCATACACACTGATCACAAGCCTCTGCAGTTCATACAGACACAGGAGAAGTCACAGAATGACCACCATCAGAAGTGGTCCACCTACCTGCAACAGTTCCATATCAACATCAAGTATAAGACATGTATCTCCAATTGTTTCACTGACTGTGTCAGTCAACATCATGTGGCTGCACTCACCACTGTGCTCCAGTTCTATGGAAATGAATCATCAGAGTGGCTCGAACTTTATCAGCGAGATCCGAACTTCGCCACCACATATCAACTCTTGGGTACATGCGCCACTATCACTAAATTTCACATTCATGATAGACTCTTATGCCACCTGGACCATCTCTGTGCTCCTACAAGTGAGCGTGGAAATATGATTTGTGAAGCCCACTACAGTCGGGTGGAAGGACATTTGGCGTAGAGAAAATTGTGGTCATTCTTTAGAAACATTTTTATTGGCCAAAACTTCGACAGGACGTCAGCAAGTATATCTTATCTTGCACTGCCTGGGCCATTTCCAACCCAACCATCAAGAATCAAGGCTTATAAACCCCTCTTCATATTCTCGAGAAGTCATGGGAATCCATCTCAACGGATTACATGTCTGGTTTGTCATCCACCAAGCACGAAAATCACTACATGTTTGTGGTCGTCGATCGATTTTCGAAGATGGCCATCCTCACAACTTGTAAGAAGAATGTCACAGCATCCAAGGCTGCCAAGATATTCTTCAAACAAGTTTGGGTCCACTTTGGGATACCGCATATCATCATCTTTGACCAAGACAATAGGTTCCTCAACACCTTTTGGTCGAGTCTCTAGTCTCTGCTAGACACCAAGCTCACAAAATCCACCGCTTTCCACCCCCAAATCGATGGCCAAACTGAGGTCATCAATCAGATGATTGTGCACATCTTGCACATGTACAATTCTAATAATCCTCGTAAATGGGACGAGAGTCTCCCATATGTCCAACACAACTACAATAGGGCTCTCTATAGTTCCACCAGCCACAACCCATTTCAGGTTTGTCTCAGATTCCAACCATTGGGACCCATTGATGTTGCACTTCCTCTTGCCACTGCACAGACAAAATCTTCCCTTGATCAATCTGTGATCGAAAAAGCCACCATATTCATTGAGATAATTCAACACATCCGCCAACAGGTCCAGTAGATTTTATAGAAATCTAATGTGAAGTACAAGCAATGCCACAATCAACATAGGGTACCACACCAATTTCAGGCTGGCGACAAAGTCTGGTTACATTTCTAGAAGGAGCATTTCACCGGGCCCCATCAAAATCTTCTTCCACTCCGTTATGGGCCTTGCACTATCACCAAGGCTATGGGTAGCAATGCTTTTGAGCTCAACAGTCCACCCTTCCTTGGTCTGCATCCAATATTCAATGTGGACCTCCTTTGGCCATATTTTCCACCATTATTGGACACCTCTAAGATCATCGAATAGTTGACACCAATAGAGCTCAACCCTGACTACATGGAAAAATCATCCATCGATCAAATCGTGGACACACAGGTCAAGGGCACTCACCAACTGTGTATCTATCTTTATCGGGTTGTCAAGGCAGGGCAACTTCTACACCAAGGAAAGTGGCTCACCCGGGGCCAAATCTAGTAGAAGTTTCCTCACATGATGGGGGAACTCAATGCAATGAAGACCATTTCTCCCTAAGGGGGGAGGATTGGTCTAGGTGGATATTGGTGGCCACCCACCTATTCCAACTAGCTCCTCATGTCCGTTTTTGTTCAACACGTCTTTCTGTACTGCTTTATAATTGTGAGTTATAAACTTTTGGGGATTTCTGAAGCCTCACACATTCTCTAGGTGGATACGGGTGGCCTCTCGCCTAATCCAACTAGATTATTTTGTATGTTTTCATGTCAGCACATCTTATTGTACTTTCAAGGCTGTTTTAGGGCCTTAAAATTTTTTTTTTTTGGCTCGCCACAGTCAGATTGTAGACGGAGTCAGAGTCTAACGATGGAATGTGTAGTTATCTGAAAGAACTTTCCAACAGGCTATCACGTGCCTAAAACAGAGGTCGTATGAAAAAGTTATGACCCTAGGAAGTTGAGGTACCAAATTACACCAACTTGCCCATAGGGACCACATGACTTTTGGCGTTTCACCTTCTAGGGCTAGGTTTTTGGATGTCTAGGGTTTTTGAATTCATGAGTAATATGAAAGGGCCTATGGAGCCTCATTTTAATCCATTCTTCTCAGATGGATGCACACCACAGCCACATCTCTTCTCAGAGATAGCTGCCACCATTCGAGCAAGTTTCAGTTTTGCAGTTTTACAGTTGCAACCATTTCATTATTTAATAGAAGATATTGTTCACTGGATATTTGCGTTATTCTACCTATCTCCGTGTTTATTGTATTTAGTCTATTAATCAGTTCATTCCGCTCCTAAATCTGGATCAGTCATTGTTATAGCAAGATTTGCCTCACCATTGCTATCTTGCACAGAGGGCCTTTTTCCATTTCCCTATGTAGACTCATCATCCTCTTTTGATGAATCCAGAGCTAAAAATATACTTTTTTCCACATATACTCTCCCTATATGCTATGCAAGATGCGTATATTCTTGTTGATCTACTACAGACCACGTACATCGGGATTTGTGCCAAAAAATACAAAATGAGGTCGGGTTTCCATGTCATGATAGGAGATCTCTGATCCTTGGCCTTCCATATACTGGAAACGTTCTGCCTCGGCCCTTCAGTTGCATTCTGAAGGCTATAAAAGCACAATTTCAAGCTATGGAAAAAAAAGAGAAAGCATTCAACTTTGAGAGCAAAGTTACTCTGGATAAATTACTTCATATTGAGTCTGCATCCCTTTGTCCCTCAAGTCTGAACACAGTGTTCAGCCCCCAAGCTCTTTCCCTATTGTTGAGAGGACCTCATTGCCTATTTCCTATGAGCTTGCCTTTGGTGGAGGATTGAAGTGGAAGAGACCCAGTTGGAAGGAACTTGGTTTCTTGGTTTCGAACCGTGCCGACACGGAAGTCTGTATCGTTGTCACTTCTGCTGATCAATTATTAATAGAAATACTCCTTTCCCATCCTATTGATATATTTAAAATATATGATTATTATCCATGGGCGTGTTTGTAATGTTTATTAATGGATTATGCTATCTGATGTGCTAACCCCCTTTATATTATCACTATATACTTGCTCTTCTTGTTTGTTGAGAACTTCTTGCAAGTATAAAGCTTTGGGTCAAAGTGCTCAACGGTGGAACATCATGAAACGTTGGATCAAGGTAGGCCTCTTTCTTATATTGCACATTAGTTTATATAGCATATGTTGGAATTGAGTTGATTTATGCAGTCATACCTGTCTGTTGTGGTTTACCCTTGGCCATAGAGCGTTTTTCCCTTGTAAAAGAAATGACAACTCCACTGGGGACAAATCTTCCTTCTAACGGTTGAAGTACGTTTTATTCTTGCATTGATCTTTTTCCTTTGTGTTTCTTGTCATATCATTGCTTGACAGATTTTGTTCACTCTGGGTCTAAGTTTTCAGCCTTCTTTCCTTTGCCTGGCCTTGTTTTAAATCATATACGCTCCTTTTTCGCAGACAGTCATGTATACACGCTTGTTGTCTTACTGCAGGATGCGTATATATGCCCTGTTCTCCTGAACAGTTGCGTATGCCAGTTCCCTTTGCTTGTTTTCATTGTTTAGTGATTGTTGGGTGAGTTTTGAGGATTGCTGAGCCTTCTTGGGCCTCTGTAGTGCATGTTGAGTTTCTATAGGTTGACAAGAAACTTGTTGGGAGTTGAATTTTTGGGTGTAGTATTTCTCTTTGTTTTTCATCCTTGTTGTCCTTGAACCCTAGGTTGTTTGCTTGGCTGCTTGGTATTTTGCTTTAGTTATTTCATTTATATGCATTAGAATTTATATATCATGTTTCTTTATAGTTCATACATTTTCTCTTTAATATATTGAAAATATGAAAAAATAGGCATTTTTCATTGGTCAATATTTTTGTCTTTGAGTCTTTATCATTAGCTTAGTTCATTTAGCAAAAGATTGCATTTTACTTCTGAATTGCAGAGTTGAAATTGAAAATTGCATTGTTTTTATTAGCATATCATTCATTGAAAAGTTAAAGATAGACTTTGCATTATATCCATATTTATTTTCTTGCAGAGTCATAACATCATGAGTTTCACTTCCATACCTTTTTTAGTAACCGCGGCCAATAAAATTTACTCTTTAAACTAAAATTGATTAGTCACGATTTTATTTTTTAGGGTGCAGAAACTAGCCTAGGATTTAGTGCCTTGGAATAGGATTTTGTGAGTAAACTTCTCCAAGGCAATTAAATCAACATATGTGTCTGAGACAGGGAGTTGAGAAGTCCATTGTATAATTGGTAATATCAGGAGGCCTCGCTCACACTAGAGTTAATCACGAGATCACGTGAAGTTAGTTGAAGGGATAACCCCTAGATACTCACCTAGCGTTAGAGATATTTCTGTGGATTTATTCATATTTCGGGATCTTGCTAGTACCCATACCTCTGTGAGAGGCAGTGCTTTCAAGGTTTTGGGCTTTGCTACCCTACCCTTACGGTGATCCCGACTTATGAATTCTCACCTGTGCATCGGCTATACAGTGGTATATTAGTTTCTTGACTTAGGTATCTCATAGGTTACTTGCAGGGGTTATTCTGCTTGTACCCTAGGTCAAATAGGGGTCAGACAACACACAGCCTTTATGGAGGATTACCTCTTCGAGGGGATCTGACCGACTGGTTGTTAAGACCACGAGGGCCCCTATAACTAATCCTGTTACCTCCAAACTTTATCGGGGAGTCTCAGGTCCCTCTTGGACGAGACATACCTTCTTTAGTGAGGGAGGCCACTCAACCACTTTTTCCCGTTTGCATGCATATTGGTCGTTTGACTTTTTGGTATGCTCTTTGATTATTAGTTGACCATAGGATTTCATGTTGAGTCTTTGTTATCATGGATAGTGGATTTTATTTTGCTCCCTCATTTACTGCTACCCCCCCATGACGTTCATGGGGGAAAATCCATCCGCTTTCTATAATGGTATGAAAAATTATAATACTCAGTCAACGCCTTGGGTATCTAATCATTTTTCTCATAATATGCTTGATATGTCTTCACACTTTCCATTCTCTGTCTCGCCTCCTTATGTGAATACAAGTTTTGGGTCTGGGGGCATGATGCCTCCTTCTTATCCCTCTCCGTTTGGTGGGAGTCATGTCCTTCAAACACCTCTTCCTGTAGGAGGTTGGAATATTCCTTCCTACAGATCCACTATGCAAGAAGAAAGTGCCCAATTAAGAAATCATTTTAATTGTTACACTCTATCCACTTATCCTTCTTCTGCTATGTTGGTTCCTACGAACACTTTTCCCATGGTGGAACTTCGTCCGTTCTCTGGTGTTTCATCCGCGGGGAATTATTTTTATAATATGGGCAAACCCCCTCATGAAGTTCCTTTGTCTGGGGGAAACATATATCCTCACATGAGTAACCCTTGTCATGTTGTTTTCTCTTCGCAAGCAGCTTCGATGCCCTTACAACCCTTTATGAATTAGTATAGAGGAGGATACTATCTTGTTAGACCGCGATAGGGTGTAAACCAGGATCCTTCCTGGCCTGCAATTTCTCAGACCCAATATTTCCTTGGACCTTGGTATCAAATGTCGCAATTCACCACTGACACAAGTCCAGTCACTGCGTGTCATACTAGTATTATATCACCAACCTCTTCTAGTCATGTTGGAGATTGGTTGACAACCTCTGCTAGTCATGTTGGGGATTCATCACCAACCTCTGCTAGTCATGTTGGGGATCCATCACCAACCTCTGCTAGTCATGTTGGGGATTCATCGCCAACCTCTACTAGTCATGTTGGGGATTCATAACCAACATCTCCTAGTCATGTTGGATATTTTATGCTAGCCTCTGCAAGTCATGTTGGGAGCATGTCACCAGCCACTGCAAGTGATGTTGGGGGCATTCATATGATTGAGAAGCCTAGACGTCTCAGAAGTAATCCTAGATTCCTTTGTAGGATTCGCGAAGGAAGTCACCTTACTCATTTGTGTCCTGTTACTACTGGGATACCAGAAGCATGGGGCTCACCTAAGGGCCCTTCAGGTTCTGAGGCATCTATGGTTTCACAACACTCTGTTCCTTCTTTGGTTGATACAATAGTCATGCCAATGCAATATTCAACTGACACCCATTTTCCTTTAGGGGTTTATGCATCCTTTGAACTTGTTGTCTCACATCCCATTTGACCTGTGGTTGTGTCGATGCAATATTTGACTAGCATGTCTTCTATGTTCGGGAGTGATGCGTCTCTTTACCTTGTTGTCTTCCATCTTATTCAACCAATGGTTGTGTCGATGCAATCTTTGACCGATGACACTCCTTTTTTTTGGGGGTGATGCACCTCTTGAACTTGTTGTCTCACATCCTATTCAATCAATGGTTGAAGAAGTGGTTGTGCCGATGAAAATTTCGGTTGACCCCACTATTCTCTTGGAGAGTGGAAAGTCTAAGGAAGAGGTCATGCCAATGCAATTTTTGGTCGATCCCACTCTTTTAGTTCTGGTTCTGCACCTTCTATGCCATGTCCTTAGCATTTCTATTACTTCATCTTATGAATAAGAGAGAGTTTTTCTCTTCCTGATTTCTCTCCATCCAAGTCTTGACAAGGTTCCCTTTGATTGGGATGGTCTTGTGGGGTATCCAATGCCTCTGCCTATGTATTTTATAGGAAGAGACATTATCCGATATAACACATAGACGATAACCTCCGTTAGCACTTTATCCTCCTTGACTTGGAGAGATTTGGGTCTTCCCAATCTTGTGTCAGTTCTTCGTAAGATACTGACATTCCATATAATATTGGTATGGGAGCCTTGGCCTCCCCTATGGCTTGCTTCCTAGAATCTTCAAAACGAGTCTTAATTAAGCTCTTTTCCTACTCATATAAAAAACCAAAAATATTTCTAAGTGATTTGTCCTTTTCGCACTTGTTAAAATTGGATTTGAAAGGTCATGAGTCTTAGTTAATATTTTTTCCGACTTGTTATAAAAAATAGAAAAGATCGTCGAGTGAACTTGTCTTTTTCACACTCATAAATTGTATTTGAAAAGACGTCTATTTGGCACAAGTTTACCCCTTTTTCACACCAAATAGACTAAAATACATAAAAAAGGAAATTTTTTGGCATTAAGTTGTGATTGCATCTCATGCCCTCGCTTGCAGTATTGAGCCTTCAGCCGGTTCTTGCTTTGCGTTATAAATCGTTGCCTAAGCAGTTTTTGCATCCTCAACCAAGCAGATCCTTGTTTATATCCTTCACAATTTGACACCCTATACCCTAAAGGGAACATCACCCTGAGTGTCCATCTCCTGCATGCACTCCCTTGCATTGAGCATAGGTATGTCCCACTGCTAGAACTAGTTTTGCTTACTTTCTACACTCGTTCCCTCCTCTGTATCATAGCATTAATTTTTTTATGAAAAAACAAATAAAGACAGGCAGGAGGGGAATACAATATTGTAATTGGCAATAGTCATGTCGCCTTTGAACATAGAACAAAGTTATTGAGTTCTTGTGTCATCATAATTTTGGGTTTAGCATGGCCTTAGGAAGCTGATCTAGTTACAGAGTTTTCTCTACCGACTAGTTACTCTTCCAGTCCCTATAGAGAACATTATTGATGCCTCCTACATCTAATAGTCACATCATTGAGTCTATGCTACTAGAGTCCACCATGTCTCATGCTCTTGTAAAAAGGAAGTCTATCAACCTGCGTCGGCCACTCTTCAGAAATCTTGATTTTGCATGTTGGCTATACCCTCAGTTTGTCTCAAAATCACATGATACTATGGTCTTATTATGCACCCTGGCCCTACTTTCATCATTGTTAGGTCACCTTGAACCCAACAATCAACACTTCATCATTGGTCGTTGACTGGGTGGTTTCCCTTGTGTTCAATGGAAAGACATCTATTCATGCTTTGGGATTCATGCAATGTCTTGGTTTCCATTATCCTTATTGGTGGTTTCCTCGCCTTTGTCAACAGTTTTCATCATTCGCTGCTATTCGAAGGGGATTTTTCATGTACCTCTTGCATTTGGCACACGCGGAATACGCACAGGTTCATTGGTTCATGAACATGTTCTTCTTCCGATCTCCACCAAATCATGAAGCTCTTGCTTTGCTCCTTGTGATGATTGATGAGAGAGGCCTCAATGCTCTCCTTTCAGCGGGTCTCTTTCCATCGACTTCAACTCATTTATTATGGATATGGGACCTAGAGTTTTATGAGTACCTTGAGGCTTGCATTCATTAGTGGCAGGCTCTCTCGCCATTGACAAATGAGAATACATCAATGTCTCCTGATCAATGGATTTATCAAGCGTTCAACACCATCTCATTTATTCACACTTGTAGAAATGTACTCAGTGCCTTGATACCTACTTTCATTATTGGTAGGTTGTCTCGCAGTTGTTAATGGTATACCTCAATGACTGGTAATCAAACGATGTCTCATCGTGTTCGAATTCAACTCATTTATTCACATGATGTATACTTGCACCCTTGGTAGATAGTGTAGAAGACTTGAAGACATCACCATGTGGCCACAACTTTCTTGAGCTGTTGCTTTCCCTTCATTGGACCAATACCTATTTGACTTCAGTGATCATGGGAGATCAGATTGTACTCTGTGGTATACATATATCTTCAAATTTATTTTGAGACTGTTTTCACTAGGCCTTGTTCGTGACTATGACAACTTTTGGCATGTAACCTCATTTGTATTTTCCTATTCATGTCCATGCACACTTGTTTGGCATATTTTCCACATGGATCTGCATTGTATTCTTGGCAGCTATGTATGCAAAGTTAGTACATAATGTAATGAGTAATTGAGTTCATCCAACTAGTTCTCTACCACTCCACTTCTGGGTTATTTATAATGTATTTTGGCCATCGCAGATACTCCTCTGATCTCACACATTAGGGGGCATTTTTCCATTTCCCTATGCAGACTTATCATCCCCTTTTGATGAATCCAGAGCTAAAAATATACAGTTTTCCACATATACACTCCCTATCTGCTATGCAAGATGTGTATATGCTTGCTGATCTACTACAACCCACATACATTGGGATTTGTGCCAGAAAATACAAAATGATGTCGGGTTTCCATGTCACGATAGGATATCTCTGATCCTTGGCCTTCCATATACTGGAAATGTTCTGACTCGGCCCTTCAGTTGCATTTTGAAGGCTATAAAAGCACAATTTCGAGCTATGGATAAGAAAGGAGAAAGCATTCAACTTTGAGAGCAAAGTTACTCTAGAGAAATTACTTCATATTGAGTCTGCATCCCTTTGTTCCTCAAGTCTGAACACAGTGAACACAGTGTTCAGGACCTCATTGCCTCTTTCCTATGAGCTTACCTTTGGTGGAGGATTGAAGTGGTGGAGACCCAGTTGGAAGGAACTTGGTTTCTTGGTTTCGAACCATGCCGACACGAAAGTCTGTATCGTTGTCACTTCTGTGAATCAATTATTAATAGAAATAATCCTTTCTCATCCTATTGATATCTTGCAAATATATGATTATCATCCATGGGCATGTTTGTAATGTTTATTAATCGATTATGCTATCTGATGTGCTAACCCCCTTTATATTATCACTGTATACTCACTCTTCTTGTTTGTTGAGAACTTCTTGCAGGTATAAATCTTTGGGTCAAAGTGCTCAACGATGGACCATCATCAAACATTGGATCGAGGTAGGCCTCTTTCTTATATTTCACATTAGTTTATATAGAATATGTTGGAATTGAGTTGATTTCTGCAGTCATACCTGTCTATTGTGGTTTACCATTGGCCATAGAGAGTTTTTCCCTTGTAATAGTCATAGAAATTTTTTCACCACACTTATGTTGTATATGGGATACTCTGCATCAAGTTGTTTGAATCCGTACAAGGTCTTCTTATATCTGCATACATGGGATTATTTCTAGTATACCTCAAGGCCTTGAGATTTCTTTACATAAGCTTCTTCCTCAAATGCTCTACTGGTAGAATAGTCTTTTACAACCAACTGATGTAAAATTCAATCCATGGATACTGCAAGAGATATAATATATCAGATAGAGATATATCTGGTTTACAAGAACAAGTTGTTATCATAGTCTTCTCCTCCTTCTGGAAGAACCTCTAGTTCTGAATCCTGCGATGCTTCCATTTATAACCCTTTTTCACAAATTCTTAAATATATTGTTCTTCATCATAACTTCCATTTCTTCTTCTTTCTTTCTTATAGTGGGTTCAAACCAAGATGGTAGTCTTGTGATTCTCGGTATAATAACCGATTGTTCTGGCTTTTCTTTCTCTTGGAATATTTATGTTCTTCCTCATGTTTCTTTTTATCTCTTGGGTCCATGGAGTTTTCTATAAATTACATGCCCTAAAGATTCCAACTTTTTCCTTTCATCATAGGATCATGGATGTAGATGGACAACCAAGGATACTTTAACACTTCTTTTCGAAGAAGACTTCTTCTAAAGTCACACTGAACACATGCTTCTTTTTATGGCTACTACTTTCAATGGGACATGGATATATACTTCATAATCCTCAAATGGATCATATTATTTAGGATTATCTCCCTCCTAATCCTTTCTTCATACATGAATACATGCTCTTCTTTTGGAATTATGTAACCATCTCCCTCCATCTAAGAGATTACATGCTTTTTTCTGCATCCTTATTGCCTTTTGCAAAGTGTCACTAGTCGTTTTCCAATTTCCTCTTGATTGATGACTTCGTTTTGTTTTGAATTCTCTTGGGTCTCTTCAGGTTTGATTTTGATTTCATCTTATCTTCCAGTTGTTACTTATATAATATCTACCACAGGAGTTGTTACCAAATATTGTCAACATACTTCATCTTTTTCATGTGTATTGCTTGACTTGTAGTCATCGTAATAGAAATCCTTATCATTTTATTCTTCCACAGGTATCATTTCCCTTGAACATATTTTATTCTAAGAAATAGATATACATGATATGTACAGGAACTATGTAAACATAATATATACAAGAGTTTTGAAGAATATTGTTACCTTGACTTAGAAGAAAATGTTTGTTTTATCCTTCTTGACTTTCTTTGAGGGTTCCGTTTCTTCGACAATTATTGCTTCGTCTGTTTCCTTCCTTTTCTTTAACTCATGACAATGGTTCCTATAGTGACCATATTTTCGATAGTTGAAGCATTGTATCTTTGACATATACTTTTCTTGATTTGTTTTCTTCCTTGAGCCAAACTTCTTCTTATTCCTGAAATTCTTGAACATTGCTATCAAATTGTGATCATCATATTTCTTTTGGGGTTTCCCTTTTGCATTAATCCTTGATTCTTCTTTTGCACAACAAGTCAAAATTTGTTCAAATGTGGGATACTCCTTTCTTGTGTTCATGTTTGCAGCAAATGCATCCCATGTCTTGGGAAGACCATTGAGTACTATATTTACCAATTCCTTCTCTGAAATGATTTCTTCAATAGCTTGTAGTTGATCTCTTAACTGAGAGATTCTCACAAGGTATGATGTTATGTTGTCATCGTCATTCATTTTCATGTCACAAAGCTCATTCTTCAGACTCATTCCCTGTCCAAGGTTTTTGACTGAGAAGAGGTTAGTTAGGGCATCATACATCTTCTTAGATGAGTCAATATGAGATATGTAAGGTATCGAGTGGTCTTTTACAGAGTCCACTATTATACTCATGGAATTGATGTCATTGTCTTTGAACTTGTCCATAACTGCAACGTTCTGAGGTTCCTTCTCTTTTTCTTCTTCAAACTATGGTTCCATGATCTTTCCTTTCACGATATCCAACACTTTATTCTTGGCAAGGATGAGATAAATCCTTATCTTCCATGCTCTGAAGTTATAATCCCCTTCTAACTTGTTTTTTGACTTCATAGAGTAAGTCATGACTTCTTTGACTTGGTCAACCTTTGACTTTGACGAAAAACTGAAACTTGACATCTTATCTTGTTGAGAGTACAAGGAGGTGTGCTAGGTTAAGGTGCACTAGGATATCCAAACATTAGGTCAATTTCTTTACTCAAGGTTCTTCAAAAAGAGGGTTAGTGTTTCGTTGCTGCAACAACAACTTTGACTCCAACTACAATTTTAACTGAGAAAATCCTCCCAATCTATCTTCCAATGGTTATACTGTACATAGATAGTGTGGGCCCATAACCTATTAGAAATAATAGCTGTGTTCATTTAACCATTGAAAATATAGCAATATTTTCACCCAACCATAGGTTGAAGCCACCCCCAAGCACCTTAACCTTGACAAAGAATAATTCTGGAAGAAAACCCTAGGCCTAATAGCCAATCAAGGTAGCGTACCTCTCTCCAGGGCTAGCACACCAAGCAATAATAACCAAAGGCCAAGAAGAAAGTCCAAACCATAACCAAGAGAAATTCCAAGCCAAAACCAAAGTTTGCTAGTTGCAATAGTTATAGTTGCAACTCCTTGCCAAACTTGCGCACCATTGGCTTTATGTAGTTGTGAGAGGTGAGGTGACAAATGAGATCTAGCGACCTCTTATTTATAGTCTTCCAAGTGACCTAACTAGGATGACTTCTACTTTTGGAGGCTAATAACTCAATAATAAATATTCTCTTGAGCCGACTTACCTCCTAGGGTTATTATCCAATGTTTTAGGGTTTCTCTTGCTTCTCAGAATATTTTATTCTTGTCATGGTTACACGTGGAGGTTAATACCTCCCACGAATACCATAATATGAACACAATGTAGGATTATGATCTTGAAGTACAAATCTGAGACCTAACTTCAATTGAAATATTGTGTCACAATTTTTTTGAATCCAACAACAGTTAGGTCTAATGTAATAAAGTGGCAAAGGTGGCTCCAACTATGGGTATAGTTGAATCTCCTTGTTTACCATGATCAAAGGAAAAGAATAATCCATATGAATTAAGGTTGGTATTATTTTCTAATAACATCCTCCTAAAGGTTGATTATGCAGTTCTTTTAAGTGATCATTCTTCTTCCATACTTCATCCTTAGCTTCCTTATATTCAAGTGCCAAAGAAAAAGAGAGATTTCCTAACTACTCAAGTCTTCATCCAACTTGCTCACATATTCATTCTTGGGTTTATTAGGGTCTTAAACATGATATCTTCTATAATTTTTCCTATCCAACTTCACAAAAGTGTCATCACGATGGGGATAGTAGCATATGAAAGCTCCATTTGCAAGGATCCCTCTAAATGAGCAGTGGACTTCCTCAACAAAACCATCACCCAAGAGTTTGGGATATGAACCCTAACACCCGTCATAACCGTGACATCCAGATATATATTCAATATTACAACCAAATTGTTTATCACACCAAGCACTTCTATCTCTCTCCTATCCATGGCACAAATGTCTTGGCATGGTCTTATTGTTGGATTACTGAGAGGGGGGTTGAATCAATATTAGAGCAATCTAATCCTTTTTAACCATATAATGCAAGTGTTATATCAATGTAGCATTATCATCCAATATTTGCAGAGTAAATAAACAATGACCAAATGCACAATCATACACATACATAGTACACCATTGTTTTTACATGGACACCCAAAGTGGGAGAAAACCACGAAACTTTTTTTCTTATATGTCTTGAAGAATTACATTCATTGGAAGCACCGAATTCCTTTGTTTTCTAGCTGCAACTGGAAGGAGGCTCCAACCACCTAGTTTCTTAGGCTACAACCTGAGGGAAGCTCCAACTCCCCAATTCTCTAGCTACAACCAGAAGGAGGATACAACCCCCTATGTTCTTTGGCTACAACTGGAAGGTGGTTACAACCACCTTTCCTTGCCCCGTCTAACCTCCCTGATGTATAAGTAGAATGATGGAACCACTGGCACACTATCACTGTGAGATATACTGTTGTAAACATGTACCAATCAACTTGCACCAAAACACTTGTACCAATAACCTGAACCATGCATCAACCATGCATCAACCTGTACCTCAACATGTAATCAACCTGTACCATAAACAAGTGCATCAACCATGCACCAACATGTACCTCAACCTCAACCAAAATCCCTCATCAATTTCAACATCCAAATCTGATTTTTAACTCTGTAATAGACCCGGTGTATATGATCACATACCTGCAAACCTTCCTCAAATTTAACAACAAGAGACTAGCATTTTCATCAAACTTTACTTTAGTCTCACATCACTAGTTTTGGATTAGTCAACAACCCTAACTTGAAATAATCATAACTACGTACCTGTAATGAATAAAAATATGAAAATAGTAAAAAATGTTCTTTAGTGTGTTTTATGAAATTCCTCCAGGTGTCACTACTTGGAACCTCTCAAAAACAGAGTTATGGAAAAAATGGCATACCTTGTTGAATTCTGACTTATTCTAGAGAGAGAACTTGTAGAGCATGCCCTGCGCAGAATATTTGTTGTATAGATCTGAAAATTTTACACATAATACTATAGACTGTACTCTAACCAACACATTTTTCTTACTGAATTCGGATCTGTTATGAATAGTTATGACATTTTTATCTGAAACACTTGTTTTAGACTAGTTTCAGGACTAGCCACAAACACTATTTTCCACGGAGTGTAACTCCAAAAGTACAATGACCCACAAGATGAAATTCGTACCACATCTACTTGGATATGTTTTCTCAATGGCCTCCCAATTTCATGGTCTGAATCATTCTAGAAAAAATGTTATTGTGAAAATGGTGAGATGACCTGTAAATAACATACCTTAGAAAGCATCATAAAAATAATTTATCTTCCTTTGAATTTTGGCCTTCTTTACTTCACCTTCCCTCTAAAATTCGACTTAGATATCCTTTGGTTACCTCTGTCACCTGCAGATATTCAATATTCTCAAGTGTGATTTAAATGAGAGAGCCTTTCCTCTTATTTATACTCTCCAAGTAGCTTTCTTAGAAACATCTTCTAGGCAACTTTGTCCACATAGTCACCTATGCCCAACTTTTCCAAAATTTCCACTTGTCCATGTATCCAATAGACACTTGACCACCTAACCCATTTTCCTCATTTTAGGGTTAACCTTCTTATAATCACTTTGCATAGTTAGAAAGTTCTCCATTTTCTTTATTATTTAAATAATCCTTCTTGACTTTGTCACTTCACTTTATTATTTAAATAATCCTCTTTGATTTTGTCAGTTCACTTTATTATTTCAATAATCCTCTCTGACTTTGTTACTTCACTTTATTATTTAAATAATTGTCTTTGACTTTGTCACTTCACTTTATAATTTAAATATTTTTTTATGTGCAAGAACTTTGACTTCTTTGACCTTTTGGGGTTTCAAGCCAATCATATGAGGGTCCGTCAACTTCGTAAGGCCATAACTCTCAAACAGTGAGGAGTTATGTGACGTTCCACATACCATCCAGAAATGAAATGACATGTACTATCCATCTAAAATAGTCTTACCTGCAAATATATCAAAACTCATACCATTATACATCAAACAAACTTGGGTCCATTACCCAAACCTTTGTGCTACCATAATTCTCTATAGGACTTTATTCAAGGGTTGACATCAATGACAACCAACCCAATTAATAAAAAATCCCCCCCTTTGGCATTGATGCAAACACTCTGATGCAGTATTGAAATCATATCACTCATGCTCTCCCTGGAACCATGCCTACATCTTTGTAACCAACGCTCCCCCTGGAACCATGCCTCTGTCCTCTACATCTAATAAATCTCTCCCCCTTTGTCATCAACGACAAAGGTATCTTTCCATTTGGGGTTGCTCCCCCTAACTGACTTGTCTGATCTCCCAACTTGAACTATCCTCTTTATGGTGATTCCTCATGTACATCTAAGGCATATAAGATAAGAATTCAAAAGAATTCATTTTGGAGGAGAAATAACTCCGAGTCTCTAGTGAAGATACTCAAAGGCTTCCCATGGAAGAGGTTTTGTAAATATGTCTACCACTTGTTATTTTGTACCCACATATTCAAATTTGATGTTCTTTTCTGCAACCTTTTCTCGTAGAAAGTGATACTTGATTGGAATCTGTTTTGTCTTGGAGTGAATCACTGGGTTCTTTGAGATACTAATGGCACTTGTATTATCACAATAGATTGGAATGGGCTCATCATACTCAACTTGTATATTTGTCAGAGTTTTTTTCATCCATAGAACCTGTGTACAACATGTTGTTGTTGCAGTATACTTTTCCTCAGCTGTAGATAAATATATTGATGATTGTTTATTGCTTATGCATGATACTAAACACTCTCCTAACTATAACGTTGCTCCACTGGTGCTTCGTTCCTTTGAGATATCTGAAAATCCTCTTCACTGCTAATACATGTGATTCCTTTGGTGCTACTTGAAATCATACCACCTGTCCAACTGCTTGCATTACATATGGTCTAGATGTTGTCACATATAGTAGGCTAAGAATCATTGACGTGTATTGCCTCTGATCTGTAGACTTTGAATCATCATCTTTTCTCAACTGGTTTGCATGGGAGTGATAACTGGTTTGCAATCTTCCATTCCGAACCTCTTTATCATTTCTATGATATACTTGGTTTGAGAAAAAAAAATCCTTGGTTGCTTTGACGTATATGGAGACCCAGAAAGAAGGATAGTTCTCCAAGTAATGACGTTTAAAATTCATTCTGCATGTCCTTTGCAAATTTATGGCTTAACCTGCCATCATTACTTCCAAAAATAATATCATCAACATACACTTCAATTAATAAAATACTATCTTGATTTATCTTGATGTAGAGGTTGTTGTCTGCACTTCCTTTTCTGAACCATGCCTGCTACAGATATTTATCCAGTCTAGAGTACCATGCTCTAGGAGCCTGTTTTAGACCATACAAGGCCTTCTTTAATTTACACACATAATATGCGTTCTCTAACAACTGAAATCCTTCTGGTTGTTCAATGTAGACTTCTTCTTCAAGTTCCCCATTCAGAAAAGATGATTTTATGTCCATCTAATACACTTTAATATTTTTGGAGCATGCATAATCTAAAAGCAATTAGATTGCTTCTATTTTGGCAACTGGGGAAAATTTCTCTTCAAAGTCGATTCCTTCAACCTGTGCATATCCTTTACATACCAATATAGCTTGGTTCCTTGTAACCTGTCCATCTTCATCCAATTTATTCCTGTATACCCACTTTGTGTCAATCACATTCTTATCCTTTGGTCTTAGAACCAATTCCCAAGTGATATTTTTATCTATTTGATCCAATTCTTCATCCATGGCCTTATTCCAAAATTCATCCTTGCTGGCCTTTTCAAAATAGGTTGGTTCAATCGTAGATGAGAGTTCTAGGTGTGTTTTTTCTGGTGAACGGATTCTTCTTCTAGTATCAACTCCTGCATCTTTGTTTCAGATAAAATGATCTAAAGGATGATTCTTTGGTACTCGTCTTCTAGGTGTCTTTAGAGGCACTTGTTGAACTTTCTCTTCTTCTTCTGTCAGATCCTCTTCATCTTCCCCATTCTACTTCTTTTTCATCTTCTACTTCTTCTTCGTAAAGCTGTTCCATTGATTCATTTTCTTCTTCCTTTAATTCTTCTCTACTCGTTTCATCAATTGTTACGTTGATGCTTTCCACAACTTTGTGCAATCTCAGGTTGTAACACTTGTATGCTTTCCTTATACTTGAGTAACCAACAAGTACTCATGTTTCCACACGAGAGTCAAACTTTCCCATTCTGCCATATTCTCTTTTGATGTAGCATTTGCTTCCAAAAACTTTGAAGTGCTTCACATTTCCTGGTCTTGCTTTCCATAGCTCGTAGGGAGTTTTTTTAGTGTTGTTTCTGAGCATTACTCTATTTTGAATGTGAATTGTTGTATGCACTACCTGTGTCCAAAATATATCTGTCAATTTGGAATCCATTAGCATTGTTCGAGCCATTTCCTGGACTGTCCTATTCTTTCTTTCAACAACTCCATTATGTTGAGGTCTCCTAACAACATATAATTGTCTTTTTATTCCATGCATGTTGCAGTAGTCCATAAATTAATTTGAAGTGAACTCTCCTCCATTATCATATCTCAAGCATTTGATTTTTGAATCCATTTCATTTTCAACCATTTCCTCGTAGACCTTGAAGTTTTCAAAAGTTTATGACTTATTCCTAAGAAAGAAAACTACAGTCATTCTTGTATAATAATCAACTAATAACATAAATTATTTCTCACCTTTTAAACCCTTTGTTGTAGTTGGTCCAACTAGATCAATATGCACAATTTCTAGTGGTCTTGTCATTGAATATTCTTTTGATTTAAACCTGGCCTTTGTTTTCTTTCCTTATTGACAATGCTTGCATAAAGTGTTGGTTGGTTTCATGATCTGCAGAATTTCTCTAACTGCTTCCCTTTTCCTGACTTTGACAAGGTTATCAAAATGTATGTGACCCATTCTTCTGTTCCATAACCAACTTTCATCTTCCTTTCCTAGGAAACACTTTTCATTTCCATTTTCACTTAATACATATATGTTGCTTGAAGTTCTCGCAGCTATTGCAATCAATTTTCTTGAACCTTATTTTCTTCTCTGGAACTTTTTTGAATCGAAAGTAAATTTATGACCTTGGTCACACATTTGAATCACACTTAGAATATTATGTTTCATATCTTCTACTCGTAGAACATTTTCTGCTTTGGTATTCTTGTTCCCAATTCTGACTGTGTCTTTTCCAATGATTTTAGCTGAATCATCATTTCTGAAGGAGACTGATCCATCTCTTTCCTTTCTTAATGTAAGAAACTTGTTTCTATCACCTATCATGTGTTTTGAATAGCCACGATCAACATACCAACCACATTTATTCTTCTTAGCTTGTAGAGCGAGTGTGAATTCTTCATTGCTATATTGATTTTGCTTTCTTATCCATGTCCTTTTCTGAGGTTCATGTATGTGACTGTAGTTGTTCTGTTGTGGTTCTGTAGGAGGGACTTTCATTCTGCAATATTTGGCCATGTGTCTAAAGTTGTTACATTTGTAGCATTCCACTTCAGTGCTCAAAGATTCAAACCTGTTGTAACTTCTTCTCCGTGGTTCACTAGGCCTTCTTGGATAACCCTTTTGTGTATGACTTTCAAATTTGTTTATGTTCATGTTGTTATCTCTGAAATTCACAGCTTTATGTCCAAAATTATTACATGCATAACATAAACCAGGAAAGATAGTTTGATACCTGGGAGTTGAAGATCTTCTGAAAGGAGCGATTCTTATGAATTATTATTCTTCCTTAGGCCTATCTGTTTTTGTCGGTCATTGATTCTGAAATCTGAATCTTCTCGATGGAGGAGTTTCCCTATAATTTTCTTTGTAGACCTTCCTATCCCCTTTGATTGTTTCTGCATAGCTTTTTGGATATGTTTCTTGTTCTTTTGTTTTTGAGCTTGATCCATTTTTTGTCTGATTGTATCCAAGTCCGAACTTGTCATGATGGGGTTTTTGACTACTAATAATGTCATTCATAACTTTTGAGTTGTTCTGCATATTTTTCTTTTGAAGATCCTTTCTTAATGTGACAATTTCTGCTTCTAAATTTCCAATGATCATGTCTCTTCCTTCTAGTTTTTTTTTTAGTGCTTCTTCAATTCTTTTATTTTCTTCAATTTTAACCTTCAAATTGTGATAATTTGTTATAGTTCCCGAGTGTTTTCTTTCTTGTCTAGTCCCATTTGTAGTTTCCTGTTTTTCTTATTTTCTCTTCTGATAACTTTTATGGAACACAACAATTCTTCTCGGTAGTCAACTTCTACCTCTTCATATTCTTCTTCGGAGTCTTCTTTATCAGATTCTTCTACTGCCATGAATAGAACTCTTTCTATCTCACTATCAGTGACTTCATCTTCATCTGATGATGAGATGTATGTAATTTTTAAACCTGTGAAGTAAATCAATGCATATAGATTCTTAAGAAAAAAGAAATTTAATCAATGGCTCATACACAAAGTACACAAATATTTTATACCGGAAACCCTCAACCGGGAAAACCTTTCTTATATTCATTATATCGAATTTCACCATTCACCATACAATATATACAATGTTTTTAGGTATTCCATAGATACCAAAACCCTAATCCCTTAATCTAGGATTAATTTAGAAAACCGCTAAAAATAGCAAAAACCGCCCAAAAAAAACATTTCGGTGCACTGCCCTGAACGTTGCTCATAACTAGGGGGGGCATACCTCCCCCGGGACCCCCCCTAGAAAAGCGCTCGGCACACACAACACAAAGAGCACTACTAGAGGGATCATCAGACGCAGTTGTCGAATCTGATGCACCCACACACACACATGCAAGGAATATAAGACATACCCAACACTTTTCTTGAAAACTTTCTTTGTGGTTCTTTTGTCTTTATATGTTTGTTTACTATTTGAGTAACCTTCATCATTTCTCTTTTTCTTATGAGGAAATTTGTTAGAAAAATGACCAATACCATCACAACTAAAACAAATCAAAGGAAGCTTACCTTTGTACCTACTATTGGTTCCCTTGTTCAATCTCCTGACAAAGTTGGACACCTCTTCATCATCTTCTGAGACGCCACTATTGTTGTTATGTTCTTTTTCTTTTTGCTTTCCCTTTTTCTTTGACCTTTTGGATGATTTGAAGGTTGCTTATTTTATATCTAGATTTTCTTGTTCAGTTCTCATTTCATATGCTGTGAAGGTTCCATGTAGTTCATCCATGTTTATTGAGTTTAGATCTACTCTTTCTTCTAGTACTGATATCTTAGGGTCAAATCTCATAGGAAGATATATTAGTACCTTTTGAACAATTATAGATTCTTTGATTTCTTCTCCCAATCCCAAGATTGCATTTACTATTTCATTGACTTGTAAAATGTAAGCTGCAATGTTCTCATCTTCTTTCATCTTTAGTTGTTTGAACTAACGTCTGTAAGTTTGAAGTTTTGCTTCTTTGACTTTTTAATCTCCTTCATAAATATTTCGAAGTTTGTCCCAAATCTCTTTAGCGGATTTACATGAATATGCAACTTTGGTGAATACTGATTCTCCAAGACCATTCAAAAGTGCATTTGTGGCTTTGGAATTATTATGACTGAGTTTCATAGCTTTTTCATTTGTCGGCGGAACTATTGGTACTGTGTATCCATCTACAATTGATTGCCAAATTTCAAATCCCCGTGCTTGTATATATGTTTTCATCCTTATGCTCCAAAAGGCATACTTTTTCCATCAAACTGTGGTATTCCATTTTTATACATGTTGTTTCTCACCATGATCTACCTTTTAGTGGTTAAATTGATTTCTGAAGAAACCTGCTCTGATAACAATTGTTGGATTACTAAGAGGGGGGGTGAATCAGTAATAGAGAAATCTAATCCTTTTTAACCATATAATGAAAGTGTTATATCAATGTAGCATTATCATACAATATTTGTAGAGTAAATAAAAAATGAACAAATGAACAATCATAGACATACACAGTACACCAGTGTTTTTATGTGGAAACCCAAAGCGAGAGAAAACTACAAAATGTTTTTTCTTATATGTCTTGAAGAATTACATTCATTGGAAGCACCAACTTCCTTTTTTTTCTAGCTGCAACTAGAAGGAGGCTCCAAACCCCTAGTTTCTCAGGCTACAACTTGAGGGAATCTCCAACTATCCAATTCTCTGGCTACAACCATAAGGAGGCTACAACCCCCTATATTCTTTGGCTGCAACCAGAAGGTGGCTACAACCACCTATCCTTGCCTCGTCCAACTGCCCTGACGTATAAGTAGAATGACAGAACCATTGTCACACTATCACTATGAGATACATTGTTGTAAACTTGTACCAATCAACCTGAACCATTTATCAACCATGCATCAACCTATACCTCAACCTGTAATCCACCCGTACCATAAACAAGTGCATCAACCATGCACCAACCTGTACCTCAACCTCAACCAAAATCCCTCATCAATTTCAACATCCAAATCTGATTTTTAACTCTATAATAGACCTGGTGTATATGATCATATACCTACAAACCTTCCTTAAATTTAACAACAAGATACTAGCATTTTCATCAAACTTTACTTTAGTCTCACATGACTAGTTTTGAATTAGTCAACAACCCTAACTTGAAATAATCATAACTATGTACTTGTAACAAATAAAGATCTGAAAATAGTACAAAATGTTCTTCAGTGTGTTTTATGCAATTCCTCCAGGTGTCACTACTTGGAACCTCTCATAAAATGAGTTATAGCAAAAATGGCATACCTTGTTGAATTCTGGCTTATTCTAGAGAGCGAACTTGTAGAGTGTGCCTCGCACGAAATATTTGTTGTATGGATATTAAACTTTTAGACATAATAATATAGACTGTAATCTAACCAATGCATTTGGTCTTACTATATTTGGATTTGTTATGAAGAAGTTATGATTCTTTTACTTGAAACACTTGTTTTAGACTAGTTTCAGGACTAGCCACAAACCCTATTTTCCATGTAGTGTAACTCAAAAAATATAGCGATCCACAAGATGAAATTTGTATCACATCTACTTGGATATGTTTTCTCAATGGCCTCCCAATTTCACTATCTGAATCATTGTAGAAAAAAAAATTATTGTGAAAATGGTGAGATGACCTATAAATAACATACCTTAGAAAGCATCATCAAAAGAATTTATCCTCCCTTGAATTTCGGCCTTCTTTACTTCACCTTCCCTCTGAAATTTGGCTTAGATATCCTTTGGTTACCTCATTTAACTATACATATTCAATATTCTCAAGTTTGATTAAAATGAGAGAGCCTTTCCTCATATTTATACTCTCCAAGTAGCTTCCTTAGAAGCATCTTCTAGGCCACTTTGTCCACATAGCCACTTTGTCCACATAGTCACCTATGTACAACTTTTACCAAATTGTCACTTGTCCATGTATCCAATAGCCACTTGACCACTTAACCCATTTTCCTGATTTTAGGGTTAACCTTCTTATAACCACTTTCCATAATTAGAAAGTTTTCCATTTACTTTATTATTTAAATTATCCTCCTTGACTTTGTCACTTCACTTTATTATTTAAATAAACCTCTTTTATTTTGTTACTTCAATTTATTATTTAAATAATTCTCTTTGACTTTGTCACTTCAATTTATTATTTAAATATTTTTTTCTTTGCAGACACTTTGACTTATTTGACCTTTTGGCATTTCAAGCCAATCATATGAGGGTCCTTCAACTTCGTAAGGCCATAACTCTCAAACCGTGAGGAGTTATGTGACGTTCCACATACCACCGGAAATGGCATGACATGTACTATACATATAGAATAGTATTACCTACAAATATATCAAAACACATACCATTATACATCAAACAAAATTGGGTCCATTACCCAAACCTTTGTCCTATCAGAATTCGCTACAGGACTTTCTTCAAGGGTTGACATCAATGAAAATCAACCCAATTAATCAAAACTTGTTACCTTGAGGACTAATTGTTACATTGTTTTCAAAGGCATGACATTGGTTGATTCCCCAGAGTCCAACAAACAATTTTGCAATAAAAAATTGTTTACTTTCAAAGATATTTAAAAGACTTCTTCAACGCTTCTTTTCGAAGAAGACTTCTTCTAAAGTCACACTGAACACATGCTTCTTTTCATGGCTACTACTTTCAATGGGAACATGGATAGATACTTCAAAATCCTCAATGGATCATATTATTTAGGATTAGCTCCCTCCTAATCCTTGCTTCATACATGAATAGATGTTGTTCTTTTTGAATTATGTAATTAGCTCCCTCCATCTAAGAGAGTCCACACTTTTCTCTGCATCCTTATTGCCTTTTGCAAAGTGTCAGGGGTCTTGATTTCTTTATCCAGTTTCCTCTTGATTGCTAACTTCTTTCTGTTTTGACATCTTTTGGGTCTCTTCAGGTTTGATTATGATTTCGTCTTATATGACAGTTGTTAACACATGTATGAGTTGGTAACAACTGTAGCTCGAGAGGTCCACATGAATTTTTACCAAATATTGTCAACATACTTCATCTTTTTCATGTGTATTGCTTGAATTGTAGTCACCGTAATAGAAATCCTTATCCTTTTATTCTTCCATAGGTATTGTTTCCCTTGAACATATTTTCTTCTAAGAAATAGATATACATTATATGTACAGGAACTATGTAAACATGATATCTACAAGAGTTTTGAAGAATATTGTTACCTTGACTTAGAAGAAGAAGTTTGTTTTATCCTGCTTGACTTTCTTTGAGGGTTCCCTTTCTTCGACAACTGTTGCTTCATTTTTTTCCTTCCTTTTCTTTAACTTGGGACAATGGTTCCTGTAGTGACCATATTTTTGATAGTTGAAGCATTGTATCTTTGACATATCCTTTTCTTGATTTGGTTTCTTCCTTGATCCAAACTTCTTCTTATTCCTGAAATTATTGAACCTTGTTGTGAAAGCTTGATCATCGTATTTATTTTGGGGTTTCTCTTTTGCATTAATCCTTGATTCTTCTTGTGCATAGAAAGTCCAAAGTTCTTCAAATGTGGGATACTCCTTTCTTGTGTTCATGCTTGCGACAAATGCATCCCATGTCTTGGGAAGACCATTGAGTACTATATTTACTAACTCCTTCTCTGAAATGATTTCTTCAATAGCTTGTAGTTGATCTCTTAACTGAGAGATTATCACAAGTTATGATGTTATGTTGTCATCATCATTCATTTTCATGTCACAGAGCTCATTCTTCAGACTCATTAATTGTAAAATGTTTTTGACTGAGAAGAGGTTAGTTAGGGCATCATACATCTTCTTAGATGAGTCAAGATGATAGATGTAGGGTATCAAGTGGTATTTTACAGAGTCCATTGTGATACTCATGGAATTAATGTCATTTTATTTGAACATCTCCATAACTGCAATGTTTTGAGGTTCCTTCTCTTTTGCTTCTTCAAAATGTGATTCCACGATCTTTCCTTTTGGGGCCCGCAAAACTTTTGGCTTTTCATCTTTTGGGGTTAGGTTTTTGGGTTTTACTTATGTTAAAAAGGCCTTTTGAGCCTCATTTTAATAATCATCTTCTTGCGAATGTGAGTAGTTGGCACGTCTCTTCTCAGAGATAAGATTCCACCATTCTAGCGAGTCTTTCACTCTGTATTTTACAGTCTTTGTACAGTTTCATTCATTAATAGAAATCATATTATTGTGGATCTTTGTTTATGATTGCATCTCTGATACATTCATGTTATATTGTTGGATATATGAGAGATCTCTGTATATTTCTTTATTATATCTCCGCTCTCATTTTGTACCAAAAATAATATGGATCATCGGAGTTTGTATTCCTCCGAACCTTCAACTCTTTAAAGGGTTTTATTAGACACTTATTTGGATTTTGGATCTACACACCCCTTGCAATAGACCTTTACACACACTTCTCCGAGTAACCTCTTGAGCTACTCCTCCTAAGTTTTTGGTTCAAAAACTCTGTTGATGCACTCCTTGCGGACAATATGTAGGCTCGACATACAATTCCCACGTTATGTCTCTTGAGATCTAAGTGGAATCAGACTCTATCAATGCACTCTTTGCGGACACTACACACTCCTTGCATAAGCTCGTGGAAGATAAACAAGTGAAACATATCTAATGTTTCATAGATTCATACATTCAACAATATAATTCATACATTCATGAAACACAAAATAAAAAAGAATATTAAACAACAATAACACCTCACATTTGGATCAATATCTCTCTGTTATCTTCATTCAAATGTAAATGGCTACAGCTATGAAAAGACAATAACTAAAATTCACAATCTCCTACTAAATTGTAGCTACCATTGTATCCAATAGCCTAATCTCCAGCAGCCTCATTTGAGCATACAACACCTCTATTTATACCAGAGGGCTCCTAGGGCTTCCCCTGACTACCTATCTTCTTGAAGTAAAAACTAACTACCACTTAAGCTCCGTTACATTAAAGTCTAAGAGTGAAACTCCCAGATCTCTCATGATCATTTAGCTTCCAAGCATTTAGATATTATTCAGTTTTCAATTCATTCAAAAAGATTTGGAGGAAACACCAGAGTTCAAGATTCCAAAATAATTCAAAAGGTGCACTAGGGTGCTGAGTTATCTCTCCACATGTTCTTTTCTGATGATTCTCCTGCATCATACTCCCCTAGGCAAAAATTCATGGACTCTTGTCCATGAGCTCCTGCACTAACTTTTCATGCTTCTGGATATCAACTTCATTTACCCAACTGGCATCTACTATTGGTTGTCCTTTCCACTTTACCAAATACTCAAAGTATGTCTTTCTCTGGGTCTTCTTGTCAATCCTCTGATCAATTATCTTTTCCATCTGTGGCTTTTTCGCTAAAGGAATATACTTCTCCCACTGAATCTCTTTCTAGTCTCCCGATTATTTTGTGTCATTTTCCCTATAAGGATACACCCACATCCTCTGACAACTCTATCTCATAAGCATTGGCACCAAATTTCTTTAGGATCTTGCATGGTCCTATCTTCTTTAGCTTCAATTTGTTATATGTCCTTGTTGGGAATCTCTCCTTCCTGAGATGTGCCAAAACTTGATCTCCTACTTCAAATTGAAGTTCTCTCCTATGTTGGTAAACTCTTCGTTTATACTCTCTAATACTGTTCTGCAATTGTTTCTTAATATGATTATGAAGCTTCTACATTTTTGTAGCGAAGTCTTATGCTCTGACGCTTATGAATTCATTATTCTTGAGCTCTCTTAATTTTGATAATCCTCTTGGATTCATTCCATAAACTATCTGGAATGGGCTCTTTCCCATACTTCTGTTTACTGAGTCATTGTATGCAAACTCTGCTTGTGACAGAATTTGATCCCATTGGCTATGATGTTCAATGACCAAACTCCTTAGCAAATCTCCTAAACTGCCATTCCCTTTTGTCTCAGGTTCCGCAACATCCTAAACAAATTTATCTAATAGTCCTTGGGTATGAACTTATCCTTCAACTTAGCTACCATTATGTCCCAACTCTTAATCTTTTTCTTACCTTTGCTTTGTCTGTCATCCTGCAATTCACCCCACCATAGCGCTGCATGTCCTTTTAATATGGTGACATCATGTCTCACCTTCTTCTCCTCATCGACATCTTCATAGTCAAAGTACTTGTCCATGGACCTTATCCAATCCAGCAACTCTTTAGGATCCAAGTTTCCTTCATACATTGGTATCTCTATATTTTCTCTAGCTCCCAATTTGACAACCGCTTTCAGCAAGCGTTCCTCGGTATCATTTTCCCCTGAAGCTTCTTCAACCTCTGTTTCTTCAATTTCTGCATCATTGTCATCTCCAGCATCAGGTTCTCTTCTTTGCGTTGTATCCATTACATCCAACCTTGCGTGAAGTTCTCTCATTTATCTTTCTACAACTCGATTTTCTACAGGCATCTCTGCATGTCTTCTAGGTGGCATTTTATTGATGTATCTGATACCACTTGATGATATCAACCTACTTCTTTGTCTCCTCTTCCTACATAAATCAATTATGTGGCTATGATACCACTTGATGGTATCTGAGTATCTCTGTTGTCTATTCTCCGCTACCTAAAAATAAATTCAGGTTATGATACCACTTGATGAAGACCCCCCTTTTCTCCTAAGGGTTCCACGACCTCCTCATCTTGGATATCCAAATTCCCAACCTGAATTGTCTCTTTGGGCCTTCAATAGACCCTGAATAATAATTTCACATGTGATGTCACCTGCAGGTTCGAATTTCTCGCAACCACTATTTTTTGGCGCTTTGGAAACACCAACTCGTGAGCATTAGCTCCCATGCTAGACTCTCTTTCTTCTAGGTGACCAAGGCTATGACTTTGGGCCAACTCCTTCATGACTTCAGACATCGACGATTCCATAACCTCCACCCTTCATTCCTTCCGAAACACTTTCTTCCAAATTCACGGATTTCTACAGCGTGTCTTCGTGGATCCGAAGATCCAGTTGTACTTCGGGTTTCATGAATAATTCACTCACCCCACACTCAACTCCTCCAGACCTCTATCTCTCAGATTTTCTAATATGCTGCCATTTTTCCTCTTTGCAGCCAATGATTAAGATCCCTTCATGACTTCGTGACTTCGAAGATACCGCTTCTTAAACACTTCAAATACTCTGAACTCCGAAATGTCGAAACGCTTCAGGGCTATCCTCCATGCAACTTCTCCAGATCTGAAAATATGGAATGATTTTGATCCCTTTAGAATGGATCTTACTTGTTGATTTTGGGATACTTTAAAGGACTCCTCCCTTTGAAGATTTCTCTCATTTACTCTTCGGAGTTTGTCTTCCTCTGTACCTTTAACTCTTTAAAGGGTTTCTTCGACACTTAGTCAGATTTTGTATTTTCACATGCCTTGCAACAGACCTTCACACACACTTCTGCAAGTAACCTCTCGAGCTACTCCTCCTAAGTTTTTGGTTCAAAAAATCTGTCGATGCACTCCTTGCGGATGATATGTATGCTCTGCATACAATTCCCACATTATCTCTCTTGATCTCTGAGTGTAATCAGAATATGTCAATTGACTCCTTGTGGACAATACACACTCCTTACGTAATCTTGTGGAAGAGGAACATGTGAAACGTATCTAATGTTTCACAGATTCATACATTCAATAGTATAATTCATACATTCATGAAACACAAAATAACAAAGAATATTAAACAACAACAACACCACACATTTGGATCAATATATCTCTGTTATCTTCATTCAAATGTAAATGGCTATAGCTAATAAAAAACAATAACTAAAATTTGCAATCTCCTACTAAATTGCAGCTACCATCGTATCTAGTAGCCTAATCTTCAACAACCTCATTTGGGCATACAACAACTCTACTTATATCAAAGGGATCCTAGAGTTCCCCCTGACTACCTATATTCTCAAAGTAAAATCTAAATACCACTTAAGCTCTGTTACATTAAATTCTAAGAGTGAAACTCCCAGATCTCTCTCGGTCATTCAACTTCCAAGCATTTAGATCTTCTTTAGTTTTAAATCCGTTCAAAAATATTTGCAGGAAACACTAGCATTCAAGATTCCAAAATGATTCAAAAGGCATGCTAGGGCACTGAGTTGTCTCTCCATGTGTGCTTTGCTGATGATTCTCCTGCATCAATAACTAAGAGAAAGTCCAAGACAAAACCAAAATTTTCCAATTGCAGTAGTTGTAATTGCAGCTCCTCTCCAAACTTGTGCACCACTGGCCTTATGCAGTTGTGAGAGGTAAGGTGACAAATGAACTCTAGAACCCTCTTATTTATAGTCTTACAAGTGACCTAACTGGGCAAACTTCTACTTTTGGAGGATAATAACTCAATAATAAATATTCTCTTGAGACGACTTGCCTCATAGGGTTATTATCCAACGTTTTAGGGTTTCTCTTGCTTCTCGAAATATTATATTCTTATCAGGGTTACACGTGGAGGTTAATACATCCCATAGCTACCATAATATCAACATAAGGTAGGATAGTGATCTTGAAGTACAAATCTGAGACCTAAATTCAATTGAAATCTTGTGTCACAATTCTTTTGAATCCAACAACACATAGGGCTAATGTAATCAAGTGGCAAAGGTGTCTCCAACTACGGGTATAGTGGAATCTCCTTGTTTACCATGATCGAAGGAGAAAAAATAACCCATATGACTTAAGGTTGGTCTTCTTTCCTAATAACATCCTCCCAAGGGTTGATTGTGCAGTTCTTTTAAGTGATCATTATTCTTCCATACTTCATCCTTAGCTTCCTTATATTCAAGTGCCAAAGAAAAAGAGAGGATTTCCTAACTACTCGAGTCTTCATCCAACTTGCTCGCATATTCATTCTTGGGTTGATTAGGGTATTCAACATGATATCTTCTATAATTTTCCCTATCCAACTTCACAAAAGTGTCATCACGATGGGGATAGTAGCATATGAAAGGTCCATTTGCAAGGATCCCCCTAAATGAGTAGTGAACTTCCTCAACAAAAGCATTCCCCAAGAGTTTGGGATATCAACGACAACATCTGTCATAACCGCGACATCCAAATATATATTCAATCTTACAACCAAATTATTTATCACACCAAGCACTTCTACCTCTCTCCTATCCATGGCACAAATTTTCTAGTATGATCTCATTACCTCTTGGACTAATTGTTGCATTGTTTTCAGAGGCATGACATTGGTTGATGCCCCAGAGTCCAACAATTTTTTTTTTAATAACAAATTTTTTACTTTCAAAGATACGTAAAACAAGCCACTTCCTCCATTCAATCCTCCTTTTTACACAATTTTCAAGATTATAGATGTATTATCAGAGGACTCTTCCTTTCCTTCACCTAATCCCAAAATTTGTTTGATTTTCTTTCTTTGTGATGGTATATTTTCAAACTCCAAGAAAGGGATAGAGATATGGGATTTAGAAAAGTAGGATTTCAAATCAATATTGATATCTTCACAAGTAGCTTTTGACATGTCCAAAAAAACGCTTGAAGTCTTTGTTGGATGAATTCATTGCTCTCTTTGTAACATCACTTGGGGTTGTAGATATTGGGCCATTTGAGGTTGTGGAATATGAGCACTTGGCTGGGTTGGAGTCTTTTGGGGTTGAGGTTGAACTTGTTTATCCCTTTGTTGATAAGTGACCCAGTCATTTTCTAGGATTATCCTCTTTATTTCTTCCTGAAAGGGTTTAGGGGCTAGAGCTCTGGAAATATTGGATTGATCAAGGTCCCTTTCATTTTCCCATTTAACTTGTTCATTAGGAGAGTTGGAGAAAACATTAATATCATTGCAAAAATAACCGACATAGTTGATAGAGTTTCTTGGCCCATCATTGTAACTCTCACTTGCTAATCTAATAGATTCCTTGGAAACCAAATAAGTGTCTTGTTTATGCAACAAATCACAAGGTTTACACCATGGAAAAGGATCTTCTTCTATTGCATTGTTTGCCTCTAAGGGATTGGGAACCTTTTTTTCTTGATCAAGTTGAACATGTCTGGGTCTATTCCAACCACCTCACCCTCTAGGTTAAAATATATTTTGATGGGCTTGCCTTTCAAAATGGAGTATCTTGTTTTTCATAGCTTGATTTTGTTGTTGGAGGGTTTATGTTTGTTTAGAAAAATGGCTCCCATCAGCTTCATAACATTAGCTATAAAGGTCATCATCTTAATCTCAAAACTTGTAACATTGAAAATATTCTTCTTAGGTTCACTCTTAGTCATGGAAGAGCTTGCTTGGTTGAGTCTTCCAGAAGCAGTAAAATTATTTTCCACCTTACATAGTCTTAACTAGAACCATCTACAATCTATTTTGCAACATTTTGAAGTAAATTTTTTCCAAACGTGCCACAACGACAAATCAGTGACTTAAATGGTTCCAAAGATCTTATGGAACTATTGAATGTTGCCTTGTTTCTGATCACTGTTAAAGGATTTCTTATTTGCATAAAATTGTAGAAAATAAGGTGCATATGTGACGATAATATATATGTTGTTTTGGAAATGTTTTGTAGTTTCTTTCTCCATATATTCCCTAGAAACAAATTGAGGCTTAATATGTGCCAGCGACCTTACAAAACTGCAAACATATTTCAATTCATTTTTACTACATGAGAGAATTGTAAGAAGAGGAGTAAATAAAAATGTAGTTTTGAAAGACTCTAGAGAAAACTGTGGACATTTATTGGAGTATTAATTAGAGTAAATGAAATTATTCTCACCACAAGATCCCAATCACTCCATTGATAAAGATTCATCTGCTACCTTACTTAGATGTCCCCTTCCACTTTGTTGTAACATTATACACTATACCATACTCCCCTAATATGTTCAATATAAGTTTATCTCAAAATAATTCCAAATTGAAGGTTCTAAGTAGAGATATCCACTCTCTGAACTTAATTGATCCATCTATTACAACCAGAGGATGAGATCTTACTCGAAATTTCTTGTAAAATAGTTAACATGGTCCATAATGAACAAGGCTTTGTTGTTGTAACCTTTTAAAAGAATAATTCTTACATGACTCTCTCCTATAAAGGTCTTTGTTAAGCCCTAATATTGGCTCATTACCCCTTAATTGGGGCATATTAGATTAGTAATGTTATTTTATTTATGTCGGAATTAGGCCATTAGTTGTAATTATACCTCCTAGTCTCCTATATATACCAAGGAGACATTTTCACTTTGAATCATCTTGTACTTGAACATTTAAGTGGGGTAAAAGGAGGTTGCCCCCTCGAAGAGGCTTATTATCTGAAATTATCTCTTTTTCAAGGCGTTGAATACTTTTCCTAAGGTTTTTCTATGCTATATTGATGTTTGGTTCTTAACATATGGTATCAGAGCTCAAGGTCTTGGGGTTTCGCTGCTACATCTGAGACACCGTGGAATTTTCGCTATAAATTTTTTTCTACAAAGTTTTAGAAGGAACGGTTTGGAGGATATTTAGTAGACAGAACAAGGTACATTGGGTTTAAAATTTAGCTCCTGAGGCCTTATATTTTTGGAGATAAGGCCTTATATTTTTGGAGATACATCCTGTACAAGATAGGGTTCTGGAATCATCCTGAAATAAGTCATTGCGGAATTTTCGCTATAAAAAATTGTCTGTAATGTTTCAGACCCTGAACTCCAGAGTCCATTTACAAAAATTAGTAATGTATCTGTGGTAAAAATATCAGCTTCTGGGTCATCTTAAATTTGTAGATACACCCTGTGTAAGATAGGGTATCTGACTAGTCCTATTGACTAGTCTCAAGAAGGTGTTCTAGGAAAAACAATAATAAATTCTTCCTAGAGTATCCAAATTGCATGGGACTGGTTGCATTGGATCGTGGATAGTCTGTAGTATTTTGGGTGCGAGTTTCAGAATTTTATATCAATTATTTTTTGCAGGGCACACTATACAAGTGAGATCTCTTGGAAAGGCAAAAAATCGGCAAGTTGTGGGGAAGTTACTGTAAATTCCACTTGGCACATCCAATTTTGATCAGACCTGTGGCATTGCAGAGAAGAAATATCAGAGAAATACATAAGAGAAAGTTTCATACCCAGAAGGGAAAAAAATTGGGAGATACAACAAAATAAATATTGTCTAGAAGAACCACCTCAAAATCAAGGTTCAAAAGTGATACTTGGCCAACATGCCACCCAAAAAGGGAACTTATACACCAAATAAGCCTCCAGAAAATCCTACTTGGACTCTTGATGAAGGTGAAGAAATGTTTAGGGACATAAATGAACTACAAAATAAGATGGATTCAATGGAAGCTAAGATGGATTCAATGGAAGCTAAGTTGGATACTAAGA
>ML791961.1:80531-97102 GCA_009831015.1 Picea engelmannii
AAGAGAAAGGAATATGAGGAAAACTCTATGAAGGAAGCAAATTTGGCTGTAACAAATTCAGGTATGATTGATCAAGTTTTATCTATTTCTAGTAATTTACAATATCAAGAAGAATGGTAGTTAGATTCAGGTGCCTCCCACCACATGTGCTCACATAGAAATTGGTTCATTTCTTACGAATCTGTTGATGAGGGTGTAGTGTTTATGGGAAATGGCTTTCCCTGTAACACTATTGGGATTGGCAGTATTAGAATCAGGATATTCAATGGTATTTTTAGGGAATTAACGGATTTTAGATATGTACCTGAGCATAAATCAAATTTGATTTCACTGGGAGTGTTGGATTCTTGTGGATATAAGTATACAAGTCAAGGTGGAGAACTCACATTGTCGAAAGGTAGTTTAGTAGCGATGAAGGAAACAAAAGTTGATAACCTTTAAAAGCTGGAAGGGAGTACCGAAGTAGCATCTAAAGTGACAGATGTATCTTCTTTTTTATGGMAGAAGCATCAAGGTCATAAGATAAAGAAAGAATTGCAGGTACTAGTAAGCAGTACATCATTTCTAGACTTAAAATCTTTGTTTCTGAATTCTTGCTTGTTTTATATCTCTGCAAGTTATGATGGTAGTATAAAGGGATGTTGTGTGTGGGATTCTACTTCTCACAAGGTCATCATTGATAGAGATATAGTATGTATGGAACAACCAAAAGGGTTGATTCAAGTTCCCAGCGGTAAATTTGTTTTCATGCTAGAAAATTCATTGTATGGCCTATTGGTGCCCAAACAAATATACAAGAGGTTTGAATCCTTCACAGTGAGTCAAAATTTTTCAAAGGGTAGGAATGACTATATAGTTTATAGTACATTAACAGTCTTGATGTTATTTGCTGATGATATGCTCGATGCAAGCCGAAGCATGGATAAAATTGGTAAGAAAATGACTTAGGTGGACATGACAATTCAGATGAGGGATCAAGGAGCGACAAAACAAATTATGGGCATGGGAGTATACATAGATGATAATGGTAAACTATGGTTGGAGTTTAGTATGAACATAGTAAAACCAGTTTTTATCCCTCTTGCATTCCATTATAAGTTTTCTTCAAGCATAGGTCCTGTCTATAAAGAAGAAAAGGTTTTGTTTCGTGTAAGTTCAGTAGGAGGTCTGTTGTATGTGATGAAATGGTTAAGACTATATGTTTCACATTCTAATGATGTTTTCAGATACATGACAGTTTCAGGTGTTGCAGTGAAATGGGTTCTTCAGCGTTTGAGAAGCACAAATGTCACGTATAATGGTTACACTGAGATGGTCTGTAATAATTGTAATGTATATTTTACAGGTGTCTTGATAGAAGGATATCTACCACTAAATATGTTTCACAACATAGTTGTGGAAGACATGTTGGAGGTAGAGTGACCCCTCAGGAAATCCAAACTCGCGCAAGTCACACAAGCGAGATCATGAAACCGATTTTATTAGAGAATCTGCAGTGGTGCTTTGCTTCTCTTGGCTTGCATAAAAGGTGATGAACAAAAGGAAGGAGCAAGGTATCAGGTTAATTGTTGTCAAGGTGGAGATCGTTGAGATTTGGTGACAACGAATTCCTCCAAGGATGGATTTGGATCCTATTATTCTGCGTTGGTTGCAAGTAAATAGACCAAGTTCGAATATGGATAGGGATTGCATTTAATAATTAGTTTCTTGTAAATGTATATAAATACATGTAAGCCCATAGAGGCAGAGAGAGAGATATAGAGTGAGAACTTTGTAGTCTGTTGTAATCTCCATGATCTGAATAATAAGACAACTGATGCCTATGCTTGGTGTATGTAGCCCAACGTTTGGGTGAACCATGCGAAATCCCTGTGTTTCTTATTTGTGTGATTGTTAATTATCATATGTGAATTGTGTTTTCCGCATTTGCAATTTTAACACATGCCACAAAATAATTTGAAAAATCCAGTGCTCAAATTGTGCTTAATGAAATTAATTTGAATGAAATTCTAACACCGACTCTAGCACCCGTAGAGAAAGGTTTTATTTGTTTAATAATTGATTTCCTCATTTGGGCATGTCAACCTATTGATACAAAGTCATGATGAAGGTGTTATTGCATAAAACCATACAAATTTCATATGTTATTTTTCCTCATTAAATATGGATGTCTTTTCTCATTAAATAGGATGGTGTCTTTTCTCATTAAATATGGAAGTTTATAAGGTACTCCACTAGGCTTTTATTTATATTTTTTTCACTAGTTTGGTTGAGCAATAAAGATTACCATTACTTATTTTTATTAATATCTATTTTATGTAAGTTTTATATTTCTCTATTTCTTTATTCATTTAACTTTGAAATAACTTGAAGTTGCAAAGACATGAGGAGAAAGACAATTTAATGGACTTGTTTCTCTCCACAAAAGGCATTGAAATTCGATATTATTGCTGCCCTCTATCGTAGGTTCAATTTTTACTTGTGTGAGATGTATGGATTATTATAGTTTATGCTTTGGAATGCATGATTCTCTAAAGCCAATTGTTTGATCGTCAATATTTAGAATAAAGTTTTTGCAAGTTTTCATTTTGATAATGAACGTAGAGCTATCAGATTGGGATTGGTGGAGGTTAGATAGCAACAAACTTGAGAGTGGGATAACTAATTCCTATTCAGTTGAGCCACCTCATTTCCTTTTTATTTTTAGAATGTAGTTACACAAGCATTTAAGGAAGGATAAAAATGCAGCGTTGGGTCCTTTGAAGGGATAGGAATTTTTTTAATTGAAGGTTGGAGTCTCTTAAGAGCCCTACGAGACCATTTTTTTTTTTTTGGGAAGATTACGTGACAATACTGGAGGACTCGCCACTCCTCCACCTAATTGCAGAGTCTAATCCTCCCTTCTTTTATGCCTCACTCCTCCACCTAATTGTAGAGTCTATTCCTCCCCACTTTTATGCCTCTCTCTTGTTTTATACATCTTTTTTCTTCCTGTAATGTATGCATCCTTTGGAAGTGTATTTTATATTCACAATTAATAAATAATGTGTGGTATATCTTCTGTGTGACTATTTGTGTTTCAAGAAGTCTTTGTACATTTATAAGTAGTCCATGATATTCACTATCACTTTATATTTTTTTATGGATACTTCTACAATATTTTGAGAGTGATTAAAGAGCTCTCAAAATAGCTACATGCAATATATGATATTTATTATCCTTTTTCTTCATGGAATGAATATCTTTTCACTTTTGAATATATTTACATTTCACTTAAATGTTTCTTGAATGAGTTTGAACTATTAGATTTGTCATTTCATGTCCATTTGCATATCATATTAGCTAATGATAAAGATCTTTATTCTCATTGTTGGACCATAAAGTATTGATGGTTCATCACACATCTCTTGGGTTCAGTCGATCGAGAGGTCGATCAACATCTGGATATAGTCGGTTGGGTGAATGACTATGAAATTACACCAGTCGATCGAGTAGTTGATGTGCTTGTTGGTCGGACAATCCAATAACAATCAAAGATAGTCGGGTAGTTGATCGACCAACCCAACAATCTACTACAAGTTGGACACACAGGTTTTCGGTTCCAACATCCTTGTCGATCCGACTCGATAGCACAAATTTGGCATAGTCAAATCTAACAACCGACGATTACATGTGGACAAGATCTTCCAAATTCTATGAAATTTGGTTAGATCTTGAGGCTATAAAAAGGAGACCCCGTGGGTCATTATTATCATGGAGATTGTGCAATAGATCATGTGGATCAAGATGTAAAACATGCACTGCGATGTTTTGATCATAGTGCATCTTGTTTAAGTGTTGTAACAGTGTCTTTAGACACCACCCTTTATTTTCAAAATTTTTGTTCCTCTTCGATTATCTGTAGTGATGTGTTTTTTGTTTCATGTTGTGTTCCACTCTATTCCCCAAAAATCGCTAACATTGTTTTATATTTCCATGTATTCTTTGAGTGCCAAAAACAATTTCCATTTTTGGTTCTTGAAGATAATAATTTGTCTCCTAAATATTTTGTATCCTTCATCCAAACTTAGCCTTATGTTTATGCGATGTGGGATAAAGGTGCCCAATGGAAAGGCCATGGTCTAGAAATTTTATTGTAATTTCTTGGATTTAGTTTGCATTCATTTTTCATTTCAATATTTTTAACTACCATTGAAATATGGTATTTAAAGCTTATTGGATAGGGTTGTTGTTGAAGTGATAGTGGGAAGCTAACTTTGAAAATGTTTGAGGGCAACGCCTTTTGGTCCAAAAATCATCTTGCGGCCTAAATTAGGGAGGTTTTTTAGCGTGCAATGGATGCCTCAACATAGTTCCATGGCCAATAATATCTCAAGGAAAACCACCCTATATTACAAGTGGATGTGTGCAATTCATTTCTAGTTCAAACGAGTTTACGAAGGGTACATTATAGAATTTTCCATCGAGTACACCAAATCTTTTAGCGCAACAAAGAGAGAATTTGAGGCTAGACTAAGAGGGAGAATGCTAAAAGAGATACCACTACAGACTATGGGAAAACCATGGATTTTAAATAGAAGTCATGTCGATGAGACTTGAAACTATGGAAACATAAGCCATTGTGGTTGGGAGGTGTTATGGGGAGAAAGGGGAGATGAATAAAGAGAAAAAAGGAAGATGGATCTAGAGGAGTAGAGAAACACTAGAGTAAAGAGGTATGAATGCATAAATGTGCTATGAGAAGAAATAAGGAAGGTATGGATAGATAACTTGAGGAAGAGGGGATACCAAATTTTAAGTAGTATCCAGAGAATAGAAACCAGAAGACACGAGAGAGTGTGAGAGGAGTGAATTGTAGGGAAGGATGAACTAGAGGTGTGCATAGAATAAGAGAGGTCATTGCATGGGTGTGCCACAAAAGAGGAGACACTAGAGTACACTGAGGTAGATGATGATGATCATGATGGATGGTAAGGAATGAAGAGGAATTGGATGAGAAAAATAATTGTGTTTCATATAGTGAATATAGCATGAGTGATGTAGAGGATGGTCCTACTGAAAGTGAGGATATCACAGGAGTTGGAAATTTGTTTCCATAGATGAAATTGGAAGAACCCTCTAGATCTAGTAAAGATGGATTTGGAGAAGTGAGTTAGTATAACCTCCTTTTTGAATAATTCCCCATGCACATTTTATTAGAAGGAGAAATTTCAATCAAAAATGAGGTGAGAAATACAATCCAATAGAGAATAGGAGAAATGGTAAACACAAGTAGAACTGTGGCAAGAAACCTGAATTTGACAATGTTAGAATTATGACAACAATTAAAAGAAGCTACGGTAAAAACCAAATTTACTTGTATTAAATATATGGATGTAATGATGGTGGTTCATATAATAATGAAGACATTTTTTGAACCAATGTAACAAAGGTAGTTCTTGAATTGATGTAATGATGTAACCTATGTTGTAGATAAATATATATCTATGAATCCTTTAACCTATGTTGAGAGACATTTGTAACTTTTAATCCTATTGAATAATAAGATACCGATACTTTTTGTTGTGGATGTTTTTCTTGAGGAAGTGTTAGAGTTTTACCATGAAAATATTTGTGTCTTTTGAATGTGTTTGCTACTGTCCTATTTCTAGTTATTTTCTCCAAATTAATTCAGTGTTACAATTTATATATTCCTCATTCCCAATCAATAAGTGGTATCAGAGCATATGGTCACTAGTCACTCTCATGAAGATGAGTCGTTGTTGGTCACTAGTTGTTGTTGAACACTAAGGGTAAGACAAGCCACATAAAAGGAGGTAGTGAAGGAAAAAGGAATGCCTGATCCATGCGTAGAGGGTGAATATTTGTTTTCTAGGAAATTGGATTGGCATTCTGTCCACGAGGAACAAAGCACCAAGGTTCAAGGTACTCAAAGAGATAAGGTTCAAAGGTATCGTTATACAAGTTCATGAGCAGTGAGGAATCCACAAAGGTCGTATTCAAAGAAAATAATTTTAATTCAGAGCCAATTCCAAACCCTTGTGGAGGTTGCAGATCCTTCTTACCGGATTTGGTGGAGGTACACATATATATTTTTTTAATTCCAAAAGTTGTATTTGAGAAAATTCCACCTGCTATATATATTTTAAAAGGAAAGAAGATTTGGGTGGGCTGAAGACCAATGATTTGTTTTTCAAACCACATAAGTCATAACAATGATTTTTTTCAAACCACATAAGTCATAACAATGATTTTTTTTCAAACCACATAAGTCATAACTTATTGAACCATTTGGTGATCAAACTATATTTGTAAATCAATTATATCATTTATTTTAGCCGATAACCCATTGATTTCTTGGTACTACCTTTAAAATTTAGCAACAACTCCATTCCATTAGTCACATGTGCATAGTTGACAATAACTAACACAAATTTTCATAGTAGAATATTTAGAGAAAAACAAACTCTCATATCAACTAGAGGGAACTTACAACAAAAAGAAATGAAAATGGAAGATATCTTTATAAATCCATGGAAAATATTCTACACACTAATGTACACCATGATATACCACCTACATGTTGAGAAAAGTGTAAAAAATAATACAAGTTTAAAGAATTGATTTTTTTCTTCTTTTCCTACCTAAATTTACATGAGTTCAATTGAACATTCATGGTTTTCCCAAGAGTAGTTTCTATTAAATAATCATCCATATGTAGCAAGTATTCCATAAAATTTTGGATGCATAATCATTTATTTAGAGAAAATATTAAGAAAACCTATTATATGTTCATGGAAAATGTGTATATTTAGTCAAAAAATATAAGTGGAGGAATAACTATACTCATAAATTAGGCTACACGTTTTTTTATTTTTAATGAAAATATGAAAAATATTTTGTATTTTTCATCTAAACTTAATATTATGTTTTTTCAATGTGGGATAAAGGTGTCCAATGGAAAGGTCATGTTCTAGGAATTTGACTGTAATTGCTTGGATTCATTTTTCATTCCTTTTTCCTTTCAATATTTTTAATAACTGCTGAAATATGGTATTTAAAACTTACTAGATAGGCATGTTGTTGAAGTGAGAGTGGGTATATAAATCTAAAAATGTTTGAGGCCTACCCCCTTTGGTCCAAGAGCCAACTTGTGGCCTAAAGCATGGAGGTTATTGAGCCTACAATGGATTTCTTGGCATAGTTCTGTGGCTAGGAACATCTTGAGGAACAACACCATAGATTACAAGTGGACATGTGCAATTCATTTCTAGTTCAAATGAGTTAAGGAAGGGAACATTGTATAATTTTCCATTGAGTAGAAAAAATATTTTCATGCAACAAAGAGATACTTTGAGGTCAGACTGAGACAAAGACTACAAAAAGCAATACCATTGTAGATGAAGATGTTTTTTTTGTTAAGAAAGGCTTGATGTTGATGAGTCTTGACACTGTGGAAGTGTAATACCTTATGTAAGGGGGGTGTTATGGAGATAAAAGTGATCTAGGTGGATATCGATGGCCACCCATCTATTCCACAGGCTCGAAAAACAGTTTTCCATCTTGGCAGTTTTTGACAGTTTTTCGGGTTCCGAACTTCTGTGGCCATTTTGAGGCCCTAAACGACGTGTTTCGGGGAATGAGGGTCCAAGAGACTATCAATGGAAATAGCTTGGACTAGTATAAAATCATTCTTCTTGATTAGATCTTTCCAACGGTGTATCGAGCACCCCAAACAGAGATCGTATGCAAAAGTTATGCTTCGGGGAAGTTGACGTATCAACTACCCCCATCAGGGCCTGCAAACCTTTTGGCTTTTCATCTTCTGGGGTTAGGGTTTTGAATTTTACTTATGTTAAAGAGTACCTTAGAGCCTCATTGTAATAATCATATTCTTGCGAATGCGAGTAGCAGTCACATATCTTGTCAGAGATAAGCTGCCACCATTCTAGGAAGTTTTTCACTCTGTATTTTTACAGTCTCTGTACATTTATTTCATTAATAAAAATCATGTATTACTATATCTCTGTGTTTATGGCTGCATCTCTGATACATTTATGTTATATTATTGGATATCCACGATATATCTGTGCATTTATTTATTATATCTCCACTCTCATTTCGTGTCGAAAATAATCTGGACCAGTGGTATCAGAGCAGGCTGCTCTTGATTGTTTTCTCAGTACATGTCCCCGATGCAGTATGAGTATAGAAAGTTGGGTCTCGAGCTTGTATCTCTGTTATAAACTTAATTTGTACAAGACATGCTTACCTGACATCAGGCCATCTCATATTCCTTCTTTGCTAAGCCATTGCTGAACAACTCTTCTTAAAAACACCCCTTTTAAAGGTCCACGCGCCCTGCTCCACTACTGCACGCGTGTACATGCTAGTTGACTCACTACAACCCGTGTGTACCTACAAAAGAACGAAAAAAGGAAAGTTTCTAACGAAACACACAACTTTGGGTAAGTTAACAAAACCTTTTGGCCATGCATGGACAGTCATTCGACCAAATACCTAGCCCTTTCTAGCCTATAAAAGAAGGGGTAGGGGTCCCATTTAAAAGGAGGAAAATAATAGCAAAGAAACTATACCCAAATTGGCATTCCCTTTGTCCCAACCTTTAGCCATCCTTGTGCAAAGAGAAGTATAGAGCAAAGCAGTTGGAGAATAGTTGAAGAGGATCCCAGGACTAGTTTCGAGGAGCAGTGCCGACCACATATTGTAAGTTTACTCTTGTGAAGATTAATACAAAAAGGAATACTTATCTATCCCACCATATCATGTGTTCAAGTTGAATGTTTATTTTATGATATTGTCACAACTAACCCAACAATTAGTATATGAAATGCATGTTTGTAGCTCTCTGTTTGTGCATGTGTGAATGCAGGTCAGCTTTGGGAGGAGGCTTTCAATCAAAGAGAGAGACAAAACAAAGGAATCGACATCAAACAAAGGACTTAAGGTAGAGTTACTGAATCTTGCTGACACCTTTCTATTGCATGAATGTGGGGTTTTGTGTTGGGAGAATAGGAAGAGTAGAGGCCTTTTGAATGGTCATTTTCTGCATGCATGATCAAAGCCCTTAAATGCTAAGTCCGTAGGAGGGATTTCCCAGCCACAATTGAATTGGTGACCATACTGGGGATCTCTAGGGTTTTCTGGGATTGCTTTCTTGGGTATTTAAAAAATAAATAAATAAAAATTGGTTTCATTCCTTATTTTTAAAGTTTTTGCAAAAGTCTGAGCTAACAAAGATTCTGGTCATCCATACTAGTTGTCTCTGTTTCTTTGCTTGGCTGCATTTTTTTTTTTACAAGAGTCACAGAGGTACACACGACCTGTACAAGGCTTGCACACGTGTACCCATGCCCTACCTTCATACAGCCCACGTGCACACGCTAGCTGATGAAGTGTTAGTCGCGTGTATGATTTCAAAAAATTTCTTTTAGAGAGGGAGTCATCCTCTCCCTTGTCATAAGTGATCCTTCTCAGGGGTTTTCTAGAACTCATTCTAGTCTTTGTTTTTTTCATTTTATAGCTTAGGTTCCACCTCAGATTGGTTTTGTTTTATGAAATTTTCCTTGAATTGTTTCATTTTTTTCTGTCAAAGTAAGTTTCTGAGTCTTCAAGAGTTTCTGGTTCTCAATACCAGTAGTCTCTACCAGTGTTTGATTGCTTGTTTTTTATTTTTGAAGGATTGCAGAGGTAGACATGCTGCCTAAGGCCTGCACACATGTACACACGCCCTGATATTACACAGCCCACGTGCACACACTGGTTGTTGAACTATTAGTAGCATGACTGTTGAGAATTTTTTTGTAAGGAGAGGCAGTCATCCTCTTCCTTATCAAGAGTTAAACCTCTCAGGAATTTCCTTGATTTAGTTTTAGCCTCTGTCATTGCAGTCAACAACTTAGGTTTGGTACAGAAATAGATTTCTTTTTCATTGAAAAGTTTTCCTCAAAATTTTTCTTTCATAGGGTTTTTAGACAAGTGTGAGAATCGATTTTAGCATGCTTGTGTGTTATTTTCGGTGACTCTTTGCGATCTTCGCTTAGTCTAGAAGTTTTCTTGGTCTTTACTTGTTGTCATTTTTCCTTTTTGCTTTGTGAGCATTAAAAATAAATAAAAAAATCTTTTATTTCTTGGTTTGGTTAAGTAGTTGTTGGTTTGCATTAGTAACCAGGAGAAGTATTTTCTTTCATAAGTTCTTGGTTGTTTACTTAGGACATTAAGTAGCTCGTAGTTGAGTGAAATCCTGTTTTGAGTTCGTTGTTCAAAGATCTTAGAAAATTTTAATTTGAAAAGTTGGTTAAAGAATTTAAAAGTGCAAATCTGAATTTGTCAAGAAGAAGTTATTTTGTTTCCAGCTTTCTGTTTATCTTTTCTTTTCGTCTCTCAAAACATCACTAGTTTCACTTTCATAACCTTTGACTTAAGACAAGCCATAAAAATTAACGATTAATTAAAATCAACTAGACTTTATGTTTGTAGGGTCCATAAACTAGTCTAGGCTAGAGCCTTGATTTAGGTTGGAGAGGAAACTCTTCAAGGTTGCAAAACATACATAAGGGTCTATGCTAGGGAGTGTTAAAAGTCTGGTATCGTGAAATTTATCTGAGACCCCCCTCTAACACAGGGGCTAAACACGAGGTCGTGTGAGGAAAGGTAGCAGAGATAACCCCTCCAAAGTTGGACCAAGCGTAGTGGGGAACGCATATAGAGAGCTTGTTTTGGGATTCCGTCAATTGCATTTTCCACGAAGCTTCGTGGGTCTCAAATCCGTTCGAGATCCTCAGTTGTCTTCCCTCTAGGTATTTGGTCTTTCAGAATAAGGGGGCATTCCTCTCGTTCCGAGTACACCCCCTCCAAGCCCTAGGATGGTTTCCTTTGATTGGAATGATCTTATTGAGCCTCGTCTTCCTTCTTATGCACCTTTTCAAATAAGGGTTGAAGTTAATTCAACAAACATTTATCGATGTATTGTGGATGAAGGAGCTTCTGCAAGTATTTTATCCTCCTCGGTTTGGAAAGTCTTAGGATCTCCCGAGATTTTGTCTTCTTCGCATGAGTTGTTGGATTTTGAGAGATGTCCTAGTGAGTATTTGGGGGTTCTTCCTCAGTTACCTATATCTTTAGGTGGGAAGACTGTCCTTGTTGATGTTATAGTGGTGCAAGGCCCGTTAGATTTCAATATGCTTCTCGGTGTGATTATGTATATGCTATGAATGTTGTGGTGTCTACGCTCTTCTGGGTGATGCATTTACCTCACAATGGAAGCATTGTCACTATCGACCAACTGGCATTTTATAATCACCATCCTAATTCGACATTATTTCAGACTACCCCTTTATATGTTCCTAGCATTCATGTAGACTCTACCCCGCCACGGGTTAATTATGTGGCATCTTATACTTGATGTTCAATTGCTTCTGAGAAGGATCCTGTGCAATCATGTTTGCCTTCCCAAGACTTGGTATCAGTAATTGATTCTTTGGTTTACCCAGTAGGGGCATGGGATCCCTTGCTTCCCCCTCTTGGTCCAAGTAATCTTGAGTCTCCTTTTGAGTCTGATCTCGTTGTTTGTAGATCCTCAAGCCCTTGTGCTTGTGATTCTTCATTGATAGACTCCACCAGTCCTCACCAGAGCCTCCATCATCATATGGAATATGGTCAATTTACTTCACCCTTTGGGACTGTCGACCCTCGCTTGCATGATTTCTCGGATTTTGAATTGCCTTCAGATGAGGCTATCCTTGAAGCCATGCCTACAGATTCTATACCGTGGGAGGACTTACACTGTGGTTTTTGTTTTCTTCCCTTATGGGAGACTTCTCAAGTTGAATATCAAAGAGACTCTTGGTCTGAGTCTAGCAGTAGGCTCTACCCGAACCAGTTTCATATATGAGTCATAGCTCCCTACGGGTCTTCTTTTAAGCCCTTTTCAGATCCTCTAAACATGAAAATATTGCCGAGCGATCTTGTGGCCTTTTATGATCGTTAAACTGAAATTTGAAGTCACGTCTGTGCAATGGTAGTTTACCCCTTTTTTGGTCCGGATGGGTAACTATACGAACAAAGGTATACTCTAGGAGTTCTGGTCCCCTAGAAGAGTATTCTCAGGTATAATTTTAACCCTTTTTAGGCCCTAAGAGACTAAATTTATGAAAGAGGAACCCCCACGGAGTCCATAGTTAAGCTCTTTTCAGACTCCCTAAAATTAAAAAGATCGTCAAGTTATCTTATTCTTTCACACTCATTAAACTGGTCCAGAAGAACATTCCTGACTGGAGTCCATAGTTAAGCTTTTTTCAAACTCCTTAAAAATGAAAAAATGGCTGAGTGATCTTGTCTTTATCACACTCGTTAAAATGGTTTTTATTAGACGTTGTTTCGGTGCTAATTTACCCCTTTTTCGAACTGAATCGACTACTTTCGAAAAAGGTACCACAGTGGAGTCTCCTTTTATGTTTTTTTAGACTCTCTAAACATGAAAAATGACCGAGCTTACCTTCTCTGGGCTCATTAAACTTACATCGAAGGAAGTTATCATTTTGTCTTGTTAACCACATTTGCATTACTGCGTCTTTAGCCTAATGCCGGCTCCATGCTGCTCTCAACTGAACCATCTAAAGCATGCCTTATAACGCAAGCCTTGTAGCACTTTGCCTTTGTGTCTTGACACCTTGACCCCTGGAGGGAATTTTTCAAGTGTCCTTGCTTTGAACATAAGTCTTGTCCTTGCGCCTAGAACTAGTATGTTTGCAACACTCATTCCTCTTTTGCAACATAGCATTCTTTTATTCTTTTTCCAAAATTATTGAAAAAGACAAAAAAATCAAATATACCCCAAAAAGAGGAAGGGAAAAGTATTTTATTTTTATTGGCAGCACAATGAGTCGCCCTTGGACAAAGCACATCCTTCCATTTGTTCGTCAAGCTTTGGGATTTAATATGACCTTAGGAAGCTATTCTCGCTACATAGAGTTGTGTCCTCCTCTGTTTGGTTATTCTTCCAAACATATGGAGAGTTTGTGTTGCCTCCTGCATTGTGAACTTATGTCAATGCCATACTGCCTGAGTCTCATCATTTGTCATGCTATTGTCCAAGGGAATTTTTTACGAAGCCTGAGTCAGCCCCTCTGCAGTTTGTCTCTTGCCCTCATGCCCGACCATCCTGCAAGTCCAATCAAGTCTTTGTTCGAAATCAACGAAGCCTTCAGTCTAATCATCAAGATCCTCTAGTCCATGCTCGATGAGCCGTCGAAGACCTCTAGGTAGTGAAGTTGTACACTCATATTACACTCCTAGTCAAGTTTTGAATATTTTTGAAGTTGTTGCTTGAGCTCTGAAGCCATCGTATCCAGCCATTAGGTCTTATCAGCTTCTAGAAGATGGATACTATACATGTATACCTTTGGATTTCGAGATGTAGATCCGATGTGTATTGCTCGTGGCTACACTCTATATAGTTATATGACATGGATCTGCAGTGTATTTGATTGGCAACCATGATTTTATTTTATCTCGAGCATGGGTATGCCCGCCTCGGTGTGACAATTGTTATTTTGCAGATGGCACCTCCTGAATTCTGGTTCCTGGGCTCACTAGTTCGGTATGTTGGTAAAGATTGGTAATGTATTTCGGCCATCAGATGCTCTTCTGACCTCACACATTAGGGGGTATCTGTTATAACCCTAATTTTCAAAATACATGCTTACCTGACATCAATCCATCTCATATTCCTTCTTTGCCAAGCCATTGTTGAACAACTCTTCTTAAAAACACCCTTTTTAAAGGTCCACGTGCCATGTTCCACTACTGCACATGTGTACATGCTAGCTGACTCACTACAGCCCACATGTACCTACAAAAGCACGAAAAAAGGAAAGTTACTGATGAAACACACAACTTTGGGTAAGTTAACAAAACCTTTCGGCCATGCATGGCCGGTCATTCGACCAAATACCTAGCCCTTTCTAGCCTATAAAAGAAGGGGTAGGGGTCCCATTTAAAAGGAGAAAAATCATAGTAAAGAAACTATACCCAAATTGGGATTCCCTTTGTCCCAACCTTTAGCCATCCTTGTGCAAAGAGAAGTATATAACAAAGCAGTGGGAGAACAGTTGAAGAGGAGCCCAGGACCAGTTTCGAGGAGCATTGCCGACCACATATTGTAAGTTTACTCTTGTGAAGATTAATACAAAAAGGAATACTTTTCTCGTCCCACCATATCATGTGTTCAAGTTGAATGTTTATTTTATGATATTGTCACAACTAACCCAACAATTAGTATATGAAATGCATGTTTGTAGCTCTCTGTTTGTGCATGTGTGAATGCAGGTCAGCTTTGGGAGGAGGCTTGCAATCAAAGAGAGAGACAAAACAAAGGAATCAACATCAAACAAAGGACTTAAGGTAGAGTTATCGAATCTTGCTGACACCTTTGTATTACATGAATGTGGGGTTTTGTGTTGGGAGAATAGGAAGAGTAGAGGCCTTTTGAATGGTCATTTTCTTCATGCATGATCAAAGCCCTTAAATGCTAAGTCCATAGGAGGGATTTCCCACCCACAACACTCTCTTGAAGAAAGTCACTCTCATATGCCCAAGAAACCCTCCATGGCTGAAGAAAATAAAAACAATGGCGCAGACGATTCTATCAATTTGTTGCTTCAGCAAGATCTCATGTGTCAGAGGGATGAAATGATGGATAATTTTTCCCACATCCTTCAACTCCTGCCGATAAAAATAAGCATGTCTTCATCAAGCGACCACTTTGGAGGCACCTTTCCTTTCAAGGTACAAGTTAATTTTGATATTCCCATATTTGAAGGATAGATAGATGCAGATGCCCCAGAAAAATGGTTAAATCTGCTAGAAGGTTATTTCTTTGTTCATAATTTCTCTGATAGGAAAAATATCACCTTCGCACTCCTTAAGGCTCTCTCTCATGTCAAACATTGGTGGGAAACTTACTGGGAGAAAAGTTCCACATTGGAGTCTAGAATATATGGGGCCAAGTGATGGAATATCCAACAATACTGAGAGGGGGGGTGAATCAATATTGCCTACTTTTTTCTTATTAATTCCAATTGATATTAATAACACACATTGATTATTCAATTAAGAAATATATGATGAAACAAAAACCCTTATGAACACAAGATTTTATCGTGGAACCCAACAGGGAAAAATCACCAACTCTTTTATCATTAATAAATTGTTATTTCACAAAACCATTTTCAAGCTACAACTTGATGGAGAGACTGTCCCCAAGTTTCTTCAGCTACGACTGAAGGGATGCTTCCACACCCCATTTACCAGCTACAACTGGAAGGAGGCTACGACCCCCTAGTTTATCAACTACCACTGAAAGAATGCTTCGACAACCTATTTACCAGCTGCAACTGGAAGGAGGCTACAACCCCCTACAGGCTTGTAGCCTGCCCTAGCACCACCCTACCACCTAGTTTAATTTTATTGTCGATATGTGAATTTGTCGCTAACATCCAACTGATTTCACAATGCAATTCAATCTCTACTGCTCTTCATATTGAATTTGATTCATGCAACCATTAACACAAGTCTTGTTAGATTTGACTTTTTGACTTTGACTTGTTTTTCCTTGCTCCACCCTTCCTCCCTTTATGCAAGTTATAACACTTATAACTATATTACTGTACTATGTTCAAGGTGTTCATAAACACATAGAGATATTATCAAGTCTTCAAGTCTTCTTAGAATCATTAACTTCTGCACTTTCTACTTGTTTGCTGCAACTTCTGCTTGTATGGTCTTCTAGTTATCTGCAGTCACACTTCATCTCTTGCTCTCTAGCTTTTTACTTTATTTAAAACTTCAGTCTTGGAACAACTTTATCACTGCTGACATTTTTTTCAATCGACTTCTACTGCGACTCCTATCACATGTAATTCATCCGGGACAAATGTCTACCACTTCCAGGCCATGGTAGACGATGATATATTTGTGTCTCTCGATGACAATACAGGCTCCCTTCATACCTGTCACGTATATAACATCCTCACCCATCATCATCCCTTGCGAACTAGATAATGATATATCTTTGATGATATCTCGCACCATTTTAACAACCCTCGCAACATTGTCACTTCATTCGCCATGGATATGCTCGGATCAAGTTAATTCCTTTGATATAAAGGAAACAAGAAACTCAATGCAGCTGATTCCATTCTTCTCAACCTTCACATATTTAGACAGCTTGGCATTTACAATGCTCACACTAGCAAGCTAGACCTCATATCACTGGATGAGTAATAACTTGCATCCTCTTTCTGCCCTTAACCATTTTCATACTCGACATAAGGCCATGTCTGTTTCACTAGTGATATCACACAGAGATCAACGTGATCGATGTGACCATCATTGAAGAAAATATGTAGTTCTTCTTCTATAGGTGCCCAATTCGTTGCATCCAAAAACTCGACTGCTTCCGAACTTTCAAGCATGTGATTTCAACAAACCGAACAATTATGCTTTCACGGTTTTCCATGGTTCTAAATTCGATATATTCTATATTCTCT
>ML791961.1:109744-136674 GCA_009831015.1 Picea engelmannii
GGGGGGGGGGGGTGCAGAGCAGAGTTCATGCGATAGGAATCGCAAAAGGAGAACCAGAAGAACTTCGGAAAATACAGTGAGTCATGAGTAGAGGAGAAGGAGAGTAACCTTCATCCTCGACTTCCTACGAGAGGGAAGTAGGAGAATGATTCTCAAAGCATCATGGTCCAGCTCGGGGGTGGCTAGTGGTAAATCCGATTGGAATCACTAAGCCTACGGTTGGGTGGAAACAGGCACCCCTCTCAGCAGTCGCGTCACACCTGGTGTTTTTCTGATAAGTGTTTATATCTCGTGTCTTGAATTGAATATAATGGATGCATGCTCATGTTTGTACACTCATAAATGATTTCTATATATCAGTGTTTGCCTGGTGTTTTGACCAGAAATAATGGATGCATGCTCATACATATATGACCATAATCAGTTTATGTAGAGAATGAATAAGTTCAGATTATGAGCCCATTCCCTTGAGATTTTTCCCATGTATTTGACTCATGCTATGCCCTGGTTTGATTTCCCGAAGGCACCTCCTCCCGGGAAGTTCCCTCACCTTCCAGAGCTGGAGTGAGTTCCTTTAAAGGACTACCGTTTTAGAAACCATACAAGCTTACCTCACCCCTGTCACAGAGTTTGTAGCTTGGTAATTTAAGAAGGCCTTTTAGTCAGGTCACCCAGCCTGGGGATATTTAATCAAGAACCCATTGAAGTATTTTGTAGTCTAAGTTTGGAAGCCTGGTACCTGAGAGAATGGTTCCCTTAGGTTTCGGCATTTTGGCAACCGGGAAACCCAAGGGCAAGTTTCCTTGTACTCCCCAGTCGCAAAATCCCAATTTTCAAAACCCCGAAATGAGCTGAGCAGAGTGGATAGGCTTCAGAGTTTCGACTCCCAGGAACTCAAGTGTGAGACCTCCTATCTTCACATATCGTGAAATATCAATTTGCAAAACCCCAAAATAATTTGAGCAGAGTGGATAGGCTTCGGAGTTTTGGCTCCCGGGAACTCAAGTGCGAGACCTCCTATCTTCACATATCGCGAAATCTTGACTTGTGAAACCCTGAAATGAAATTAGAGTTATATATATATGTATATATATATATATATATAGGATTCGGAGTTTCGGCTCCTGGGAACTCAAGTGCGAGACCTCCTGTCTTCACATATCGCAAAATCCCGACTTGCGAAACCCCGAAATGAACTTAGCGTTATATATATATATATATATATATATATATATAGGCTTCAGAGTTTTGGCTCCTGGGAACTCAAGTGCGAGACCTCCCTTCTTCGCATATCGCGAAACCCTGACCTGCAAAACCCCGAAATGAGCTTAGTAGATATATGGGTTTTGGTGTTTCAGCACCTGGGGAATCGAAGGGTATGAACCCCTCATCTTCTGGTATGTGAAACCCTAAAAGGTAGAGTGTTGGGATATAATCCGAGCCATTGATCAATTTGACGATCGGTTAGACCCTTCTTTTTGGGTTTCGACACTTCGAAAGATAGAGAACAGGGGAACACTTGCATCGCGATTCCCTGAATCGTGAAATCCAAAAGCGCATTTTTGGTAAGGCCAGTGGTCATAGCCAATGATCACATGGGGAAGGATAAGGGAAGGTAGGGTCTACACCAGACCCCATAGAAACTCGGAGATTCTATTCTCTAATAAAGAAGGAAGAAGAGAAAAAGGGCGAACAATCTTAGTTACTGTAGTGGGTGTTTGAAAAATTGGTATCAGAGAATGGTTACAACACTTGGCCTACTTGGGCTCATGAACGGATTGCACAAAGACTCTGTTCGAAGTACTCTTAACAAGAGTAACCCTCTATCTTAACCCCCTTAATCACAAGTTGAAGTTAATAATGAAAAATCCTATTGTGTGTGTGCATGTGAAAAATATGAATTATGTACTGGTTATGAATGAACATAAATATTGACTAACAACAAGTGTTTTTATTTTTCACATGAGCGGAAGATCAACCGTAGGAAACTGCAGACGCATAGAATGGTGACTCACCATGAAGTGGGGGATGGCTCCCACAATAGAGACGAAGAGTCTGACGAAAGGAGGGCGGTAGGGACCCCTCCAGATCTAGTTGAGACTGTGAGGAGCCTCATGGTAGAACTACAAAGCTACAAGGTCGACAACGAGAGGATGATAAAAAAGAAAGAGAAGTAAATGGAAATTAATGCAATCTGACTGCAGATTTATCTGACATACAAAGACAATTGTAGCATGAACCTGACATGAGTCACACGGACCGGCAACAGACAAATAAAATTCGAAGTCCACCTGAGATACAGAAATGTGGTCTTTTAAGTGGACACACTGGGAAGAGCATCTCGAGAAAATTCCACCCCAAAGATAAGGGACAAGCGTCGGATGATTCCTCTGGAAAGGAAGCAGGAAACTCGGAGGGATCTTCTAGTAGCAGAACTAGTTCCTATTCCCGAAGAAAATGGAAGAAGCGGAAGCATTCCAAGAGCCATAATCTCGAAGAATTCAGGAAGGTCAAACCACCCTCTTTCGAAGGTGAAATAAAGAAGGGAGAGGAAGCAGAGGCTTGGCTGCTTGGACTAAAGAAGTATCTCAGAGTCCATGACTTCTCAGAAAATTTGAAGGCCCGAGTGGACACCTTCAACTTGAATGGAAAGGCTTCCATCTGGTGGGAAGACCTTAAGAATGTAAAAGGGATTCATGAAGAGGGCTTGTCTTGGGAATGGTTTGAGAGATACTTCAGGAAGAAGTATTTGTCGGAATAGTATTTCAACGAAAAGAATAAAGAATTCTATGAACTCAAGATGGGGAAACTCACCATAGAGGAATATGTCAGCAAATTCCTCGAGTTGCTGAGGTACATACCCTATATAAAAGAAAAAAAGGCAAAGGTGCAATGGTTCATCAACGGAATACCTAAGGACTATCAGAACAGGATTGAGTTTGATGAGCCAAAGACCCTAGAAGACACTATCTGAAAGGCAAGATATTGTTATGAATAGCTTAGGCATTGGACAGAACCTCATGAAGGCTGGAAGTAGAAGAATAGTTCGGGATTCCAGAAAAAGGGGTTTAAATCTCCAAGATTTAAAAATTATAAAAAGGACTCAAGGATGAGCTTCCCAACCCGAAGTGTACATCAACAGAATTTCCCCTCCCAAAGTGGAAATAAACCTTTTGGATCTACCCGAGGAAGGATTGATAACCCAAAGAAAGAACCCTTGAAATGTTGGGGTTGTGGAGAAGAGAATCTACTGAGGGACCTCCCGCACCGACAACAGTATAGTCGGAGAATTTACAATGTTCAAGAAGCTACCACTGTCAATGACGTGGCTAGAAGTATGCCACAAATTTATGCAGTCGTGGATAATAAACAAGATGACCACCAAGCTTCAGTGGTGGAGATAGAAGGTATGATCACCAACCATCTAGTGTCTATTCTAATCGACCTCGGTTCAAATTTGAGTTATATAGCCCCTAAGGCTATTGATAAGTGTAAATTACAGCCACATAAACATGCCAAACCATGGTTGGTACAGTTAGCCACTGGCACCAAAAGAAAGGTAGCGGAGGTCATACCAGTCTGCCAATTTACTATGGGTGAATTCCCCACCCAAGCAACCCTTAATATACTACCCCTAGGGTCGTATGACCTGTTGATCGGTATGGACTGGCTAGCCACATATAGAGCCAGACTGGACTGTTACCATAAAACCTTAGAATGTGTAAGTGAAGGAGGAAGAAGGATAACCCTTCAAGGGATCCAAAAACCTGTCTCGATGAGACAAATATCAACTCTTCAAATGAGGAAATATTGCAGAAATGGATGTCTACTATATGCGATACAGATATTGGAATCAATTGAAAATGACAAACCAAGCCTCGAGGACCGTCCCATACTAGGAGAATATAGAGATGTATTTCTGGAAGAGGTACCAGGTCTACCTTCGAGAAGGGACATTGACTTCTCGATAGAACTTACATCAGGAGTGGTGCCAATGTCTAGAACACCCTACAGGATGAGCACACCCGAGCTAGTTGAGCTTAAATTACAATTGAAAGAAATGATGGACAAAGGCTATATCTGCCCCAGCGTGTCTCCCTGGGGAGCACCAATCTTGTTTGTGAAAAATAAAGACGGTACCCTCCGACTGTGCGTAGATTACAGACAACTCAATAAGGTAACCATAAAGAACAAGTACCCCTTACCCAAGATCGATGACTTGTTCGATCAATTGGGAGGTGCTTCCATATTCTCAAAGATTGACTTGAGATCTGGATACCATCAAGTCTGAATCAAGGGTGAAGACATCCACAAAAATGCCTTCAGGACGAGATATGGTCACTATGAGTTTGTGGTAGTACCATTTGGATTAACCAATGCCCCTGCCACTTTTATGTGCTTGATGAACAATGTGCTCAGCAAATTCCTAGACAAATTTGTACTGGTTTTTATTGACGATATATTAATTTATTCCAAGAATAGAGAGGAACATCTTAGGCTTGTACTTCAAGTGCTAAGAGAACATTAGCTCTATGCCAAATTTAACAAGTGCGACTTTTTCCAGAAGCAAATACATTACTTGAGCCATGTCATATCTAAAGAAGGAGTAGTAGTAGACCCTGACAAGATCAGGTCTATCATGGAATGGCCTACCCCAAAGGATGTTTCAGATATTAGGTCCTTTATGGGCTTAGCAGGATACTATAGGAGATTTATAAAAGGATTCTCCATGATTGGTTTTCCAATCACTACCCTCCAGAAGAAGGAAGCTAAATTCACATGGATGCAAGAATGTGAAGAAAGATTTCAATCCCTAAAACATCTACTGACCCACGCACCTGTGTTGAAGATTTTTGATTCTGAAGATGACTTCCTCATGTGTATGGATGCCTACAAGGAAGGTCCTGGAGGAGTCCTTATGCAAGGCGGAAGTGTTGTCTGCTATGAATCCCAAAAATTGAATGACCACGAAGTCAACTATGTGACCCATGATCTAGAGCTGGCCACCATAGTGCACGCCTTAAAAATGTGGAGGCATTACCTCCTGGGAAGGAAATTCATACTTATGAGAGATCACTGTGGATTACAATATCTATTTGACCAACCAAAGCTCAATGCCAGACAAGCTAGGTGGATGGCCCTCCTTAGTGAGTTTGATTTTGAAATCAAACATATCAAAGGAAAAGAAAATAAGGTGGCCGATGCCCTTAGCCGAAGTATGAAAACAATTCACCTGGCAGCGGTGAGCACCTGCGAGATGGATTTCAAGGAAAAAGTCAGGAATGCTCAAGAAACAAACATATTCTTCCAGACGGTGACCTCGTATCTGGAGAAAGAACCCACAGGGATAAAGTGTGAAAGCTACCAGATGATAGATGGAGGTCTTCTAACTTACAAAAACAGATTGTATATTCCATATTGTGACAACTTGAAGAGGTTCATAATGGATGAACTACATAAAAGACGCTATACTGGTCATCCAGGATACCAGAAGATGATCACGACCACCAAGAAACAATTCTATTGGTCGATATTGAAGAAAGAAATAGTTGAATACTTAGCCAAATGCATAGAGTGCCAATAGGTTAAAGAAGAACACCGACACCCAGTAGGATTATTACAACCTCTACCAATCCCAGAATGGAAATGGGAAACCATCTCCATGGATTTCATCACCAAATTACCAACCTCGACCAAACAGAATGACGTCGTCATGGTAGTGGTGGATAAATTGAGCAAGTCCACTCATTTTATCCCTGTCAAGTCGACTTGCAAGGTGATAGACATTTCCCACATATTCATGAGGGAGATATTCAGACTACATGGTATGCCTAAAGAGATCGTGTCTGACAGAGATACGAAATTTACTTCCAACTTTTGGAAATCCCTGATGTCTAGAGACCAAATTGCTTTTTAGAACAACCTATCATCCTCAAACCAATGGATAGACAGAAAGAGTGAACCAAATATTAGAATACATGCTAAGGATGCATGTAATGCATCAACCCAAAAAGTGGGAAGACTACCTGCCACTGGTAGAATTTTCCTACAACAACGACTACCAAGAATCCTCGAAGATGAGTCCTTTTGAAGTCCTTTATGGTAGGTCGTGCAACACTCCAGTTAGTTGGAGTAACCTCGTAAACAGAGTTACTATTGGACCTGACATGCTGAAAGAAATGGAACAACAACTGACTTAGATAAAACAAAATTTAAAGGTCCCTCAGAACTGACAGAAAGGTTATGCCGACCAAAAGAGAACTCCAAGAGAGTTCAGGGTGGGAGACCATGTATATCTCAGAGTTAGACCCAGGAAGAGTTCCCTGAAGATGGGAGCTTGTGCCAAGTTGGAACCTCGGTATTTTGGACCCTTTGAAGTTCTATATAGAGTGGGACCTGCATCCTATAGGCTAGCACTTCGTCCCACAATAAAAGCACATAATGTTTTCCATGTTTCATTATTGATAAAATATGTACATGATTCTAATCATATAATTGACTGGTCTATGATCCAGGTGGAACCGGAGGGAGAATTCCTACCAAAATCTCAATGCATACTGGACAGAAAGGAAACCCTGCTCAAGAATTGAACCATTGCAGAGGTCAAGGTGTAGTGGAAACAGTTTGGCCCAGATGAGGCTACATGGGAAATGGAAGATGCCATGAAACATTCATATCCGATTTTGTTTACTTTTGTACATACATGTCATGTTGATAGATAGAACATCGAGGATGATGTTCCTTTAAAGGGGAGGGATTTGTAACACCCTGTTTCCCCCAGTCTGTAAAAATAACTATATTGGCCAAAAACTATGGCAAACTCAAAGATGTAAATGTTTGATTTGACAGACCTTTGTATAAAAGGTCGATGAATGAAAATTATATCATGAATATGTGTTGCATGATTGCTGGGAGGGGGATGTGCTGAAAGAGACCACGATGGCTGATGAGAGGTGGTGAAAGGGGCTGGGAATGGCTATGTTAACTTCCATCGAACTAAAACTGTACGGGTTTGTACATGCTCGGAAAACAAAGCTCACTCTCAGACCCCTAAATGAATTACCCACCCAGATGGTAGGTGGGGAGGCTCCTCAAGAGTAAATGAGGGGATGGGGGTGAACCACCCATCCATAGAATCTCTCATACCTGACCATCGGATAGGGAAATTCATGCCACATGCAACCTCATAGGAAAAAGGCAAGGAAATAAGTGTGGAAGGGGGGCGGTATAGAGAAGAGTGCACGTGATAGGAATCACGGAAGGAGAACCAGAAGAACTCCGAAAAATACAGTGAGTCATGATAAGAGGAGAAGGAGAGTAACCTTCGTCCTCAACTTTCGATGAGAGGGAAGTAGGAGACTGAGTCTCAATGCATCGTGGTCCAGCTCGGAGGTGTCTAGTGGTAAATCCGATTGGAATCACTGATCCTACGGTTGGGTGGAAATGGGCACCCCTCTCAGCAGTCGCGTCACACCTGGTCTTTTTCTGATAAGTGTTTATATCTCGTTTCTTGAATTGAATATAATGGATGCATGCTCATGTTTGTACACTCATAAATGATTTCTGTATATTAGTGTTTTCCTGGTGTTTTGACTAGAAATAATGGATGCATGCTCATACATATATGACCATAATCAGTTTATGTAGAGAATGAATAAGTTCAGATTATGATCCCATTCCCTTGAGATGTGTCCCATGTATTTGACTCACGCTATGCCCTGGTTTGATTTCCCGAAGGCAACTCCTCCTAAGAAGTTCCCTCACCTTCTAGAGCCAGAGTGAGTTCCTTTAAAGGACTACCTTTTTAGAAACCATATGAGCTTACCTCACCCTTGTCACAGAGTTCATAGCTCAACAATTTAAGAAGGCCTTTAGTCAGGTCACCTAGCCTGGGGATATTTACCCAAGAACCCGTTGAAGGATTTTGTAGTCTAAGTTTGGAAGATTGGTACCCGAGAGAATGGTTCCCTCAGTTTTCAGCGTTTCGGCATTTCGGCAACTAGGAAACCCAAGGGCAAGATTCCTTGTACTCACCAGTCGTGAAATCCTGATTTTCGAAACCCTGAAATGAGCTGAGCAGAGTGGACAGGCTTCAGAGTTTCGGCTCCCGGGAACTCAAGTGCGAGACCTCCTGTCTTCACATATCGTGAAATCCTGATTTGCGAAACCCCGAAATAAGCTAAGTAGAGTGGATAGGCTTCAGAGTTTCAGCTCCCGAGAACTCAAGTTTGAGACCTCTTGTCTTCACATATCGCGAAATCCCGACTTGAGAAACCCTGAAATGAACTTAGCGTTATATATATATAGGCTTCAGAGTTTTGTCTCCTGGGAAATCAAGTGTGAGACCTCTTGTCTTTGCATATCGCGAAATCCCAACTTGTGAAACCACGAAATGAAGTTAGCGTTATATATATATATATATATATATATATATAGATAGATAGATAGATAGATAGATAGATAGATAGATAGATAGATAGATGGATATATAGGCTTCAGAGTTTTGGCTCCTGGGAACTCAAGTGCGAGACCTCCTGTCTTCTCATATCGTGAAACCCTGACTTGCGAAACCTCGAAATGAGCTTAGTAGATATATGGGTTTCGGTGTTTCGGCACCCGGGGAAATGAAGGGTATGAACCCCTCGTCTTCCAGTATGAGAAACCCCGAAAGGTAGAGCTCTGGGATATAATCCGATCCATTGATCAATTCGACGATTGGTTAGACCCTTCTTTTTGGGTTTTAGCACTTCGAAAGATAGAGAACAGGGGAACGCTTGCATCGCAATTCCCCGAATCACGAAAGCCAAAAGCGCCTTTCTGGTAAGGCTAGTGGTCATAGCCAATGATCACTTGGGGAAGGATAAGGGAAGGTAGGGTTTTCACTAGGCCCCATAGAAACTCAGGGATTCTGTTCCTCGATAAAGAAGGAAGAAAAGAAAAAGGGTGAAAAATATTAGTTACCGTAGTGGGTGTGTGACACATCCATGTTTCCCCTAGCTTGTAATTAATCATTACTTATGATTATCGTGTCATGGCTTGTGAACAATGTGAATTTATTATTGTTTATATTTCCAACAACTGACTATGGGGGTGAAACCTTCAAGTACTAGCCATGATAACACTAGAGAAAAGAGTGACGAAACCTGTAGAGAGGGCTCATCATGCCAAGATGAACCAATCCTATTTTCTGAAATATTTGATTTGGAATAATAAGCCTCATCCTGATCCCAAGGAAAAATCAGTCAATGAGAAAAGGACCGGTAGTTTCATGACCAACTACCCCAACGAATGGAAGAATGGAGGGCATGGCTAAGAAGACAAAAAACTATCAGCCTGAAGTACCATAGAGTGTAGTCTTCCTGCAAACCCAAATTGACCTGAGTTCCTTCTGGTAGAAGGAATATGACAGGTCTAGAACCTTCCTGGGGGGGAGGCATGCAAGAGAATACAAAATAAAAGGTAGACAAAGAGAGAGGGAGAACAAAAGAGAGTTGGAGAGGTCTGCGAGGAATTCCATTCCAGGAAGGGGGCTTGGAAAATATCATAGAACTCGTGGAAGAGTTCTAATTTGGAACATAGAAATTTCTAAGAAAAGAGAGAACTCCTGGGTGGTATCATGGCTTGGCATGGGGGTGGCTAGAGTGATAAGAGTGAATGCCTCTAAGCGTATGGTTGTGTGGAAAGGTGAACACCCACAATCAGTTTGGTAGCTCTAACTTACAATACGGATAAGTATTTCACATATTCTATGTAATTGAATTGAAATGAATGATTGGACGTCTATGACCGTGTTAGAGATGTGCATTTCATGATTAATTGAAATAATGCTTGTTTTGATTTGTAAAATCCTACATTCGGGTGATTTTAGGACAACAAGTTTGGTGCATACCTTGCACAGTTGCATATAATTATCTTGTTGAAGGGTAAAAATAGTAACTTTGATGGCCTCGTGGCCCAGTAAGTGTGAAGTAGAATTTGAATATCACATTTTGTTAATGACTTTTTGTCTAATCATGTTTAGCGAAGGAGGAATGTTAGTAATCGCCTTCAAACAAGTTTGGGGCAAACAACAAGTGGCCCCTATCTAAATCTATATATGTGTTAATCCTCCAAAAGACTGTCCAAGGATAAAATCCACAAATAAAAATTCAGGACGGACTCTAGAAGACTTTTTAGAACTCGTCAATCCCTTGAAATTTGTTTTCCTATTATAGAATTTGAGTCTTGTAAATGGAAGGTGCTTCCTTCAAACCATTCTTCCAAGTAACTGCAGGTTCAAGTCCACGGACTTAACCAATTCTTGGGTAATATTTAAGAGTGTATCCCTTCGGGGCTTGTCAAAGTTCCATATGACTAGGGTCCTGGAACCCTGCACTATGGTCGAAGGGAGCTAAGCCTTCTGAGCTTCGAGACTTTGGAGGTCTGGAGCTCCGGGATGTTATAACTTCACAACACTCTAATCTTGTTGAAGGTAACCTACTGACATGGTTACCAACGAGTTTGACTGGAAATTGGTGGTTTCTTATCCAATATTGCGGGATCCTCCTTATTGTTAAACCTTGACCAAGTTTTCGGTCGCTAAGTAATGCAAGCCATCGATCTAAGAAATTTCGATATCTTTTTTGACCATTGGATATATGCTACAGTCAAATTCAACATTGACCCACTCCAGGAGTAAAAAGGTGCCAAATGACCAGAATCCCCAAATTCCAAAGTCACAAAGTAATGTGGGCCATAGATATAAAGATCCTTTGATACCCTTCTCGACCATTAGATCGATTATAGTGGAAGGATAGGGTAAGCGGTACCATTAACCGACAACAAGCAGTCATCCCTACTTTATGACCTCTCTAGTAGGTAACCCTTCAGGGAATTATTGGGTTAAGGATTATAAGGGATGCAAAGTTGTGAAATACCGCCAACCATTATATTGTGGGGAAGAATTCGGGAGAAATATGAGTTGTTGATCTAAGGATTCATTGGGACCCTTTCTCAACCATTCGATCTACTAGTGGAAGGACAACGTAAACAATTTGACGAAGTCTTACTCTGGGAAACCTAAGGTACAAGGTGTAATAATATCCCAAAGGCTAAAGGCCGGAGTACGTGGTGAGGAATTCCAGAACTTCATAAATTTGGAACTCCAGTGCTCCAGGAGATTTGAGGATATATGAGGATGTGTTAAATGAAGAAGCACCAAATTTCCCTTGTTGTAGTGTCTAGTTCCAATTGAATGGGCCCACGCACATCATGATGATGTGGTGTTCCTGGATAATTCCATGTGGTGTCAACATGGGATTGGTATTAAGTTATGGGTGGTATCCCCACCACTTGTTAAGTGTAAACCATGTGTTAAAGTGCGGATAAATCTCAACCTTCAAGTATTTAAGGGTGGACAAAACTCTACCATGGATCCCAGTGAAGTAAGAGAATCTGGGACTTTAGGTTTATGGGGATGTTTTCAAATATGCACAAGAATGACAAAATGGGTCACAATAGTGCCATGTCACATGACACGAGATAAGTGATGCCACATGGATTCCACATGGCGAATGGGGTGGCCATTGGCCAATGATGCCTCAAAAACTTTGGAAGACCATAACTTTCTAACCAAGACTCAGTATTGGACAAGGTTTCAATCGTTGGAAATATCTCGGTGAGAACACGTTGACGGTGTCCTCATTTAAGGATTCAGGGAGTTGTAGGAAAGTGAAAAAATTATACCCCCATCCCTTAAAAGGGTACTTAGCAGGTCGTGTGTGTGAAACTATTCTTGAAACTAATTTTTTACCAATGAAACTTGTTTCCTCCACCGTATTATAACATTATTTTTTTTTTCAAGATTTAATAACATGAAAAAGACAATATATATAAAGAGGATGGGAAAGAGTCAGGTTCTCAGTATGTTTGGCAACAATCATGTCACCCTTGAACAATGTAGTAGTTTTGAGTCTCTGTCTTAGAAAATTTTGTTTTAGTATGGCCTTAGGACATTCGACCTTGTTCTTTGAGTCTTTACCCCTATAACTGGTTATCCTTCTAGTCACTATGGATATTTTTTCTATGCCTCTTGTATCAAATACTTATGTCATTTTTCATTCTTGAGTGTATGTTTTCCATGTCACTTTTGTGTTATAATTTTATTCAATGGAATTTTTAGCATGCATCGACCACTCCTCATAAGAATTTTCATTTTGGCCTTTGTGTGTGTCAAGTACTTCATAGAATCAACAAGAATATTTTTCTTTTACTCATGTCAACATGGAAGGTCCCTATTGACTTATTGCTAACATGCCAAATCTTATCGACTACAACACACTTCTCTAAGAGGTTGATCTAGAGTATTACCTTGGGCCTATTTTCATCATTGATATGTTACCTTGCTCTCAATAGATGACAATCCATCATTGGTTGTTGATTGAGAAGTTTCCCATTTGTTTGACGTCAAGACCCTTATTCACACTTTGATATTTGTGCAGTATGTTGGGTTTCATTTTCCTCATTGGTGGAATTCCTCACCTATGTTAGTGGTTTTCATTATTGGTCATTGCTAAGAGGTTCTCTTCCATGTGCTATCCCATCTGGTGTATGCAAGAGATGTACTCGGTGGTGTATCAATCCAATATTTCATTCAATTCCTTCAAAATATTTGTCCTTCTGTTGTTCCTCAAGTTGGATGATGGGGGATGCCTTAATTCCATCCTTCCACTAGATATATTCCCATTGACTTTGACTCATTTTCTACAAGATCAGGATCTAGAGTCTTTTTAGTACCTTAGGGATTGCAATCATCAGTGGTAGTTTCCCTCTCTATTGACAATGGGAATACATCAATGTCACTTGATCGATAGATTATATAAGTGTTTGATGTCAACTCATTCATTCACACTTGATAGAATGTACTAGGTACCTTGATGCCCATTATCATTATCAGTGGGTTTTCTCATGTTTGTTAATGATATACATCAATGACCAATAATCAAATGGTGTCTCACTATGTTCTTCAACACATCTATTCACATGGTGTATACTTGTACCATCATGAGTTTGTTTTGAATACCTTAGGTATATAATAAAATCACCTCTTTTATGTTGCTTCCCAAGTTGCATTGGATAGTACCACTCCTTTCTATGAATTTGGTACTTGTGGAGCATCAATTCATACATATCTTTGTTTCTAGATATCCTTCTCTAATTCTGAGACATAGATCCATTGTGTGTCTCTCATGTATATGCTCTATTTTAACATGGATTCACCGTGTACTCATGTCTTGTGGCCATAATCACTGCTTATATACACACTTCATGGATCTGCAGTGTACTTGATTTGGAAGCCATGATTTTGTCACTCAAGAGCATGGGCAAAACCACCTCAGGAAAAGAGTAGTCTCACGCTTGATTTCTTTTACAAGTTCTATTCTAGTTTGATGTTCAATGAAATCTAACCAGGCTTGCTGTACACTTCTCTCTTGGATTTCATAATGTATGTTGGCCATCATTTTCCCTCCCGACCTCACACATTAGGGTCCATATTTTATAACATATTTTGCTACCTCAAAGCATGCATGCACTTTTTTTCCATATTTGTAAATCCTTATCCTACTTGCAAACAAAAATCCCCGTCAACTCCTCCTCAATTTACTTAGAAAACCCCATTTTTCAAGTCATCCGCTCCCTATTCTCTTACATATCACGTATGTAACTTTTCATATGTTTATTTCTCTTTAGCATCTAACATATGCATTTATTTGAATAAAAAACAAAATGCAAATTTTCAAGTGGAGTTCAAGGGTTTCTCTGGTTCCTAACCTCCTATAGACCATCTATAACTATTCCAAACAACTTTTCATATTATAAATTGATGTCATGGGGTATAGGAGAAAAAATGAATCCTAGAAGCATCATTATTCTAGAGAAACTTTTCTAAGTTTGTAAGCCCCTTCCTGAGTTTTTAAGACTTCTCCCTTTGTTTTTGGAAACCCATGTTTCCAACATTATTTCTCACTTGTACCATTCAAGAAGAGACTCATTCTATTTCCTTGACTTGTTCAAGAGTGAGGATTCAAGAGGTACAAATCTTGTTTAGTGGCTCGGATAGAGGAATCTAGACGATAGTTTTGGGGCAACACCATAGTAGTTTCAGATAAAATCCTTTCATGTAATTTGTTGTTAACATTTAACGAGAACTCTCTTTTCCGTCCATGTATTATGTAATTTATTTACATTTTTTTATATCTTTATGCATTTGATTATTTTAATATTGATGTATTCCTCCTAGTTGGTATAGGTAGGAGTCGGTTACAAATAACTACCCTCCTTACATCATTATCGTTTTATGAGTGCGGGTTGATCACAAAAGTGTTGGAGCACAAGATTGGAGCAGGGATTCATGACTGGAGACTCCTCCAACCTTCAATATCCAAGTAAATATATATTCACTTTTAGTTGTTTACTCAGTATTAACTACCTTGTTGTTAGTTATAGATTATTATTGGGGTACATGCTCTGTTTTGGCTCCTAACCCAAGACACAAGATTTTAATCTCCGCAAAAACATTGGCATCCTATGTAATAGGAACCATCAAGGTTCATGAAATAGATAGAACACTTCACACCATATAAGTCATTGTCTATATCATCAAGGAAAACTTGGTTGTGGCACAAATTCAAATGAAACAATAGGATGATTGGCATAGATTCGAACATTCTTTTGTCAAAGGGGATCAAGTGTTTCTTCACCTTCATCCTTATAAATAGACATCACTCAAATATAAAGTTCCCTAGAAAATATCTCCCAAGTTCTACAGTCTCTATCAGATGATACAATGCATTACATTGGATAGGTGGCCTACAAGATAGCTCTCCTAACCCACTCCAAGATTCATTTAGTCTTTCATGTGTCATGTTTGAAGAAGGTTGTGGGATGCAATTTAAAAGTACATACCAACATACTAGAAATTAATGAATAATGTTTCATTTGGCTCCAACTAGAAGAAGTATTAGACACAAGAGGGAATAAGTTGCACTAGTGCACAATTAGAGAAGTATTGATCCAATGGAAATATATGAGAACAAAATATGCCACATGGGAACCAATGATGATTCTATAGAAAATTTGTCACCTTCAAGCTTGAGGAAAAAACTTCTTTCTAAGAGGTAGGGAATGTTAGGGTCCTACCCTAACACCCTTAGTTAGGGTACTTTATTAATGTATGAGGCCAACTTCCTTGAATAAGGCCCACTAAATAGTTATTTAATATTCACTCATTGTAAAAATGGTGTTGGATAGGTGTTTTGGATAATTTTTGATTAAGTTTTGGGATCTATACCATAACAATTCAAAGAATAAAAGGAAATTATAAGATGGACTAGAGCACGTGATGGAGAGAGGACTTTAAGGATTCAAAGCACATGATAGGCGGAACTATGATGGAGCGGTGTGTAAAAGGAAGAAAACTGTTATAGACCATTGGGTTTTTGGGACATTTTGTAACATGCTTAGCCCTATTTTGATGTATAAATATGTAAAGGATCGGGGTAAATAAGGGATGGGAAGAATGCAATATTATGGTGCATTGTGGATAAATTGAGTTTTTGGCTAAGTATTCATATGTTATGAATTGGTTTTTCGGGGGTAGGCTCACACTGCGGCAAAACAGATAGGTAAGTTTGGGTATGGTTCACTATTGCATAATTTTGTAAGCGCAATGCGCAGGTGTAATGGAAATTGTGAATGAATAAATAAGAATCCAACCATTGTGGATGTAGCCCAAGTTGCGGTGAACCACTTTAAAACTTGTGCCTTGATGGGATGTTATGTGTGTGATATGGATAGCATATATTTGTCGAGTGTTTAGTATTATGAATATGTTATGATGTTTGTTGTTATAATGTCACGCATTGAGGTATATGGTGAATGAATTAATGTCAAGTAAGTAATTTCATACACATGATATGTTGCATGATAAGTAGTTTTTAAGTGATGGAAGTTGTGCACACAATAAAGAAATTAAAAATGCATAGTAAGAACATGTCGAGCACCTCACTTCCCCTCATCACTACAAAAAATTGGTTCTTGAAGCACCTCTATATGCCTCAGCTGAGACTTCACTTGTTTGTAGGTGATGCTAAAAGGTACGATGTCTAATGGTTTTGTTGGTATGTTATCTTTGAACCTAGGGAATTCCCAATGTGTGCCAACAAATGGTTTTGTTGTAGGGACTGGGATCTATAACTGAGGGGAATGTTTTGGAGGTCGAATAAGGAAGATATCAAATAATGTATAGAGAGGAAGAAGTGAAATTGTCTTAGAGAACAAAATAGGAACTCACAACTCAACGATGAACAATGGTTGAAAAGGTATGTATTCAAAGATATACACGAAATATTCTTTGGTGAATTTCCAACAATTTTGACTGAATGGTTGGAGATGCCAGTTGAGAACGTTGGAATATATTGAGTTAATTCTCCGAGAAACTGGAATCTTGAGCTGATTAGATAGTTGAATACAGTAAGTAATAAAGTTTCTCACATAGTTGATTTTTGGATGAATAGTATGCTGGGGGGTTACATTACAAAGTTTGAAATAGATTTTACCCAGTTTTATATCATCACAGAAAGATATTTTTTCAAGGGTCCACAAAATATTCTTGAATGCATTTTCTACTTGGATAAAGATGTTGTTGTGCGACAAGAATGTTATGAAAATAGAATCTGATTACTAAGCACCTTCGTGCACATAAGGGGACTGGTGGTTGACCAAAGGATGATCTTAGAGTGGAAAGAGATGAAAAGATGAATAAGGAACATATGGACCGAGGATACCGAGAGAGGAAGATAGGAGTTAGACTGAGATATTGGATTATTTCACTATGGGAAAATGTTTAGATATAGTAAGAAGGATATTGTGTTTGGGAGAGAAGAGAAACACAAATAATTTGAGAAAAGAGACCCCTGAGTAGTGATTTCGATCACACCGAATAGAAAAAGGAAATAGAAATAAAAGGATCCTCAATATAGTATAGTAGAAGAAGGAAGTCTATCTCTGATCAGAATCTACGTCGAACCCATGACCCCTTGTGCATCACCAATAATTGAAGCGGGAACCAGAACTTGTTCAAGAGAAAATGTAGTTAGTGGAGGAATTTATAACAATACTCAAAATAGTGGAAGTAACACAATGTACCAAATTCCGTCAGCATCACCAAAGGTAAACAATATGAAAAATACAATGGAAAGTATAGATAATACATTAAGGATGCCTGAACTCCATGGAGTAGGGTCGGAAGACCCAAATCAACATCTGTTTTTATGTGACATGATATGGATTGCGAATAATGTACATGATGAGGCAACGAAGATTACATAGTTAGAAACAACATTTAGAAATCACAGGATGATATGGTAATATGAAATACCATACTACTACACTAGCAGGACAATCAATAACATTAGCATATATTAGACAAGATTTACTAAAATAATTTTGAAAGCTAAAATTCGAGTTGTAGTATATCAAAGAGATGAAAGAAATTAAGAAAGTACATATTGAGTCAGTTTGGGATTTAGATCAAAGGTTTAAGGATGTGATTGGTAGGTTGACGTTCCATATTCCCGATGAAGAACATAGAGAAGGGTTTATTACATGTCTGTTTCCACACATTCATTATCCTCTGACACAACCTAAAGTCACATCATAGCCAGAAGGTTTGGAAATTGCGATGAAGCTAGAATCATCTTCCATGGGAGAAAGAAGTGCAGGGATGGCACAAGTCTAGGCACAACTAGAAACATTGAACATATAGTTGCAAGTGATTACTAAGGGGAAATAAAAATGTGAACAAGTTTGGTGTATAACATGTAAGACAAAAGGCCATCGTAAAGACGAGTGCCCGAAGTTTGTGGCGTATATGGATACAAGAGAATTGAACCCATTGGAAGGAGGAGTAGGGTATTGTGAAATATTCAAGACATGGGGGCATCATTCAACTGCTTTTCCATTGTTGAAGAAGTACTAGAGTACACCCATGAATTTGTTTTGTAATTTATGCAAGTCTGTAGGACATGATGAGAAATATTGTCATGCATTCAACTTAATGAGAGAGCACACTTCAGATGAATATAGGTGTTACGAGGAATATATATATATATGGCTAGGGGAAAATCAAAACAGATGGAATGACACCCATAAATCAACTGTAATATCAAGTATTCTATATAAATGAAATGCTAACAAGACAAGGCTAAAATCTTACCTCGTCTAGACATTCGAAGAATACCACCATTGAGCATGCGACCCAAAGCTTTATACCTACAACTTGTCCTCAACAACCAATATACACAAGCATATGGTGATAATAAATGATGTTAGTATATAAATTAGTGTAATCCATTAACATACATGACAAATACAACCATGGAATAATAATCCAAATATTTGTAAGATATCAATTGGATGAGAAAAGAGTATTTTTATTAAAATAATCAGCATAAGTACATAGCTAACAAACTTATGTAACGACACATATTAGAATCGAGAAACTAAGTCCCTGCAGCTGGGCATCCACCACTTCAATCCTCCATAAAGGAAATCTCATATATAGGAGCAAATAAGGTTCTCCATCACAAATAAGGAAGATCTTGGGGGCTGAACACAAGAAGTTCAAACTTTCAAGGACAAAGGGATGAAGACTCAATATGAAGTGAAATTTCTCGAGAGTGGCTTTTCTCTCCAAGTTTAATTGTTGAATAGTATTGGATATGGCTCAATTTATAGCCTCCAAATGGAACTGAAGGTCTGAGTCAGAGCATTTCTAGTATATGGAAGGTCAAGGATCATGGCTCACATGAAATGGCATGGAAACTTGACATAATTTTTACTTTTTGAGCACCAAACCCGATGTATACAGGTTGTAGTGGAGCAACCTGTGTATACACTTGTTGTATAACTGATAGGGAACGTATATGTATAAAAATGTGCATGTTGGCTCTGAAGTGAAAAAAAAGGGGACTTCAAGTCTGTAGAGGGAAATGGAAGGCCATCCAAGCAGGTTGTATGGAGTGAGGAATTTTTTTTTGTAAAATATGACCCCTAATGTGTGAGGTTAGAGGACTATTTGCGATGGCCAAAAAACATTATAATTCCCATAAGTGGAGTAATGAAGACTCAATTGGAAGTACTAGTTTCTCATGAGAATATTACAATACATAATGACTTTGTACACATGAATTCCAATTTGAATTACACTACAGATCCATGTGTAAATATATCAAATAGTTGTTCATGGCCATGAATAGGAAATACAAAGTGGGCATATGCCATAGGTTTTCATAGTCACAAAAAAGTCACAGTGGATTCTAATCTCAAAATCAACTGAAGATATCTATATACAATGGAGTACAATCTGATATCTCATGGTCACTGAAGTCATATGGGTACTGGTCCAATGAAAGAAAACAACAGATAAGGAATTTTGCTACTGTAATATGGAGGTCTTCTATACTATCCACCGAAGGTGCAAGTCTATATCATGTGAATAGAGGAGTTGAAGTTGAACACAATGAGACTTCATTTGATTATCGATCATTAAGGTATATTGTTAACAAACGTGAGACAAACCACTAATATTGAAATTATGTGTCAATGCACCAATTACAGTCCACAAGTGTGAATAAGTGTGTTGAGGTTGAACACTTGAAGAATCCATCGATGAGGAGACATGTTGGTTTTGGAGCCTGATTATATTCCCGATTCAGACGTTTGTTTTAATTGTGCTTGGACCCCATTCCCTAACAGGGGTGTGTGTGGGTGATTTATCCCATACACCTGTCAGTAGGGGGTCCAAGGGTGGAAGGAGACAATTTTTGTAGCCCCCCGATAGGGGATTCGGGGACAATGCCCCCGAAGTGAAATTTTGGGAAAAAATTCCTTGTAAAATATTGTAATTTTGTAGTCAATCTGAACTATTCATTATGAGGTCGCAGATTTGATGGTAGAAGTTATTTTAGGGTTTTTTTCCCTATAAGGAAACCCTCTCTTATGAGGGAATTGTATTATGGCTATGTATTATCGTGAATATTGTATTCTGAGAGAGGAGATTGTAAGAGAAAGAAGACGGAGTTACAGTGGGTGTGTTGCAGGTTGTATCCCTTCATTTTGTTGGATAATAAAAAGGAAGGACCTGGCAATTTCTCTAGTGGATGTAGTCCACACTGGGTGAACCACGTAAATCTATGTCTCTATTGTATTGTGTATCTTCTATGTTTTATTTCAGCATTTGTTTTATTTTATTGTTACACGATCATGTTTTTATAATAAGACATTGATGTATTCCCAACTGTCGATGGTGGGAGAACCTGCCACTGATGACTGGAAGCCTCTTGGTACTCATAGGACTCTAGGTCTCATTTTCATAATAGATGAGTTGATGTCAATGGAAGGATACCCGATGAAAGGAGATCATTAACGAATATCTCATCATCCAACATGAGGTACAAAGAAATAGCTTGTTGATTAGGAGGAGCTCAAACGAATAGGATGGTCATGAACCAATGACCATGTGCATTTCTTGCATGCACCAAATGAAAGTATTTCATGAAAGAGACCCTCTGAATAACAACCAATAATGGAATCCAATACATTGCATGAATCCCAATGTGTCAATATGTTTCTTTCCATCGAACACAAGGGAATCACCCCAGTCAACAACCAATGGGGAAATGCCATATGCTAGGTTCAAGGTTACCTACCCATGATGAAATTAGGCCCAGGGTGAAAGGTAGGACAACAAATTCATGTGATTCTAAGATACACCGAGGGTATCGACGACATGCAAAGTAAAGAGTTACGAGAAATGGATGATACATTGTTATAGACTTTCTTTGAATAAGAGCATGAGACATATGGATAACTCAGGCAACATACACTTGATATTGATAAAAAAAAATTACGCATGAGGCATCAACAAAATATCCATAGGGACTGGAAGAATAAACAATCGAAGGAGTAAACTCTAAGTAACGAGATCAACTTCCTAAAGTCATGCTAAACCCAAACTTTGGATGAAAGTGGACTCAAAATCTTGTGCTATGTTCAAAGGAGACACGACCTCTACCGATACGAGATAATATTATTTTCCCACCCGTATTTTTTTTTCATAGGAAAGTAAATGCTATGATACATGAGAGGAACTGAGTGTCATGAGTAAGAAACTAGTTCCAAGCAGTGGAACATACCTATTCTTAATGCAAGGAATTTCATGTGGGGCATGGACACTTGGGGTAATGTTTCCTCTAAGGGTAAAGGGTGTCAAGATGCAAAGGATATATTGAAGGAATTGCTTGGTTAGTGATGAAAATTACGGAGGCAAGAGGCTTATAACGAGAAAGAGGGAACCAAAAATAGGCTCAAAAATGCAAACATGATGATGAAATTCTATTACAACTTAACTACAAAATATCATTTTTCATATATTTAGTCCCCTAGGCCCAAAAAAGTATAAAAAAATATCCAATAAAACTCTTCTAGACAATGGTGACTAGAGTATTCATTTTTTGTAAGTAGTCTAACTGGTCTGGAAAATGGTTAAACTTATACCAAATAGAAATCCTTTCAAAACCATTCAATGAGTGTGAAAGAGATAAGTTCACTCGACAATATTTTGGTTTTCTCAGGAGTCGAAAAATAGCTTAACCATGACTTGGGGGTAGTCCTATAGGTAATGGTCAGAATGCTTGTGAGTAAGAAAATGGGGTTTGAACGCAAATTCATGTTTTGGACTATAAGGAACTCCCATTCCTATGGAATAACTTCTGCATTGGCACCAAACGACACAAAGGTTCTAACTAGGGCACCCATGTTTGGTAAGTCTCTACCACTTAATAATGACACTTCTAGTAGCAGTCAGAAGGTTTCGTGTTGCTAATAAATGGTTTCATACCAAGGGTGTATGGACCATGGTCATAGGATGATGCAAGAATGAAAAGTGGAGTGAATACCTATCCTATATGTCAGTGAAAGAATATGCTTGTCGAAGGCATGAACGGGTTGTAAAACACTGGAAATCCGTAAAAATCTTGGAAAAACTCACTAAAAACCAACTCTTTCCACTATGCAATTAGTCCATAAGGTAAAAAAAATACAAGAACTATATAAAGTGGGTAAAACATTTCTACTCATAGTAAAACTAAAACATTTTACCATACCATTTGGGTTTTTTCACCAACATAGTGCATTTTAGCCTATTTTCCCTACGATCTTCAAGTGGCGATTGCGGGAGCTATGATCAACAAAATCAACAACCGTTTGGGCCAAGTAAGTCCCCATCCCATCCTCTTTAATTTCAATGGCTTAAATTCTAGTTTTAGTCCCCATTTGTTTTATTATTAGAGGTCGTTACACGAAAAATAGGGTGTACACGGGTGATAGATCATCGGTTCGCGTAGATGACCCCATATACACGAGAAAAGAGAATCTTTCACATGTATATGAAGCCTTATACATGATTTTCATAAGGTTATCCCACGTACAATTCTGTGAACAAGTTTTTTGAAGGGTTTTAACTCAAAAAAAATGGTCTTTCGTTTGTAAGATGGTTATTGAATGGAGGGAAAGGGAGCATGAGGAGATAGATGCAACAATGGGAAGAGATGCAAGGGCCCAACAAACTTTGAAATGATGTGGAATTTATAAATTTTGGGTTCTCAAAGGAATGAGGGATCAGGTGAGGTTACTCTAGTTACTGGTAAACTGCTAGGATCCAGAGACAGAATCTTTCAATCTCGATGGGAAACCATTGACAATCGAAGTGGACGATATATACTTTATCACAGGATTTTCTCACTGGGGCGAGGTGGTGAATCTCAAGGCCCAAGGGTATGGAGGTGGTATGACTATGGAGGACTACATTTCCACCCACTATGTTGCAGGAACAAATAAAGTAGGGAGCCAACTCCCTATCAGGGTGATTGAGAACCTGAGTCTAAAGATCATCGTGATTGTACTGACATGGATTTCAGGTTTTTCTTCATTGCACCAGGAATGAAGGCCACTCATGTTCTATGCGGTGGAGTGTTTAAGAACCATTTTTTTTTATGACTGGTGTACCTCATTGCTGGCCAACATAAAGAGCCAGTTGACATATTTCAAACAAGGGCGAATAAAAATTTTTGGATTTTCATCCATACTTTGTAGTTTTTTCTTTGAGAGGGTTCCAGGTTTGAGCCCTAAAGTAGAGATTACTCCACACATATTGTTTGATCCATCGATGTCACGGTGGACCGATGTGATGAGTCTAATAGGAGGTGGTAGGGTGACAAACCCCTAGAATGATGAGTTCTTGTTACAAGGGAAAAACTCTCTATGGCCAAGGTAAACCACAACAAACAGGTATGACTGCAAAAATCTACTCAATTCCAACATATGCTATATAAACCAATGTGCAAGAGAGATAATAAAGAAGCCTACCTCGTTCCAACATTTGAATATGCCTACCGTTGAGCACTTCAACCCAAAGCTTTATACCTGCAACAAGTTCTCAACAAACAAGTAGATAAAGCATATAGTGATAATATAAAAGGTTAGCACATTACATATCATAATCCATCAATAAACATTACAAACATGCCCATGGATAATAATCATATATTTGCATGATACCAATAGGATGGGAAAGGACTATTTCTATTAATAAATGATCAACATAAGTGATAACATTACAAACTTCCATGTCGGCATGGTTCAGAACCAAGAAACCAAGTTCCTTCCAACTGGGTCTCCACCACTTCAATCCTCCAACAAAGGCAAGCTCATAGAAAAGAGACAATGAGGTTCTCTCAACAATAGAGAAAGAGCTTGGGGGTTGAACACTGTTTTCAGACTTGAGGGACAAAGGGATGCAGACTCAATATGAAGTAATTTCTCCAGAGTAACTTTTCTCTCAAAGTTGAATGCTTTCTCTTTTTTTCCATAGCTCGGAATTGCGCTCTTATAGCCTTCGAAATGCAACTAAAGGGCTGAGTCAGAACGTTTCCAGTATATGGAAGTTCAAGGATCAGAGATTTCCTGTCGTGACATGGAAACCCGACTTCATTTTTGTATTTTCTGGCACAAATCCTGATGTATGCAGGCTATAGTGGAGAAGCCTATGTATACGCATGTTGTATAGTAGATAGGGTGCGTATATGTGGAAAAATATGTATTTTTAGCTCTGGATTCATCAAAAAGGGATGACAAGTCTACATACGGAAATGGAAAAAGGCCCTTTGTGCAAGATAGGAATGGTGAGGAAAATATTTCTATAAAAGATGCCCCCTAATGTGTGAGATCAGAGGAGTATCTTCGATGGCTGAAATGCATTATAAATAACCCATAAGTGGAGTGGTGTAAACCCAAATGGAAATTCTAGTTTCTCATTACATTCTGTTTTGACTTTACATACATGGTTTCCAATAGAATACAATGCAAATCCACATGGAAAATATACCAAATAAGTGTCCCTGGCCATGAATAGGCAAATACAAATGCAGTTATATGCCAAAAGTTGTCATAATAACGAACAAGGCCCAGTAAAACTAGTCTCAAAGCCAATATGAAGATATCTGTATACAATGGAGTATAATCTGATGTCCCATGATTACTGAAGTCAAATAGGTGTTGGTCCAATGAAAGGGAAGCAACAACTCAGGAAAGCTACGACCACATAGTGATGTCTTCAAGTCTTCTACACATCTGCCAAAGGTGAAAATCTACATCATGTGAATAAAGGAGTTGAGGTCGAAAACAATGAGACATCGTTTCATTACTGGTCATTGAAGTATACCGTTAAAAACGTGAGACAACCTATCAATAATGAAAGTAGGTATCAAGGCACAGAGTACATTCCTACAATTTTGAATAAAGGAGTTGATGTCGAACACCTGAGGAATCCATTGATTAGGAGACATTGATGTATTCTGATCTGTCAATGGCGAGAGAGCCTGCCACTAATGACTGCAATTATCAAGGTACTCACAAAACTCTAGGTTCCATATACAGAATAAATGAGCTGAAGTCGATGGAAAGAAACCCATTGAAAGGAGAGAATTAAGGCATCTATCATTAGTCAACATGAGGAACAAAGCAGGAGCTTCATAATTTGGTGGAGATCGGACGAAGAACATGTTCATGAACCAATGAACCTATGCGTCTTTCGCGTGTGCCAAATGCAAGCAGTATATGAAAAAGACCCTCTTAATAGTAGCCAATGATGAAAAATGTTGACAAAGGCGAGGAAACCACCAATAAGGCTAATGAAATCCAAGACAATGCATGAATCCCAAAGTGTGAATAGATGTCTTTCCATCGAACACAAGGGAAACCACCAAGTCAACGACCAATGATGAAATGCCAATTGTTGGGTTCAAGGTGACATACCAATGATGAAAGTAGGGCCAGGGTGTATGATAAGATCATAATATCATGTGATTCTAAGACAAATTGAGGGTATGGATGACATGCAAAGTCAAGAGTTCCAGGAAATGGCCGACACAGGTTGATAGACTTCCTTTGAACAAGAGAATGAGACATATGGTAGACTCCGATAGCATAGACTCAATGATCTAACTATTAGATGCAGGAGGCATCAATAATGTTCTCTATAGGGACTAGAAGAGTAACCAGTTGGTAGAGAAAACTCTGTAACGATATCAGCTTCCTAAGGCCATGCTAAACCCAAAATATGACGACACAAGGACTCAATAACTTTTTTCTCTGTTGAAAGGCGACATGACTGTTGCCAAATATAATATAGTACTCCCTTCCCGCCCATCTTTTTTTTGTTTTTTCATAACAAATGAATGCTATGATACAGAGGAGGAAACGAGTGTCGCAAGTAAGAAAAACTAGTTCCAGCAGTGGAACGTACCTATGCTCAATGCAAGGAAATGCATGCGGGAGATAGACACTCAGGGTGATGTTCCCTCCAGGGTATAGGATGTCAAATTGTGAAGGATATAAACAAGGATCTACTTGGTTGAGGATGAAAAAAATGCTTAGTCAACAGTTTATAACGCAAAGCAAGAACTGGCTAAAGGCTCAATACTTCAAGCAAGGGCATGAGATGCAATCACAACTTAATGCCAAAAAAATGTCCTTTTTTATGTCTTTTAGTCTACTTGGTGTGAAAAAGGGATAAACCTGTGCCAAAACAGACATCTTTTCAAATCCAATTTATGAGTGTGAAAAAGACAAGTCCACTCAGCGATATTTTAGATTTTTGGTAATGAGTTGGAAAAGATCTTAACTAAGACTCATGACCTTTCAAATCCAATTTAATGAGTGTGAAAGGGAGAAATCACTCGGCAATCTTTTCATTTTTTAGATGAGTTGAAAAAGATATTATCGAAGACTCGTTTAGGGAGTCTGTGGGGGATAAGGCCGCATGTGTATGAGTGAGAAGTGAGGTTCATCATAAAGTCATGTATCAAGCTATAATGGACTCCCGGTCCTAAGGAAAAAACTCGGCATGGGCACCAAATGACAAAGAGGATCTAACTAGGGTGCCCACGTTTGGTAAGTCTCTACCATTTATTAACAACGCTACTTATAGTAGATGGAAGGTTCTGTGTCGCAACAAATGGGTTTGTACCTAATGCATAAAAAGAGATGTTTAGAGGATAATGCAAAAATGCACGATGGAGTGGATACCTATCCTATATGCTAGGTTATGAAAATACCTACCCGAGGTGACGACCATCTAATCATAATGTTGAAATCCACAAGAAATCTGGGTCAAAACTAAAAAAGCCAGTGGAAAACCACTCTTGTATTAGTCCATTAGGTGAAAAATGGCATGAAACTATATAAAGTGGGTAAAAATAACTTGTAAATAGCAATAAAATAAAAAATTACTATAGCATTTTGATTTTTACCCAAATAGTGCAATTTGGACCAAA
>ML791961.1:146090-159976 GCA_009831015.1 Picea engelmannii
GCATAACATGATCTACTCTCTTGTGGGAGTGAGCAGCAAGATCATCAAGGTAGGCTTCAACTATGTGTTTAATAGCATGAAAAGAGAAAGTCATGGCACATTGGAAGGTTTCTCCGGCGTTTTTAAGGCCGAAAGGAATTTTTCGGTATGAAAAAGAATACCAAGGACAAATAAATGTCGTCTTGTGTTGGTCCTCAGGTTTGATTTGGATTTGGTTGTATCCTGAAAATCGATCCATAAAAGAAAATATCTCACTTCCCACACACTCATCGAGAATATGATCGATGAAAGGTGTGGGGAAGTTATATTTAGGACAAGCCTTGTTCAAGTCATGAAATTCCATACATACATAGATGGTTCCTTGCTTTTTATTCATAGGAACAGGTTTGGATACCCATTCGGTCAATGGAATCGGGTAGATGAAGCCAACGTTAAGTAGCTTCTCCACCTCTGCTTTAATAGAAGGGGCCTTCCTAGGATTCATAGCTCTAAGATGTTGTTGAATAGGTTTATCATCCAAATAAGTTCTAATCTCATGTTCGACAATACGAGGGTCAATCCCTGGCATCTCTTCATATGACCAAGAAAATACATCTCAAAATTATTTGAAGAGTTTGATGTATATCATAATTTCTTCTGGCAAACAATCTGCACCTATATTTACGTTTTCAACCTTGCCAGGGGTATAGATATGGTAGGAGAAATACTCGCCATTTTTCCTTCGACATAAATGTCATGCATATTAAGTGGAACTATGGTGTGACAGACTATCTCACTCCAAGTAGACCGAAAGTCATCTTCCTTGATTCTTTCAAGACTTGGGAGAAAATAAGATCGATGAGGCATATCATCCCAAGGTCTATCGGAACCATTCATGGCTTTGAGGATGGCTTCATCCGAAGGCAAAGTCTCATCTAGGAAATCATGTGAACAAGACAACAAGGTGGCCCATACAGGCCTAAGAACAGGATCCTCCTCGTTCGTCGACAAGGTAAAAGGATCGAGATCGACGAAAGAGTCAAGAACAGCTTGATACACAATCTTTGCTGCCGATAGTGGCATGGCCATGCCAACATGTGACTGACATTCACATGATGAATTCAGGGAAGGTAGGGTCCATGGATCACTAAAATAAGAAGTGTGGAAAGGTATGGACCTCCCTATCAAAGAAGGCCTGCTAGACATGGAGTAAACGTGGTGATTCGGTGTCGAGAATTAGAAAGTACCCGTAAGGGAAGAATACATTTCGACATCGATATTCTCAGTTGCCAACTGAGAATTTTCGATTGCAGGGATCGACGGTCTAACAGATGCATTAGGACTAGAGTACACAATGGATAACTAGTCGATAGTCATGATCTTCCCTTGATGAGGAAAACAAAGCGTACGGAAGATGGACGATATGACAATGAACATAGCATAGGTCCAATTGTGACCTATAATAGATTATAATCAAGAGGTGCATCAACTACCTCTACCTCCACCTCTACCATCTTCCCACCTAACTGGACCAGAAAAATAGGGAGAATACTGTGAGGGCGGAAGGAGTGACTGTCAAATGAAGTCAACAAGTTCGATGACTTGGAAAGGGTCAGAGAACCGAGAGCTTTCCAACAGACCAGGGACATCACATAGGTGGTAGCACCTTCATCAACAACCACACGTTTGATGGTATACTTGGAATACTCCACATGGATTTGGAAATCCACATGGTAAGGTAAGCGAGGATTCATATCCATGACATTAAACTTGATAAATTTTGAGCCAATGGGTTCTAGAGCTCCTAAAGTAGAGAGTAAGGCATTCCTCTGTGAAGGACATATATGGAGTACCTCCAAAGCTGACATCACATAAGGGGTTTGGCCCAAATCCTCAACAATAGAGTAGTTCTAGGCAACTCTAGAATTAGGATTGTGGGTAGAGTGCTTAAGTAATCCTTTCTGAATACTGGGCAGTGGCTCTGGTTTCTCAATCTATAAGTTTGTCTCTAGAGGAGGAGGGGGAGCTTCTAGACCAAAGTTAGCTTGCGAAGAGATATAATCTCTAGATCGAGTGGCTATATCGATTTTCGCATCGACCATATTGATACATATGCGGTCACCATCTTGAGATGTTGGGTTTTGACTCCCACCAGCCGCATTTCCGGTGTTCGAAGAGCTCGAGGCTAAGTGCTGGTTATGTGGGAATGGATTCGTCAGCACATTAGGTGGTAGATTCAAAATCCTCACAACCTTCGCGAGTTTGGGGCATAAATGCGTAAGGTGGTCATCGATACAAAGTTTACAAGGAAACCTAACCTTACATTTCTCTTTCTTGACCTCTCCAACATTATCATTCAGTTTCCCATTATTATCTTTGTCCTTGGGTTTATTACCATTTTTCCCACCCTTACAATTATTTCAACCTTTCCTTTTGTTCGAGGCTAGTTTCTGGTCACCATTTGGGTTTTTCGACGATTGCACAGAATGTACACCTGCCTATTGAGTGGGGTTGGAAGACATATACAAAGCTTGTCCTCCAACAGACTAGTTCAAAGACAAATTCTTCAAGTGGCTCACCGCCGAGTCTGCAAACTTTACATTGGTGGATCCTACAATTCCATCGACATGAGGTCTGAGTTTTTTCCTAGGGTCATAACTTGAATGCGATGCTTCTAGAAGAAGGTGATATAACATCCCAGACTGAGCATATATCAAATATAACTGTTGGGCTCTAAATATAGTTTCTTCCTCAGTGGTGACCTTGAAAGTAGCCACATCCTTCGAGAAAGGAGGGTGAAAAGACTTAAGAAACCATTCTAAAAGAAAGGGTAGGGGTATAGGAGTCTTAGTCAACCTTTTCCGTCTATGCCACTCCTGGATATGATCCAAGATATGAGTGGCGGTGTCCTGGGATAAAGTCGACACAATTTCGAGGCCATCATCATAATGAATGGGTAACTGAAAGTGGTTAATAAATACCATCACCAATTGATTAAATGACCCATATATCCCCTTAGGTAGTTCAATATACCACTACACCGCAACTCCAATGAGAGTGCATTGAAACAATTGTAATCTAATAGAATCGTCGTTAAGGGAATTCGATGAGCTCCAAAGGTGAAAGGTAGTGACGTGATCACTAGGGTCCTCTCCATTCTTGCCTTCAAACTTTGGGATGTTCGAAGGAAGCTTCATGGGGATGGGGGGTCATGTTGGATCATGAATCATCGGGTCATTCATTAACTTAGACAAATATGGCAGATAAAGCGTTGCCAAAAAAGGGAGACGGGGTTGCGACATCTGGCCCCAACCTCCCGTGAAATATTCTGCGTGCGAAACTCCAGCCCATCTAGGATTTTGGTAAGAACCATAGCCCTATCCTGTATTATAAGGCCCTCCTCTGAGCTGATTCATATAAAGTGGGCTGGGCATCATTCCAGCATGAATGTTCTGTTGAGGATTATAAAAATTTCCCCCAGCCGAGTAGGATCCGGGTTGGGGGTTATGAAAATTGCCCCCAACCAGATTGAATCTGGGTTGGGGGTTGCCCAAAGGGTAAGATTAACCTCCTCCGAGAGGGAACCCGGAGGATTGAAGTGGATTCTTCATGCCAAAAGTATTAGTTTGAATCGACAATGAGGAGGTAGGGATATAGGATGGAACTTGTCCGCCAAGTTGGTTGCTCCATCCAACCATAAAAGGATTAGACCCGGGGTTGAGAGTAGGGACACTTCCTATATTAGGATTCATTTGAGGGATATGAGAACCACCAAATGTAAATGGATTCTAAGGAGGTGTAGTGCCCCCAATTCCAATGCTAGCGTTAGGGCCAACAGTTGGGATGGCAGTCGAAAACTACAAAGTGAAGTTAGGAATACCATAAGAAAATGGAATAGAAGCCATAGGTATGGACTAAACATTGTAACTCGACGAATGAACAAGATCCCCAAAAGGGTTCGAGGCAAGAGATGAATCAATAACTATAGGTCGAGCCATAGTACCAGTATGTGCCTCCGACACTACAACTGCAGTGGTTGCAGGAGTCGAAGGGGTGCCATTAACTATATTTGGTATGGGAGTCGAAGAACTCCTAATTTTATGGAGAGTAGATTCAGTACTCATCCTTGTGGAACCATAATTCTGAAAGGTGGATGTGTGTGTACCACGCCTAATAACTCTATGCCTTTTAGAAGGAAAGAACTCGAAATCTGGTGGTAACTGTAACAACTGACGGGACCGGTGGGGATGCTGGTCCGACTCCATGACGACTTATGACTCTACAAAATAAAAATATCCTAAGGCCAAATAGTATTCAAAGAGCATACCAAAATTCAAATGACCAATATGCATGCAAATGGGCTAAAGTTGTTGAGTGGCCTCCCTCGCTAAAGAAGGTATGTCTCGTCCAAGAGGGACTTAAGACTCCCTGCTAAAGTTTGTAGGTAACATAATCAATTATAGGGGCCCACGTGGGCTTAACAAATAGTTGGTCAGATCCCCCCAGAGAGGTAATCTTCCATGAAAGCTGTGTGTTTCCCAACCCCTATATGACCTAGGGTACAAGCAAAATAACCCATACAAGTAACCTATGAGATACCTAAGTCAAGCAACTAATAAACCACTGTATAACCGATGCACAAGCGAGGAGTCGTAAGTCTAGATTACCATATGGGTAGGGTAGCAAAGCATGAAACGTTGAAATCACCACCTCTCACAAAGGTATGGGTACTATCAAGATCCCCAAATATGAATAAATCCACAGAAATATCTCTTACACTAGGCGAGTATCCGGGGGTTATCCCTTCAAATAACTTCACATGACCTCCTGATTAACTCTAGTGTGAGTGGAGCCTCCTGATCTTATGAATTATACAATGGACTTCTCAACTCCTTGTCTCAGACACATATGTTGATTTAATTTCCTTGGAGAAGTTTACTCACAAAATCCTATTCCAAGGCACTAAATCCTAGAATAGTTTGTGCACCCTAAAAAATAAAATCGTGACTAATCAATTTTAGTTTTAAGCGTAAATTTTATTGGATGTGATTACTCAAAAGGGTATGGAAGTGAAACTCATGATATTATGACTCTGCAAGAAAAAATAAAATGCAAAGTCTAATTTTAATTTTTCAATGAATGATATGAGTATAAAAATAGTGCAATATTCAATTTCAACTCTACAATTCAGAAGTAAATTGCAATCTTTCACTAAATGCACTAAGCTAATGATAAATATTCAGAAGACAAAAATTCCAAGAAATGTAAAATGCCTTTTTTTTTGTATTTTCAATATACTAAAAAGAAAATGCATGGACTGATAAACAACCTAATATATAAATTCTATTGTGTATAAACATAATATCTTAAGCAGAATACCAAGAAACCAAACAAACAACCCAGAGTTCAAGGAAAAATAAAAAATGAAAAACAATGAGAAAGACTCCGCCCAAAAAATCAACTCCAAACAGGCTTCCTGTCAACTCAAAGAAGCTTAACAGGAACTACAGAGACCTAAGAAGGCTCAATAACTATCAAATCCCACCGGACAATCAAAAAACCAAGCAAACAGGAAAGGAAAAGTGGTATACATGGTTGCTTAGGAAAACAATGTGTATATACATAGCTTGCAGCGAGACATCACACATGTATACATGATTATCAAGGAAAAAGGTGCGTACAAGCTTGAAAATAAGGCCAGGAAAGGGAAAAAGACTGAAAACTCAGACCCAGAGTGAACAAAATCTGTTGAGCAGTGATATGACAAGAAACACAATGGAAAAAGAGCAATGCAAGGAGAAAAAGTACTTCAACCCTTAGAAAGAAGATCTCTCCCCAGTGCAGTCGCTAATTCTATTGCGAGGTAAAATCTCTCTATGGCCAGGGTAAACCACAACAGACAGGTATGACTGCAAAAATATACTCAATTCCAACATATGCTATATAAACCAATGTGCAAGCGAGATAATAAAGAAGCCTATCTCGTTCCAACGTTTGAAGATGTCTACTGTTGAGCACTTCAACCCAAATATTTATACCTGCGACAATTTCTCAACAAATAAGTAGAGAAATCATATAGTGATAATATAAAAGGTTAGCACATTAGATAGCATAATCCATCAATAAACATTACAAACATGCCCATGGATAATAATCATATATTTGCATGATACCAATAGGATGAGAATGGAGTATTTTTATTAATAAATGATCAACATAAGTGATAACATTACAGACTTTCGTGTCGACACGGTTCAGAACCAAGAAACTAAGTTCCTTCCAACTGAGTCTCCACCACTTCAATCCTCCACCAAAGGAAATCTCATAGAAAAGAGACAATGAGGTTCTCTCAACAATAGGGAAAGATCTTGGGGGCTGAACACTGTGTTCAAACTTGAGGGACAAAGGGATGCAGACTCAATATAAAGTAATTTCTCTAGAGTAACTTTTCTCTCAAATTTGAATGCTTTCTCTTTTTTTCCATAGCTCGAAATTGTGCTCTTATAGCCTTCAAAATAAAACTGAAGGGTTGAGTCGGAACATTTCCAGTATATGGAAGATCAAGGATCAGAGATCTCCTGTCGTGACATGGAAACCCGACTTCATTTTTATATTTTCTGGCACAAATCTTGATGTACGCGGGGTGTACTAGAGAAGCCTACGTATACAGATGTTGTATAGTAGATAGGGCGTGTATATGTTGAAAAATATGTATTTTTATCTCTAGATCCATCAAAAAAGGATGACAAGTCTGCATAGGGAAATGGAAAAAGGCCCTTTGTGCAAGATAACAATGGTAAGGCAAATCTTGCTATAACAACTCTTTTTTTAGTGGTGCTAACATGTCATAGCCATTGACGACTATCCTCATGGAGGGATCAACTACAGAGGGTACCTTGATATTCTATTGCCACCAGGTTCTGCCTATGGTGATATTGGTAAGAAACGATTTTTATATATTTCATTTTTTTGTGTTTTTAAATTTGATAAAGGAAAAATAAAAAACACAAATATTTTTGCACGGTATCAAGTATTAACAATCGCTTTGTTACACAGACATAGGTCCATGATGGCTAGAGGGATTCCCATGACATCAACGAAGGGGCCGAGGATATGAGCTAGTAGGTAGGGACACAGAGAGAGTGCTACAAAATGTTTTGGGGAACCTGTCTCGATTGGCACACAAGATTCCTATGGTTCAAGTGGAGGATATACATGAGGCGATGTAGTGGTAGGTGGTGGGTGTACCCTGTGCATGGGTGTGACTCTTCCAGAATATTGCAAAAAATGTACAATGTGCTATCATGATACACATATGGAACCATAGGCATAGATTCCATGGTCATGTTATGTACCGACCATATATTTATTTTGAGGGTATGAGCCCTATTTTGTAGTATGACACCATATTTTTTGGACTTGGAAGGATGAAATATAAAAAAAAATGGTCTTCAGTTTTACTAATGTATGTTACAATGTGTAAATGTATGAATGTGTTTTCTTTTCTTAGTTATGTGACAAATGCCAATCTAAAATGTAATTATCATATGCATCAGATAGATGATTATAACTTCTAGGGATGTGATTATAAGTAAGAAAATCAAAGTATCGTTCAAAACATTTTACTCGTAGGAATCGTCGGACTAGAGTAGGATCTCTCACATGGTAACTTTCGTTCAATTGACATACGACTATCTGGGAGTCCAGGAAAACTTATAAAGATTGAACACTATGTGAAATGGCATTGTGTAATAGCTCTATAACGGTGCTATAATCATCCACATTATTCATTTATGGCTCCAGAAAAAGGCCACCTGAAGACACCAATTGACCCTCAAGTGAGGAAATGAACCAAGCAACGGAAGCCATGTTCCACATATGGTGACTAGCACCGTCTGCGAATCCTAAGAAAATGAAGATTTTGTTGACATCTTCCAACCAATGGAAAACTTGATAAGAAAGTTGACGACACAAAGGAAAAGATAAATAAGTATATACACTAAGATGCACTAGTGTACAAAGAATTTTGAGGGCTCAAGCATAATACCTTTTAAGGTAGATCCCATTTATGGGCTCGTCCAACATATTCCCCTCATAATCGTCTAATTTGTATGATCCTTTCTCTAAGACATGTCACATGATATAAGGACTATTCCACATGGGGTTGAACTTACCTACCCCAAGAAATTCTTTGGTTTGGTCATAAAGAATAACCAAGTCACCCTCAATGTACTATCGGGGACATACAGACTTATTGTATTGAACCTTAACACGTCATTTATTCTCTTCAATAGACATAAAGGCATATCAAAACTTCTCATCGAGGTGCTCTAGGTGCATGAGGCATTCTTCAATATCATATGTGTCAGGTAGGAGCTCAATTTCCATCTTAAGGGAAGGGATTTCACATTCAATCGGAAGAATTGACTCCATGCTATGTACCAACTGAAAAGGAGAGAAACTAGCAAAAGTATTTACTATGGTTCAACATGCCCAAAGTGTACGTTAAAACATTAGATTCCATTCATATTTATTCTGGATGACATGTTTTTGAAAAATGATCTTGAGAGAATTATTCATCGGCTCTACTTGTTCATTTTCCTGGGGATAGTAAGGGGAAGAATGAATGTGCTTAAACCCAAGTTTTTATGCTAACTCTTTCATCATTTCATTATCAAAGTGTCTTCCATGATCAATGAAAATATCTTTTAGGATTCTGAACCGGGCTATAATCCGGTTGAACACAAAGAATGTTGCAACCTTACCATCAGATTTAACGATAGGCATGGCCTCTTCCAATATAGTAAAATAATCCACGACCACAATAATATGTTGGTGCCCCCCAATTGGGTTGGGTTGTAGTCCATAAAATTCACTCCCCACTTGATGAAGGGGCTAGGTGCAAGCACATTTTCTGAGTGGACACCTGGAAAGGGTGACACTTCTTGATCGCTTCAATGCAATCTTTAAAAAATGATGACAAAAAATAACCGGCTTGCTTTTTTTTTTGTCGCAAGCCTTGATAAATGACTACCAGATGCCCCACTATGACAGTCATTTAGAACCTTCATATTTCTCATGAGTCAAGAAATGACGTAATATATTATCCACCCCTCGACGATACAAAGTGTCATCGATAATAAGGTAGTTCTTATCCTGATGATGTATACATCGTCGATTGTCTCTCAACATATGTCAGGGTAGCTTCAAGGTTTGAAGATATATCAAAATGTCTCCATACCAGGGTTCCGAAGATGACATAAGAAAAATATGTTCATCCATGAACAAATCATCATGAAAAATTTCCTCATCTAGTCGAGGGAATTATGACATCAATTCGACAAAAACTAGCGATTTATTCAATTTCGCAGAAGCAAAATCGAGATCAAATTCTTGAAAAATAACAATCCACTTATTGTATTTCCCCCTATGATACTCCTAGTAAGGATGTATTGAAATGGATTGATATATGCAACCATGGTAGTTTTTCAAATTAAGATATAATGTCATAATATTTGAACCACATGTACGATGACCAAGGTCAACTTCTATATGTGAGAGTATTTAAGTTTAGGACCAACTAGGTTTCGACTGCGATAGTAGACAATATGCTCATGGAGCTCATTTTCCTCCTAATGTAGTGCCATACCAACCATCCCTTCATACGTAATGATATAAATCAAATAGTCTCTATTGTATTTTAGAGGCTTCAACAAAGGCGCTGATACCAAAACTTTTTTAAGAGCATCGAAGGATTCTTGGGATTGATCATCTATATAAATGGAGTGTCCTTCAAAAGACGCATGAAACATTTAGTTAAATTTGCATAGTTCAAAATGAAACGATGGAACAAGTTAGCCTTCCCCTGTAAACCTTGAATTTGCCAAATGTTTTGTGTGGCAGGTAGTCAAAGTATTGCCTCAACCTTCATAGGATCCACCATGATCCCATGCTCAAATGCTATGAATCTTAAAAGATGACCAAAACTAATGCAAAATATGCACTTGTGAGGGTTCAACCGAATGGGATAATAACAACATCTCTCAAATACTAATCAAAGGTGAGTGGAGTGATCTACTTCCTTGTGAGAGTGAGCAACGAGATCATCTAAATAAGCTAGGGCGATATGCTTAAGATTGTGAAATGAAAAGGTCATGGCACGCTGGAAGGTTGCTCCGACGTTTTTAAAACCAAGAGGCATTTTTCGGTATGCAAAGGTACCCCAAGGACAAATAAACAACATCTTGTGTTGATACTCGGGTTTGATTTGAATTTGATTATACCTTGAAAATCCATCCATAAAGGAAAAGACTTCACTTCCCACACACTTGTCAAGAATTTGGTCAATGAAAGGAGTAGGGAAGTTATCTTTAGGAAATGCCTTATTTAGGTCTCTAAAATCCATACACACGTAGATGGTCCCTTGATTTTTATCTATGGGAATAGGATTAAAAACCCATTCGGTCAAGGGAACTAGGTAGATGAAACCAACATGAAGTAACTTCTCTACTTATGTCTTAATAGCAGGGGCCTTCCTAGTATTAACAACTCTAAGATATTTCCTAACAGGTTTATCATTCAGATAGGTTTTAATCTCATGCTAAAAAATGATGGGGTTGATCCATGGAATCTCTTCATATGACCAAGAGAATACATATCGGAATTCTTTGAATAGATCGGTGTGGATATGAATTTCTTTAGGTGAACAATCCACACCGATATATACATTCTCGATTTTACTAGGGGTATGAGAGATGTCGATCATGATGCTAGGATAAATATTCTCTATGTTTCCTTTGACATAAATACCATGCATATATAATGGAACCACTATGTGACTGACCATCTCACTCAAGGTAGATCTAAATTCATCCTTTTTGATCTTAACAAGCTCCAGGAGAAAATAGGATCGATGATGCATATTGTCCCAAGGCCTATCAGGACCAGACATGGCCTTTAAGATGGCTTCGTTTGAAGGTAAAGTATCGTCGAGGAAATAATTTGAACAAGATGATTGGGTGACCCATATGGGATTTGAAACACTATCCACCTCGCCCATCAATGAGGAGGAAGGATCTCGGTCAACAGTAGCATCTAGAATAGACTGATATGCAACTTTTGTTGTTGACAATGGAATTTCCATCCCAATGTGTGACTGACCTTCATATGACTTAGTCAAGGAAGTTAGGGTCCAAGGGTCATTGAAATATGAAGTACGAAAAGGAACATACCCCATCGACAACGAAGACTCACTGGAAATGGAATGAATATGGTGAATTGGTGCCATGAAATCAAAACTACCCGTCAAGGAGGAATACATACCGACACCAACATCCTTAGTTTCTTGCTGAGAATTATCAATCACAGGGACTGATGGTCCAACTGATGCACTAGGACTAGCATGCATAAAGGACAATTGATCAATCATCACTATCTTCCCTTCGTGAGGAAAACATAAAGTGCAAAAAAAATGGCATGACGACTATCATGGCATAAGTCCAATTATGCCCTAGTAGTAAATTTTAGTCGAGAGGTGCATCAACCACCTCGATGTCAACCTCCATAGTATTTCCACCTAATTGGACTAGAAAAATGGGAAGAATCCTGTGGGGTTGAAATGAACGCCTATCAAATGCATTCAACATAGTCATAGATTGAGACAGGGTCAGAGAGTCAACAACTTTCCAACAGGTTAGGGACATCATGCATGTCACAACACCTTCATCAATTACATTAATTTTGATGGTAATTTTTGTGTACTCCACATGGATTTTAAAGTCCATGTGCTAACATAAGCAAGGCTTAACATCCATGACATCAAACTTGATAACCTTTGAGCCACACAAGTCTAGAGCTCCTAATGTAGATAACAAGGAATTCCTCTATGAAGAACATGTCTAGAGCACCTCCAAAGATGACATCTCACATGGGGTTTGGCCCAAATATTTGACAATCAAATAGTTTTGGGTGGCTCTGGGATTAGGATTGTGGGGAGAATTATTTAGTACTCCTTTTGGAATATGAGGCAAAGGTTCCAGCTTTTGGATCTGCAAGGGTGTTTCTAGAGGAGGAGGAGGAGACTTTGGACCTATAATTGTTAAGCCCTAATATTGGTTCATTACCCCTTAATTGGGGCATATTACATTAGTAATGTTATTTTATTTATGTTGGCTTTATTCCATTAGTTGTAATTATACCTCCTAGTCTCCTATATATACCAAGGAGACATTTTCATTTGGAATCATTTTATACTTGAACATTTATGTGGGGTAAAAGGAGGTTGCCCCCTTAAAGAGGCTTATTATCTGAAATTTTCTCTTTTTCAAGGCGTTGAGTACTTATTATGAGGTTTTTCTATGCTATATTGATATTTGGTTCTTAACATATGGTATCAGAGCTCAAGGTCTTGGGGTTTCACTGCTACATCTGATACACCTTGGAATTTTTGCTATAACTCTTTTTATACAATGTTTCAGAAGAAACATCTTGGAGGATATTTATTAGACGGATCAAGGTACGTTGGGTTAAAATTTCAGCTCCTGAGGCTTTATACTTCCGGAGATACACCTTGTGCAATATATGGTTATGGAATCATCCTGAACTTAGTCATTGTGGAATTTTTGCTATCAAAATTCTTATGTAATGTTTCAGACCCTGAACTCTAGAGGATATTCACATAAATTATTAAAGTATATGTGGTAAACATTTCAGCTTCTGGGTCATCTTACATTTGTAGATACACCCTGTGGAAGATAGGGTATCTGACTAGTCCTATTGACTAGTCTCAAGAAGGTGTTCTAGGTAAAACAATCATAACTTCTTCCTAGATTATCCAAACTGAGTGAGATTGGTTTCATTGGATAGTGGACAATCTGTAGTATTTCTGGTACAAGTTTCAGAATTTTATATCAATTATTTTGTGTGGGGAACGCTATACAAGTGAGATCTTCGGGAAAGGATAAACATCAGCAAGTTGTGGGGAAGTTACCATAAATTCCACTTGGCACATCCAATTTTGATCAGACCTCTGGCATTGCAGAGAAGAAATATCAGAGAACTACATAAAAGAAATTTTCATACCCATAAGGGCCGAAACTTGGGAGATACAATAGAATAAGGATTGTCTAGCAAAACCACCTCAAAATCAAGGTTCAAAAGTGATACTTGGCCAACATGCCACCCAAAAAGGGAACTTCTACACCAAATAAGACTCCAGACAATCCTACTTGGACTCTTGATGAAGGTGAAGAAATGCATAGGGACATAAATGATTTAAAAAGGAATATAGTAACAAAATATGAACTACAAGAGATGGAAGCTAAGTTGGAGGCAATAAATACTAAGATGGATGGTTTAAAAGAGGAGATCATGGAAGTATTGAAAAATTTCGTAACAGAGAAGACACCTGAAAGTGAAAATGCATCCCATGAAATTCATGATGAGAACATAAGGAAGGTGAATCAAGAATGGAGAAACTCCAACTTTGGGTTGAAGTCCAACCACGTTCCTAAGATCGATATGAGGAAGTTTGATGGCAAGGAACCAGTCACATGGATACTTCAGATGGAGCAATTCTTTGATCTACATAATGTGCCACATACACAAAAGGTACAAATTGCTTATTTATATTTAGAACCCAATCAATTTGTATGGTATATATGAATTTTTTCTCTCAAATCACTCGTCACTTGGACAATTTTCATGGAAGAAATGATAGCACACTATGAGGATACAAGGAGCAATACCTTCTTTAGCCAATTGATTAATCTCAAGCAAAAGGGTTCAATTACCGAGCACATTGAGAACTTCCAAAGATTGAATATAAAGGTAACATATATTCCAGATGAGCACTTGATTGATGTATTCATAGGAACTTTAAAGGATAACATTCAACATGAGGTTCGCCT
>ML791961.1:163685-176884 GCA_009831015.1 Picea engelmannii
TCCATTAGTTGTAATTATACCTCCTAGTCTCCTATATATACCAAGGAGACATTTTCATTTTGAATCATCTTGTACTTGAACATTTATGTGGGGTAAAAGGAGGTTTCCCCCTCGAAGAGGCTTATTATCTTAAATTATCTCTTTTTCAAGGCGTTGAGTACTTATTCTGAGGTTTTCCTATGCTATACTAATATTTGGTTCTTAACAATAATGGTCTATGAATAACTGTAATAATGAGGTCGAGTGGGTACATAATTCTGAGACTTAACCATATTGACACATAGATGGAAACCTTCATGTGTTGAGGGGTATTGGCTCCCACTCGACACATTTTTGGTATTGAAGGTCCCTGATGCCATATGTTGATTATGTGGAAATGGGGTTGTCAACACAACGGGTGACTATGATAAGAGCCTCGAGGCTTCCTCGATTTTGAGGCATAAGTGTGTAACGTGATCATTTTTACAAAGTTTACAGGGAAGTTTCACCTTCCGCTTCTCTTTCTTGGACTCACCAGCATTATTATTTGATTTGTCATTATTAGTGTCGTCCTTGGATTTATTATTATTTTTCCTACCCTTACAATTATTACCTCACCCTTTCTTCTTAGTTCCTCCTAGTTTTTGGTTATCATTCAGGTTAGATGACGACTGTACATAATGCATGCCCATCGACTGGGTGGTGGTGGAGGATGAAGACAAATCTTGTCCTGCTATAGGATGGCTTAGAGACAAATATTTCAACTGGTTCGTCACCAAGTCTATATTCTTAGGATTTGCGGAGCCTATGATGCCATCGACATGAAGCCCATGATTTTGTCTTGGATCGTAGTTTGACTGTGATGCGTCAGGGAGAATTACGTAAAGTATCCCAGATTGTTCATATATGAGGTCTAATTGTTGGGATTTGAATATGGATTCTTCCTCATATGTTACTCCATATGTAGAGACATCCTTCGAAATATAAGGCAACAAAGAGTTAAGTAACCATTCCAACATAAAATCTAGAGGAATGTAGGATTTAATAAACCTATTCCATTTGCGCCATTCCTGGATATGATCAGAGATATGTGTATCTTTATCTTGGTGAAAGGTCAAAAAAAATTCTATGTCGACATCGTAAAGAACTGATAATTGGAAGTGATTGAGAAAAATCAATACTATTTGATTGAAAGATCCATATGTTCCCCTCGGTATCTCAATGTACCATTTCACAACAACCCCTATGAGAGTGCATTGAAATAGCCTCAAATGAATATAATCGTCATTTAGGGAGTTATATGAGCACCGTAGATGAAAAGTAGTCACATGATCATTCCGGTCCTCACTATTCTTTCCCTTGAATTTTGGAATGTTCGAAGGAATCTTGGTGGGGATGGCGGGCCAAGAAGGATCGTTACGCACAGGGTCATTCATTAATTTTGAAAAAGATGGAAGATTAAGAATGGCCAGAAAAGGGAGCCGAGGTTGTTGTGTCTGATCCCATGCTCCCAAAAAATATTGGGGCTGAGGATTGAAAACCATCTTGGGTTCTGGTATATACCATGACCCTATATGGTAGGATATTATCCTCCTCCAAACTGATTCATGAAAGGTTGTAAGGGAACCATACTTGCAAAAGCGACATGATAAGGATTATATACGTTGCCCCCAGATGAAGGAACTATGTGCTAGGGGTTTCCCATACTGTGAAACTAACTCCTTCCAGATGAAACACCAGAGGACAGAGGGGGATTCACTATAGTAAAATCATTCATCAGAATTAGTGTGGAGGAAGAGGGAATGAAGGACAGAATATATGAAGTAAATTGACCGCCCATTTGAGCACTCCATCCTAGAGCACTGAAGCTAGGATTAGGCCTGGAGGAAGGAGGATTCTAACCTCCAACTATAGGATTCGCATGGGGAGTCTGAAATCCACCAAACGAAAAGGAACATAAGGAGGCATTGTGCCCCAAAACCAAAACTAGGATTCACATTAGTCATTGAAATGGAGGATGAGATTTGCGATGCCATGTTGGGCATACCAAAAGAAAAGGGATTAGAGGTCGAAGGTATTGACTGAGAATCATGACTCGACATATCGAAATGAGATTTGAAAGGGTTCGTTCCCCTGGGTCGAGTAGAGATCATGGATTGGGTAGCACTAGATGAGGGAACCTCCAACACCCACATCATCAAGGATGAAGGAGTCGAGGGGATGCTACTAATCATAGAAGAGAAGGGATTCAAAGGACTTCCCAAGAGATTCATGTTTGAATCAATACTCATAGTTGGAAGATCACAATTTTGGGAGGTGGAGATATATGTACCAAACTTATTAACTCTACGCCTTTTAGAAGGCAACTTCGGTAAAGGATATAGACACAGTGGTATTTTCAACAGAAGAAGAGACCGACGGGGAGGCTAGTATTCCGCCACGATGAATTATAACTTGAGATATAATACAAAATACTAAGGTCAACTAATAATCAGAGAGAACACCAAAATAAATAAAAAAGCTTGTTGGAATAGGGGTAGACCCAGGGTTCAGCTCCAAGAGCACACGAACAAGCCCTAACTACTGGCCCTTTCGGCAACACCTGCAAAGCAGATGCAGTCTCACCCGAAGTAGCTTTGAGGGGGTTGCATGATAGAGATGTCTACAACCAAGGGAATATCAAATGGATCTAATACAGAACAATACAATAGGCATAAATCACTATCAACTTAGATCTACTCCACACAACTATAGATCTGATCTAACACAACAATGCAATTAACAATATAACAATGAAAAAGATCCAAGCATCAATAACACATACGATACCAGGGATACTTGGTTCACCCTCTCTCTAGGGCTACATCCACAGAACTATGATTATGATATATTAAGGTAAAGCATACAATTCTTGTTTGCACTCTCAGTAGTAGATCTTATTTATTCTCTCTCTTTATCTCCCCTTCCTGCACACCTAGCTGAAGATCTTACAATACCAGAAGGCTCTCACACTTAGCACTTCTCTCTCACAATACAATAATCTCTCATATCAACAATAAAACTAGATCAAAAACAATATCATACCAACCCGACCCAGGTCCTTTAGACCTTTATTTATACATTACAATAGCTCACCGACAACCCTAGGTCCAAACCTAGGTGTCAAAACCCTAGATGCCAAAACCCTAGGTGTCTAAAACCCTGGGTCAACTTGACCCACGTTTTTTGGGCTTCGCCAACCTGTCTTTCGTTTCTTCTCGCGTGATGCTCCAAAGCATCTAACGATGGATTTTTCCACTTGTTGAATTGCCCATGATATTTCTTCCTTGTTTATCTGTCATCCTTGATCTCCTTGTCCAACAACTTGCTTCTCCTTGCTTCGCTCCGTATTTTCTGCTCTTTTGCTCACTTCGACCTAGTAATAGTCACTTTGTCTTCTGCGAAGTTCACATTTCACCTTTTCTTCCTTGATCTTCACTTCCTTTCCTAACCAAGGGCCAACATGCCCCCAACACTCACCTATGACTCGTCCTGAGGCACTTCGGATCTGATCCTTCTGTTTTTCTTTGACTTTATACTGCATAGTGAAACCTTTTCTCTTTCTCTATGCCTCTTCTCCATCCTTTTGCAGACTGTTTTTTCTATGTCTGGTACCCATATTTAACTGCACCTGGTACCTAGACCTTGTTCTTCATTCTTTTACTAAGAGCTGTGAGGCAGCTGGTTGTCATAGTACAACTTCAACCGACTCCCATTCACCAACCCTTCCTTCCATTCTCCATTCAATGTCTTTAGCTGCGCAACTCCTCCTTCTGTAACATAGGCGATCTCATATGGTTTGAGCTAATGCATTCTAAACTTCCCAGGGTGTTTCAGGAACTTACTGTCATACACCTGTACTAGATCACCTTGCTTGAATGCCTTCTTCTTGATGTGCCTATCATGATAGGCCTTCTCTGTTTCCTTTTGTATCTGCTGGTGGAATCCTGCAATAAATATGTCTTCTTCAAGTTCAACCAACTGTGCAAGCCTCTCTTGAAAAATGCTAGTATCATCCATCTTTGTGAAGGCATCAATTATTAAGCTTAGCCCCAATTATTCCACCGGGACAACAACTTCAAGACCATAAACCAACTTGAAAGGGGTCTGCATTGTTAATTTCTTGAAAGTGGTTCTATAGGCCCACAATACCACTGGTACTCTTAAATCCGAGTCATCCCTGTTCACACTGCAAACATTCGTCAGCATTGTCTCCAATATTTTGTTGAATGCTTCAACCATCCTATTTCCTTATGGATGGTAAGGTGTTCTCTTATGATGGTGGACTAAAAATTCCTCAATCAATGCTTCAACTATCTTATTGATGAAATGTGTGCCTTGATCACTCATACAGATCTTGGGGCATCCAAACCTGGTTATGATGTCATCAAATATAAAACATGCAACTGTAGTTGTACTACAGTCCTTAACTTCTTTGGATTCATCCCAGCTAGTGAGGTATTCTTTCACAGTGATGATGTACCTTGCTCCTATGTGCTTCCTTGGTGGGTTTATGGGTCCCACAAAGTCAATGGCCCACTTTTAAAATGATTGTAGGCTCACCTGCGGTGCTAATGGAATTTCATCTCTTCTAGATGGTTTCCCAACTCTCTGACATACATCGCAGGCTATGGAATAATATTTAGCATTTCTATGTAGGGTAGGCCACCAAAGGCTAGCTCTCAGAACCTTCTGTGCAGTTTCTTTCCCTACATAATTTCCTCCTGTGATGCCTTCATGAGCTTCTGCGAGGATCAATGGTTGCTCTACCTCCATAACACATCTTCTTAGTATCTCATCAGGTCCCATCTTGTATAGTTGTCCAACTATAAGTGAAATGTCTACAACGTGCACCACCAATTGTTTCTTCTGGGGAATGGTATACCCACTAGGTTCCATTCTTGTTGAAAGGAACTGGACTATGTTTGCTAAGTGGTCATCAATCTTTCTAATGGCCATCAACTGTGCATCTGGCAGGGTATCCTTCAAACTGGTGGGCTCTTCGCTGTGTTCCAACCTCGACAAGTGGTTAGGGCCTTTGTTCATTCTTCCTGACTTAACTATGATCTCAAAATAATATTCTTGAAACAAAAGAAGCCAACTGCATATTCTCCCCCCAAACACTGGCTTTTTGACCAGTTATTTTAGCATGGAGCGATCTGTGAACATTTTGAAGTGTCCTCCCAACAAGTAGTGGTGCAATTTCTGCAGCGCATACACCATGGTTAATCCTTCTCTCTCTGTAGCGGTGTAATTAATTTCAGCTATAGATAGATTCCTGCTAGCAAAAGATAACAGATGGTCGATATCCCCTTCTCTAGGTTGTGCCAAAAATTCTCCTAAGGAAATAGAAGATGCATCGACATGCACATGAAACTCCTTTCTCCAATCTAGAAAAACCAGAATGGGCACAATAACCATCTTCTATTTCAATGTGTCAAAGCTCTATTGGCATTTGTCTATCCAACCAAACTGACAGTATTTATTCAATAGCTTCTCCATAGGTGATGTAATTTGGGAATAGCCTTTGATGAACTTCCTGTAATAGCCAGTATGTCCCAGTGCAGTGCGCAGTTGTTTGACCGAAGTCGGAGGTGACAGATCAATGATAATGGCAATTTTAGATGGGTCTACCTGCAATCCCTGCTTACATACAATATGACCTAACAACACTCCAAATGGTGAGAAGAAGATGCACTTCTTCATATTCAAATCAATTTGAAACTGCTTGCATTTATCCAACATTATCCTTAGACATTCAATATGGTTTTTCAACAAACTAAATACAGTCCAGTCATCAAAATATGCTTCTAGAAACTTATGCAGAAATTCTTTGAACGCTTCGACCACCACCCTGGAAAAGATGGTTGGGGAATTCTTCAGTCCAAATGGAATTACTGTATATTGATTAGATCCCCATTCTTTGGTGAATGTGGTCTTATGGAGATCTTCCTGAGAAATCCGAATCTGATGGTATCCCAAAAATCCATCTGTAAAGGAATATACCTCCTGGCCTTCCACATTGTCTAATACTTCATCAATGAATGATGTAGGGAAGGGGTCATGTAAACAGGCATCATTCCACTTCCTGAGATCCACACATATCATGATCTCTCATCTCTTCTTGTCTTGTACTACCATAGGTATAACTCACTCTAATTCTTCGACAGGTTCAATAATCCCTGCTTCCAGCATCCTATCGAGCTCGATCTTCACTTTTTCCTTGTATTTAGGGTTCAACCTGTAGGGTCTCTGTTTGACTGGTTTTGCATCTGGTTTCAAAGGGATCCTCATCTCTCCCACAAGACCTTTGATGCCCTTCATCTCAGTGAACTTGGTCAGAAACAAGTCCTGATACTTGTGCAACAACTCTGTAATCTTGTCAATGGTAGCAACATCCCAATAATATTCGACATTGGCAAGATTCAGTGTCTCCTCGGTTCTAATATTGAATTATTTAATCTTGATTGGTTGTCCATTAAATGGTAGCTCAAATCCTGGTCCTTCCACATCACTTTGGCCTTTTGTTTTAGTGATGTTCACCTTCCTGACATCATCGTCTTCGCTAGCATTGATGTTGTAGTAGCTTTGCAATTTTTGGAGAGGTGCAGTCCATTCGTCCTCTTCTTGTGCCATAGGGAGACCAGAAGCCTCTTCAAATACTTTATGTCTCACAATCTGTAATGCTTGATCTACTGACGAATATTGAATTTCAAATAAAAAGGTGGTTACAAAATTTTGAGTCATACCTTCCCAATCTGTAGTGATGAGGCGCAGCTCCGCTTGAAGGTACCAATTTATAGGGGTCATGTTTAGCATGTTAATGAATCTTTTCACCCACTATTCTCGAGGAATGTCATTCTAGGTCTCTTCACAGCTTCACACATGGTCCTTCGGGCAGCTTCAGCCTGTGTATCAAACTTTGCAGCATTCTACTTGGGTTGAGAACCGCACTATCATTAAAGTTTGACATTGTGTCTAGTCTGTGATATTTCTTTTATGTGTCCCCCACCATGTTGTTGGTGCATATTTTAGGGCCTCACCCATTTCCAAAAATCTATGTTGTATTAGTACACTTGCTTCAAATTCTGATAAGAAGGTTTCTAAAGGGTTCAGACCATCAACTTTGGGTAAGTTACTTACTGTTGTGCCAATCCAATGAACTTCTCTTGTTATTCTAGCACATATCCTGGTAGATGCTTCATACATCTAGTTCTGCCAGTTCTCCAGTGCTTCTTCTAAGTCTGATGAACATGAGTTGTCACTTTTCCAGCTTAGGTTCCCATCGGCTATAGGATTGATGTAATCCTACTATCTGGTTGTTAGTTTGTAGATGTTTTCTAGTTCGTATGTGTGGTATTCTTCTCTGATGGGCTCTGTGTATCGCTGACCCTCATATGGATCTAAGGGTGCAATGAACCTAAGGCCATATATTTCAAATGTCATACACCTTTTATTTAAATCAACAATAGTAGAATTATTGAAGGCCCAATCAATTCCTAACAGCGCAAGGTAAGGGCAACTGTCATCAACTATCTCAATTACTTCAAAATCTGAAAATGTTCTTACTCTGTCGATGTCCATAGGGACATTCTCCAGTTGTCCAAATGGGTTGACAGCTTGTTGATTAGCCATCCTAATCCTGATAGGGGAATAGATCAACTTCAGTTTTCCCATTAGTGCTCAAATTTTCTTTGTCATGACATTGACCTCCGACCCTAAGTCGAGGACCACATAGTCTATGTCATACTCTCCTATTTGAGCATTCAAGTGTAATTATTTATTTGTTCTCCTTCTCTTAGATAGATGATGTACTGCTTTTCTTAGTGAAGGGTCTACCCTTCCTATCTCATACTCTCTGACCAAATTTTGCAGTTCTTGTATGAATTTTCCATCTTTAAGCAGCTCTATAAACGTATACAAGAAACTGACAAGTTTACTTACCTCTTTTCCATCTCTGGGTGAATCAGACTGATCGAATCCTTGATTCATTCCATATTTTCTTATTTCTGGTCATGTCTTTGATGAAGAAACTTGATATGCTTTGAAATCTTGCCTTGCTTCCTCAAAGATTTGCCTTTCCTTCTTGGCATCAAAAATTTGGGTCTTCTCTACAACTTTCCTGATTCCCGAGTCTTGTGTAATCTTTCCTTGGGTCATTCTATCCTCTCCTATAGTAGTGCCTCCTCAAGTGATAAAAATGACTCTAGGGTCGACTCCATGGGGTTCTACTTTGATTAAATGTTTTTGCAGGTTCTGCTAAGGTCCTTGTCTTTCCTGAAGCTTAGCCAACAATATTGGACATTCCTCAATAACATGCTCGAAGGAGTTGCAATAATTGCAAGTGGTACAAGGGTTTAGACAGTCCCTTACTAAGTTTCCTGGTTGGGCACAATTATAATATATTATCTATCCTTGGCCTCGACCCATACCTCCTCCTCATCCTCTTCCTCTGAATCCACCGTGAGGATTGAAGTTTCTTCTTCCTGGAGAGTTGTACTGCGTAGTATTTCCTTCTTGTTGTACTTTGCCCTGAATTTTGTAGATGTATATTGACCTTACATGCATGAGATCATAAGCCCTACAATCTCTATCATCATTCCCTACTGCCTTACAAAATGTGCAATACAATTTTGTGGGTGTCTGAACATATTTCTGCATGTAATAGCACTCACTAGGGCAATGCCAATTTCTCCATACTTCGCACCAGGTTAATGTGACTTGCTTCAAGGGGCTCAAAAATCCAGAAGCCAGTTATTCATGGAATAGGGGACAATTCTCCTTGTCATGGCCTTCCAATTTTCATCTGATACTCTAGATGTCTTCTCTTTTGTCTTTTCCCTTATCCTTCTTCATGTCTTCAACCTGCAAAGACAAACTAGTCAGCTGACTCAAGATCTGGCTCATACCTGAGATGGATTCTCCCATAGGGGTTGATTCTAACTTCATGGAAATCTCTAATGCCTTAGCCTATGAAGCAATATTTCATTGCATCAGAGGAACTCTGATGTGTGGTAAAAGAGAAGCGATGAACCATTCCTTGTTCTTCTCATCTGAGATCTGGAAAGTCAGTCGGCCTGTTAAGGTCTTGAATCTCTGATCGAACTCCCAAACATGTTCGGCTACCTTCTGCTTGATATCTTTCAGCTCTGTAATACATTGTGACTCCGGATTAGGTTTCTTGAACTCTTCAATTAGCATGTTCTTGATCTCCTTTAGTGGCTTAGGATGCGCAAGTCCTTGGACAAACTTCATGTACCAACTTAGCACACGATCTCTCAGAGTAGTGCTAAACTGGTTTCTTTTAACAGCGTCATCAGTGAAATTTTTAATCTTCCATACACCCTCACAGAGAAACCAGTGTTGATCAAGATCTTCAGATCCATCTCCCCTAAAGATAGGGAGCCTCATCTCATCTTCCATAGATCTTCCTAGGTTTCCTATCTGAGTATATGTCGAACTGCTAGTAATAGTACTCTGAGGCATCTGGTGACCCTGCCTATTCGGATTACTTAGTGTTTTTGAAAAAACAGGAGGATTAATAGTACTTACTTCAGTAGTCTGTGCAGTTCCTGAGGTTTCTGGCTCATCCTGGTGAAGTTCTTCAGCCTCCCCTTCCTCCTCTCTAGAAATTTCTGAATGCTCTTAGTCTGTCATATCTTCCTCTTCTCCATTGTAGAAACCCTTGTACCCATAGTTATGCTTGAACAAGTTCACAAGATGGACTTCTCTGAACACTCTCCCATTGCACGTATGTCCATCTTATGTGTCATTGTTGTTGTTTGAATTATTGAACATTAGCCTTTTCTAATCCAACCAATCTACTGTATCTTCAAGATGTGCTTTTCATGCAAGAGCATATTGATCCTCAACTTCAGAAAATGTAAAAATTTTCCTCTAGTTCCCCTGAAGAAGTATCTCTCAGTTTGGTTATATGATTCTACTCTGTCAACAACAAACTTGGTGATATACCCTCCAATGGTTCTATCAAACCAATGATCTACTGCTCAAGACAAGGCATTATCGACTCTCTTGACCTTCTCGATCAACACCAATGTCCAAACCATAGGAGGTCTAGATTTGATCTCAAACTGGGTATCTGCTAATCTAGCCAACCACTCAGACAACTCCTGATGGATTCCTCCAAAAAAGATCTCATGTATATCAGTGAAGATATACCTTCCTAGCCAATCCTGTGTACTTAGATTAGGGTTCTTGTTCTAGGCTTCAACGAAGTCTGTTTCTTGTTCCTCTATCCATTTCTAAATCTCTGTCTTTGATGGGAACCACCTTGACATTCCCTCATAAATATTTCGGTCCCAAAAATAGAACCATTTGTTGGCACAGGGGCAGACCTAGGGTTCAGCTCCAAGAGCGCACCAACAAGCCTTAACTATTGGCCCTTTCGACAACACCTATGAAGCAGATGCAGTCTCACCTGAAGTAGCTAAGAGGGGGTTGTAAGACAAATATGTATACAACAAGGGGAATATCAAGTGGATCTAATATAGAATAATACAATAGGCATAAATCACTATCATCTTAGATCTACTCCACACAACTACAGATCTGATCTAACACAACAATGCAATTAACAATATAACAATGATAGAGATCCAAGCACCAATCACACATACGACACCAAGGATACATGGTTCACCCTCTCTCTAGGGATACATCCACATAACTGTGCGTATGATATATTAAGGTAAAGCATACAGTTCTTGTCTGCACTCTCAGTAGCAGATCTTCTTTCTTCTCTCTCTTTATCTCCCCTTCCTACGCACCCAGCTGCAAGACTTGATCTTCGCACCCAACTGAAGATCTTACAATACCAGAAGGATCTTGCACTTATCACTTCTCTCCCACAATACAATAATCGCTCATATCAACAATACAACTAGATTGAAAACAATATCGTACCAACCTAACCCAGGTCATTTAGACCTTTATTTATACATTACAATAGCTCATTGACAACCCTAGGTCCAAACCTAGGTGCAAAACCCTGGATGCCAAAATCCTAGGTGTCTAAAACCCGAGGTCAACTTGACCTGCGTTTTCTAGGATTTTCCAACCTGTCTTTCCTTTCTTCTCGCACGATGCTCCAAAGCATCTAACAGTGGCTTTTCCCGCTTGTTGAACTGTCCATGATCCTTCTTCCTTGCTGATATGTCATCCTTGATCTCCTCATCCAATGACTTGCTTCTCCTTGCTTCTCTCTATCTTTTCTGCTCTTTTTCTCACTTCGACCCAGTAACAGTCACTGTGTCTTCCGTGAAGTTTTCATTTCACCTTTTCTTCCTTGATCTTCGCTTTCTTTCCTAACCAAAGGCTAACAAAGGCCAATGCACACAAACATGATATAATGGCTGAAAAGGCACCTCCTAAACTAAAGTAGGTATGCCTCACCCAAGAGGGGCCTGAGACTCCCTTCAATAGAGTGGAGGTATCATAATGAGTTATAAGGGCCCTCGTGGGCTTAATAGCGCAATCAGTTAGATCCCCCAGAGAGGTAATCCTCCATAAAGGTTGTGTGTTGTACGACCCTTATCTAACTCAAGGTACCTATAGAATAACCCCTACAAGTAACCTATGTGGCTACCTATGTCAAGCAACTAGATTCACCATGATATAACCAATACGTAGGTGAGCAGTCACAAGTCCAGTCCACCATATGGGTAGGGTAGAAAAGATAGAAAATTTGAAATAACTGTCTCTCACGGAGGTAAAGGTACTAGAAATACCCCTAGATACAAATAGAACCCAAGAAATATCTCTAACTCTAGGAAGTTATTAGAGGGATATCTCTGCAACCAACTTCGCACGACCTCATGCTTAACTCAGGTGTGAGCGGAGCCTCTTGACATCACCGATTACACAATGGGTTTCACCACTCCCTCGTCAGACACATACATTGATTTTAATAGCCTTGGAAAAGTTTACTCACAAAATCCTATTCCAAGGCTCTAGGTCCTACACTTGTTTGTGAACCCTGAAAAATAAAGTTGTTTCTGATCAATTTTAATTAATAAGCGTTAATTTTAATGGCTTCTGTTTACTCAAGAGGTGTGATCATGAAACTAATGGTATTAAGAATCAACATATAAAAAGAAGAAAATATAAAAACACTGCTAAGTACTAGTCTTGAATTTCAAATAGATGGTAAGATTATAAATTCAATTTTTCCAATGCAATCTCTACAATTTCAATACAGTGAAATATTTCCAAAAGAATCAAAATCAATGCAGAGTAATCAAAATTGAAAATTCCATAAGTATGATGCAAGTAAAAATATTTTTGTATTTTCGATATAATGAAAGGAAAATGCAAAGAATGAATAACAACCTCATAGGTAGGCCCTATTGCAAGAAAAAAGATACAAGCCAAGTAGTATACCAAGAAGCAACTACTTAGACCAGTATGCAAGGACAACCAATGAAAAATATGACAAGAAAGAAGTTCGCACAAAAATTCAATAATAAAAAGGATTCCTATCACTCTGTATGAACTTAACAATCATAATAGGGACCCAAGAAGACTCAACAACCAACAAAACTCACCCAACAAACACCAAAATAAGCCAAAAATACTTAAGAGATGATGTATGGGACTGTTTGAGCAACAAGCGCATATATATGCTCCCTAAATCTAGACAACTCGCATATGTATGTGTCTGTCAAGGTAAAAACCGTGTATACCAAGAAAAACATTGTCAGGGAAAGGGTTAAGCCAAGAAACGCATATGCAAGGTAAAATATAGGATGTCAAGCAACATGCAACAAGGAAACTTAAGAAAATAGAGAGCAAATCAAGGAGAAAAAGACTCAAAACCCCAAAAAAGGAGATCTCTCCAGCGGAGTTGCCAATTCTATTATGAGGAAAATATCTCTATGGCTAGGGGTAAACCACAACAGATGGAACAACACCCAGAAATAAAGTCTAATATCAAGTATACTATATAAATGAAGTTCTAACAAGACAAGGCTAAAATTCTACCTCGTCCGGACGTTCGAAGAAGACCATCGTTGAGCACGTGACCCAAAGCTTTATACCTGCAACTTGTCCTCAAAAAACAAGATATGCAATAATATGGTGATAATATATGATGTCAACATATCAATTAGCATAATCCATTAACATACATGACAAATAATCCCATGGAATAGTAATTCAAATAT
>ML791961.1:177905-191629 GCA_009831015.1 Picea engelmannii
GTACTGCAAAGCATTGGACCATGTGACAAAATATTGTCATCAACTGATAGCAAAATGACAGGAAAGAGGGAACCAAAACTAGAACTAGAACCAAAACATACAGATGATAGTTGTCGAGAAGCAGGATGATCAACCCAAAATAGCAGTGGTTACACATGGAAGAGCTATAACTAGGGAATATGCAATGAAAAAAGGAAAGGGGATTGAGCAATGGGTAAGGAAATAAATTGAGCCTAGTCCAACATTTAACCCCCATAAAGACAAAGAGATGTATCGACAAGCCAGGAAGGAGATACTATGACTAGAATTGATAGAATCTACCTCGGCTACACCACCAGTATATGATATTCCATCAGTATATGATCGCACCATTCTAGAGAGATCAACCAGAAAGGTAAGCACTTTGAAAGATTTTATAAAAAGTTGTTTAGAATTGATGAAGGATGAAACATTGTTGGATACCTTGCGTGGTATGATCAATCATTTTAGGCAAGAAGGTTTAATTGAAAATGTGAATTCTAAAGGCATACCATTGAACCATCTGTCTCCCTATGCAAGCATCTCTGTAGCAACAACAATGGTCTGTTCTAAAATTAAGAACTCAAGTGGCCCAATCCTGGCCATCCTGGCACCATCAAAATTTAGGGAAAATTGTTTTTCCATCTCTATGTTGTAACCTTGTAGCTTCTCATAGAAGTTGAGATATCCAACCTTATGAAAAGTGACGCAGACGCCCACCCGGCACGTCCGCTCTCACCAGGACCTTATTTCCCTTAGGCCCGAAGAGCTAAAATGCTCTTCCAAATCCCTTTCGGGACTTTATCACCCACAAAATGCTCTGTATGACCTCCCTTCTCAAAATCGGGAAGTCGGACCTCGCTAGATCGCGAGCCCTGCGCTCACGGAATCGGGTCTCACAAATCCCCGAAACCCGATGGAATACCCACTTCACGCCTTCCTCGTCTCCTATCGGGAATTACCCTATCGGGAAATCGGTACTCATGCGGTCATGAGTCACTGCTCTCATGAATCTCTGATTCCCGAGCTCCGATGCCACCTGTCCTCTGCGTTGTCGCCTGGACCCCACGATTTTCGGCTAAATCAGGAAATCGTGTTTCGGGAATTCACAATTTCTGTTGCATCGGTCCACAGGACCTTCCAAGTCTCGAACTCCGATATGTGATGCCACCTATCATCTGCTCATGACAAGACTCAATCCTCTGACACCTGGAACCCACTAGGCACTTTTAACCCTGTCGGGAAATCGTGAATCGGAATATCGCGATTCTTGTTGTCAATGTACACAGGACCTCCAAAACTCCGAACCCCGATGTGCAATGACACTTTTCCCCCTATGACACCTTCCGGGGCCCACAACTCTGACTGTCGGGCTATCGCGTTTCACGATATCGCGATTCCTGGGGTGATGATTCCTCTGCCCTTAGAAACCCTGAAATGCCGAACTCCGATTTCACTAGATCCTCGGACACACGTCCTGCGGATAAACGGCTCCGATCGCATCGGGAAATCGCTAATCACGATTTCAACGTGCAAAGTCCCTGTCTCCGGAATCCTGATTCTCTGATTAGCGATCCTCGGGATCTCTTGCCCCGTGCCCCTGTTGAAATCAACGGTTGCTATCTTTTCGGGAAATCGCTGGTTGCGATGTTAGGCACGAGACTCTTGTCTCTGGAACTCCGATCCTCCGATGAGTCGGGTCCTGATGACTCCCGTTCTCCTCCCCTGAACGCTAAGACTTAACCTGTGTGCAACTTTCCCAGATCTGACGGCAGACGGGAATTCACAGTTTTCTCTTGCGAATCATGACCGTCGATTCTCCTTCTCGAGGATTTCCTGGGATGGCTAAGAGTTCCTTCTAAGGACTTGCTTTCCAAGCCTGCACCTGCAAACTCTGCTTGATCTCTCCTCGATCCAACTTCCTGTGTTCTCTTTCTCGATATTACGAAGGTGCTAAACCTCCTGATCTTGTGCGCACTGCTGCGCTCAACGTTCATCAACTTTCCAAGTGTTGAATCTTTCAGACTCTGCGCACTTCCTATAGCAGCAGTCATCTATCTCCTGTTCTCAGACTAACAACTGAGACTTCTTCTTCTTCAGCCTGCACCTCTCTTGCACGGATTCAACACCCCAAATCAACTTCTGGGCAAATAAGAACAAAAGTTCAACTACTGAGCCTTCATCGACGCACTCCTTGTGGATGAATTCAACTGCACATCTTGCAAGAATCTCCTGGCTCAGATAGAGAAACAATTGAAACTTATTCTCTCCTCTCTCAGACTTCAGTTAAACCCTGAAATCCCATGCACAACGTATACAAAGCAAATGCATATCCAGAAAAACAAACATTCATGAGCACATAACAAATCTACACAGAGAAAAACAACACCAGCCATGAATTTGAATCAGAACTTCATTCTATTAATTCAACATATATACATGGGTGTTCTTCATAGATTTATCTTCTTGTTCTTTTCTTCTGAATGAAGGATTCTAATGTTACAATAATACAACTGAGGGTGTCTATATCTGTTTTCCCTCTCGACTCTAAAACTATTTAATTTGGAAATAAAATCCTATCTACCTGCATTAAATCTATTAAATGCTTCCTATCTATTTCAGACAAGAGCGTATGGCTCGAGGTCTGATACAAATATAAAGGAGCTCCTTCATAAAGGATCATTTAAGACTTGCGCTACAATCCCAAATAACTTTTCAAAATTTTGGGTTTGTTTATCCAGCTGAACTTTCGCTTGATGTGCTGGATCGCTTGCTGAGTTGGCGATGCTCCTGCATCATACTCCTCGGCTTGAAAACTTTCATGGGATCCTATCCATGAGCTCCTGCACGGTCTATCCATGCTTTTGATTGACTACTTATGTCTCCTAGCTGGCATCTTCCACTGGACAGTTCTTCCATTTCACCAGATACTCAAAATATTTCTTCCGTCTGGTTCTTTTGCTGACTCTTTTGTCTAGTATACTCTCCATCTGTGGCTTCTCTGCAATCGAAATCTGCTTCTGCCACTGAATTGTTGGTTGTTTATCATTTCCAGCTCCTGCTTCCTCAGCCTTATATGGATATAAGTCTGAAACATTGAATGTCGGAGATATTCCGATGTCATCCGACAATTCAATTTCATAAGCGTTTTCTCCCAATTTCTTCAGGACTCTGCATGGCCCAATTTTCTTCATCTTCAGCTTGTTGTATGTTCCCCTTGGGAACCTTTATTTCCTTAGATGTGCCAGAACTAGATCACCAACTTTGAATTGAATTTGTCTCCTATGTTGATCCTCTCTACGCTTATATCCCTGGTTTGATTCCAGCAATCGCTGCTTCACCCTTCTGTGAAGTTCTTCCATTGCCCCTGCGAATTCTTCAGCGCTTGCGCTCTTTGTCATTATCTGATCTGAATCCCTCAGCTCAGATAGTCCTCTTGGTTTCCTGCCATATATAATTTCAAACAGACTTTTACCTGTGCTCCTATTCACTAAATCGTTGTAAGCAAACTCTGCCTGTGGCAACACATTGTCCCAGCTGCTATGGTGCTTTGTCACCAGGCTTCCGAGTAAGTCTCCCAAACTCCTATTCACCACCTCTATTTGCCCATCTGTCTGAGGATGATAGGTAGAACTAAACATCAATTTAGTTCCCATATTCTTCCAGAGTGTCCTCCGGAAATGTCCAATGAACTTTGTATCCCTGTCCGATATAATGCTTCTAGGTAAACCATGAAGTCGAATGATCTCCTTTAAAAACAAGTTCGTGATGTGAGTCGCAACGTTGGTCTTCTGGCATGGAATAAAATGTGCCATCTTTGAAAACCTATCCACCACCACAAATATGGAATCAACCCCTCTCTGCGTCCTTGGCAAACCTAATACAAAATCCATGCTTATCGCCTCCCATGGCTTCTCTGGTATGGGCAATGGCTGATAAAAACCTGCATTCTGCTTTCTCCCCTTCGAATGTTGGCAAATCCTGCATCTGTCAACAAATCTCTTGACCTCTGCTCGCATGCCTAGCCAAAAATATGATTCGCTCATCTTTGCAAATGTTTTGTCCTGGCCAAAATGTCCTGCTAATCCGCCACTGTGCTTTTCTTTTAGCAGGTTCTCCCTCATGGAGCAATTCGGAATGCATAACTGATTTCCTCTGAATAAAAGTCCATTCTGGATCATGTAATCCATCCACGGGCTTCTGTCTCTGAGAACTGGATTCTCAGTTGCCTCGTATTCCTCTGCAAAATCAGCATCACCTGCATACATGTCCTTAAGGTTTTCAAAGCTCAACATCTTGACTCTGAACTCCTGCAGCAACAAACACTTCCTGCTCAAAGCATCAACCACTTTGTTAGCAGTCCCTGAAATGTGTTTAATTACAAATGTAAAACTCTGCATATACTCTACCCATTTAGCATGTTTCTAATTTAGCTTCTCCTGCTGAGTCACAAACTGTAATGCATGATTATCACTATACAGAACAAACTCTTTTGGGATCAAGTAATGCCTCCACTTCTTCAACGCCTGTATGATAGCATAGAATTCTTTATCATACGTTGAGTACTTCACCTTTGCCTCATCTAGCTTCTCACTGAAATATGCAATTGGTCTGTCCTCCTAGCTCAAGACCTCTCCTATGGCAAAGCCACTTGCATCACATTTCACTTGGAATACCCTTGCAAAATCCGACAACACCAAAACCGACTGTTCGGTGATCTTTCGCTTCAACAGATTGAAGCTTTTCTCTGCCTCTTTAGTCCAATGAAAATATTTATGTCTTTTCTTGACTGTGTCCATCATTGTTGTGCTAATTCCACTGAAGTTCCTAATGAATTTCCTATAGAAACTTGCCAATCCGTGGAAACTTCTCACCTCGAAAACATTTCTCAGTGATGGCCAATTTTTAATCACCTCCACTTTACTTGGATCCATCTTCAATTCATTCTCCAATATGACAAACCCCAAGTAAATGAGTTCTTTCTTCATAAATGAATACTTCCTCACATTTATCAACAACTTCTCTTGCTGTAGCTTCCTCATTACTGCAGCTAAATGCTTCAGATGCTCTTATTTTGTCTTACTAAAAATCAATATGTCATCTAAATAAACAATGACAAACTTACCAATGAATTCCTTCAGCACTTCATTCATCAGCCTCATGAATGTACTCGGTGCATTCGTCAAACCAAATAGCATGACTATCTATTCGTACAACCCTTCGTTGGTTTTGAACGCTGTCTTCCATTCATCGCCTTCCCTCATGTGAATCTGATGGTATCCTCTTTTCAAATCAACTTTTGAAAAAAATTCTGCTCCGCTCAAGCAGTCCATCAAGTCATCCATCTGTGGAAATGGAAACCTGTACCTGATGGTTATCTTATTGATGGCTCTGGAATCAGTGCACATTCTCCATCCTCCATCCTTCTTTGGAATCAGTACCATTGGAACGACACACGGACTTAAACTCTCCTTGATCAGCCCTTTATCCAGCAGTTCCTGCACCTTCCTTTTGACTTCCTCATTTTCCTGCGACGTCAATTTGTACGCAACTTTGTTTGGCAAACTAGCTCTTGGTATGAGGTCTATATGATGGCTCACGCTCCTCATTGGCATCAACGAATGAGGTAATTCATCCACCACTATATCAGTGAACTCTTCCAATAGTTCTTGAATTTCCTCGGGCAGATCATCCACTCTTGTGTTGGTCAAAACAACTTTCGGTTTTCTGACCACAAAGAATTGTGGATCTTCCTTCTTCTTTACTTCTGCCAGAAGTTCCTTCCCACTCATGAGAAGTATCCTGTTGTTCACTTCCGGTTTCACCTCCTTATATTTTATTAGAAGTAACATGTGTGTTCTCCCATTCTTCTCCAAAGTGTGCGTATTCATTTTCCCATCATGAACTATGTTTTTGTCATATTGCCATGGTCTGCCTAGCAATAAATGACATACATCCATAGGAATAACATCACAAAGAATTTTATCATTATATCCTCCTATCTTGATGTCAACTAAGCATTGTTTAGTGACACTCACCTGATGTCCCTTCTGTAGCCATGATACCTTGTATGGACTCAGGTGATCAGTCGTTTCCAACTCTAATTTCTTCACCATCTCGGTTGAAACGAGATTGTCTGTGCTTCCGCTGTCCACAATGACCTTGCACTTCCTATATTTGGTCTTGCATGCAGTTCTGAACAGTATGCTTCTCTGAGCTGTGTCCTCCACATCCTTCTCGGGTGTTAAGAGAACTTTACGCATCATTAATGACCTTTCGTCTTCTGCGTCTTCTGCTTCAGCTCGCCTCTGTGCCTCGACGATGTGAGCTTCTCCTTTATCTGTCTTCCTATCTGGACAATCAACTGCCTTGTGTCCATTCTTCCCACATGTGTAGCATGTGATGATTCCTCCTCGGCCTCTTCCTCTACCTCTGGTACGAGGAAAAGTATTAGCATCAGCGTATCCTCTACTCTATTCTGCCTGCTGCATTCGTTGTTCAACGTGTTGGCCTCGCTGAGAACTTCCACCTCTTTCCATTCTGGTCTGAGGCTTCTTCCAGTCATCCTTAGATTTCTGGAACCTATCTTGGGCAACTGATTTACCTTTCGGCTGGCTCTTGCCTCGGCCTCGCTGTGCTGGATTTCGGCTTAGATTTTCTTCTGCCTTCAATGCCATCTGATACGCATCCTCCACCATTCTAATGGTTGTCATACTCATCTCGTCCTGGATATCGTATCTTAAGCCATTCATATATCTGGAAACTTTTTCATCATCTCTCTCCCGATGACCTTCTCTGATATTGAGCTTATAGAATTCTTTGGTATACTCCTTCACCATCATCAACTTTTGTCTCAGGTTCTGCATTCTCCTGAACAGTGTGATATGATAATATCTTGGGATGAATTTTTCCTTCATCTTCGCAATCATTCAATCCCAGCTTTTGATCTTTTGTTTTCCTTTGGAACGTCTATCTGCCTGAAGCTCGTCCCACCATAATGTTGCGTGTCCCTTCAGTTTGGTAACAGAATGCCTAATCTTCTTATCTTCTTCGATTTATTCATAATCGAAGTAAGTTTCAAGAGCTCGAATCCAATCCAGAAGCTCTTCTACATCTAGGCTCCCTTCATAAGCTGGAATGTCCATTTTGGTCTTTGAACTCATCCGGGCGATAGCTTTTATCAATCACTCATTGGCTGCATCTTCGGCTGCAACTTCTCCTTGTTGTTCGGCTTCAACTTCGCCTTCAGAGTCACTTAGATCTCCAGCATTTGTTGTGCGTCTCTGTGTTGCTTCCATATCTTCTAATCTCGCTCTGAGATCACGTATCTGCCTCTCCATCTCTGGATTCCCTGTCGGCCTACCTCTTCTTCGCACATCCCTATCTTCTGGATCAGGCGATTGTCTCTCCCTTCTCAGCGGCATGGTGAATCTTCTTTTCTCCTCTGCCACAGAAAACAGAGAAGTTTCTCTCGCTCTAATACCACTTGACACAGATACCCACCCGACACATCCGCTCTCACCAGGACCTTCTTTCCCTTAGGCCCGAAGAGCTAAAATGCTCTTCCAAATCCCTTTCGGGACTTTATCACCCACAGAATTCTGTGTATGACCTCCCTTCTCGAAATCAGGAAGTCGGACCTCGCTAGATCGCGAGCCCTGCGCTTACGGAATCGGGTCTCACAAATCCCCGAAACCCGATGGAATACCCACTTCACGCCTTCCTCGTCTCCTATCGGGAATTACCCTATCGGGAAATTGGTACTCACGCGGTTGTGAGTCACTGATCTCATGAATATCCAATTCCCGAGCTCCGATGCCACCTGTCCTCTGTGTTGTCGCCTGGACCCCACTCTTTCTAGGTAAATCGAGAAATCGCGTTTTAGGAATTCGCAATTTCTGTTTCACCGATCCACAGGACCTTCCAAGTCCCGAACTCCAATATGCTATGCCACTTGTTATATTCTCACGACGAGACTCAATCCTTCGACACCTGGACTCCACTAGGTGCTTTTAACCCTGTCGGGAAATCGCGAATCGGAATATCGCGATTCCCGTTGTCAATGTACACAGGACCTCCAAAACTCTGAACCTCGATGCACGACGACACTTGTCCCCCTATCACACCTTCCAGGGCCCACAACTCTGACTGTCGAGCTATCGTGTTTCGCAATATCGCGATTCCTGGGGTGATGATTCCTCTTCCCTCAAAAACCTCGAAATGTCGAACTCCGATTTCACTGGATCCTCAGACACGCGTCCTGTGGATCAACGGCTCCGATCGCGTCGGGAAATCGCTAATCGTGATTTCAACTTGTAAAGTCCCTGTCTCTGAAATCCCGATTCTCTGATTAGTGATCCTCGGGATCTCTTGCCACGTGCCCCTGTTGAAATCAACGGTTGAGATCTTTTCAGGGAATCGCTGGTTGCAATGTTAGGCACGAGACTCTTGTCTCTGGAACTCCGATCCTCCGATGAGCCGGGTCCCGATGACTCTCGGGCTCCTCCCCTGCACGCTAATACTTAACCAATGTGCAACTTTCCCAGATCTGACGACGGACGGGAATTCACTGTTTTCTCTTGCGAATCATGACCGTCGATTCTCCTTCTCGAGGATTTCCTGGGATGGCTAAGAGTTCCTTCTAAGGACATGCTTTCCAAGCCCGCGCCTGCAAAATCTGCTTGATCTCTCCTCGATCCAACTTCCTGTGTTCTCTTTCTCGATATTACGAAGGTGCTAAACCTCCTGAGATTGCGTGCACTGCTGCGCTCAGCGTTCAACAACTTTCCAAGTGTTGAATCTTTCAGACTCTGCGCACTTCCTGCAGAAGCAATCATCTATCTCCTGTGCTTAGACTAACAACTGAGACTTCTTCTTCTTTAGCCTGCACCTCTCTTGCATGGCTTCAACACCCCAAATCAACTTCTGGGCAAATAAGAACAAAAGTTCAACTATTGAGCCTTCATCGACGCACTCCTTGCAGATGAATTCAACTGCACATCTTGCAGGAATCTCCTGGCTCAGATAGAGAAACAATTGAAACTTATTCTCTCCTCTCTCAGACTTCAGTTAAACCTTGAAATCCCATGCACATCATATACAAAGAAAATGCATATCCAGAAAAACAAACATTCATGAGCACATAACAAATCTACACAGAGAAAAACAACACCAGCCATGAATTTGAATCAGAACTTCATTCTATTAATTCAACATCTATACATGGGTGTTCTTCATAGATTTCTCTTCTTGCTCTTTTCTTCTGAATGCTGGATTCTAATGTTACAATAATACAACTGAGGGTGTCTATATCCGTTTTCCCTCTCGACTCTAAAATTGTCTAATCTGGAAATAAAATCCTATCTACCTGCATTAAATCTATTAAATGCTTCCTATCTATTTCAGACAAGAGCATATGGCTCGAGGTCTGATACAACATACAAAGGATCTCCTTCATAAAGGATCATTTAAGACTTGCGCTACAATCCCAAAGCACTTTTCAAAATTTTGGGTTTGTTTATCCAGCTGAACTTTCGCTTGATGTGTTGGCTCGCTTGCTGAGTTGGCGATGCTCCTGCATCAAAAAGAGTCTCTGAAAATAGGATCAGATTTTAGCAAATTCATCCCTTGAGGCTTGAAATGTTCAATGTCTCCTCCTTTGTTATATTTCTTCATCTTCTCCATGGACTCCATCGCTACCAATGTATGATGGGATGGAATTTTTTCTTGGAAAATAGAAGGATGAAAAGAAATAATTCAAAACCTACAACAATTAGGGTTCAGGCCTACGGTTTAATGATGAATTCATTGCAAACAATATGGATGATAGAGTGTGTTCAATGATGGGAAAAATAGACATGGTTTCTCAAGGTAACAAACCTTAATTAATACCAAGTCAAGACTTTAAAACTAAATAAACATATTTGAAAAGACTATGACCTTATTCACATTAGTGAACACTAACAAGGCATTTGAAGGAATTGCAAGTTTAGAAGAATAAAACACAAGAATAAATGGACTACGCAATATTTCACCACTCTAATAGTCTTATTCAATATCGAATAAGGGAAAGAAAGAGATGACTCCAACAATTAATATTTCACTAGAACTTGGAAGACCAAGTGAGAAAGATTGCAAGAACAAGGGAAAACCAAAGAGGTATGTACAAGGAAAGTCCCCTCTTATCTATTTCCATTTTAAGAAAATGGGCCATGAGTTTGATGAGTGTTTTATTATAATCCATGTTTCTTTTGTGTATTGAGAGGCCATCATGTTGCTTCATACTAGAAGAAACAATCCTTCAACAAAAGGGTAGTGTTTTATTGAGAATAAGGATTCTAGGATCACTTCCTTAATCTATAAAAAAATTAAGAAGCGCTTGAACAAGAAGAAAGTACCAAATATCCTAAATAGTGGCAAGAGCTACTATAGCTATTACAAATTAATTGGACATAATTAAGGATGCCAATTGTTGGAGGCTATACCTCAAACATCGCCCAAAGAAATGGATAACAAAACTAAAGAGAAGGTGGATACCTAAGAACAATGGAAAAGAATGCATGGTTGCATCTATAGTGAAAGGATTAAAAAAATTCCAAGGAGATGCAATGGTAGAAGAAGACATGGTCAAGAAACTATTGGAAGCAATTACAAGTAAAGAAGAATCTCCTACAAAGATCCAAAACTACAAGGAGGAATCCTTGAAGATGATGTTATGTTGTCTTGAAGAACACTAGTTTGTAAGAGCCTTATAAAGGTAAACATGCCTTGCAAAAATCACCACTTCCATTAAATAACTAAGAAGAGAAACCATTCTACTCAAAGTAGAAGGAAAAGGAAGTTGTCATCTTGGCCAACAACACTTCATTGTCGTTGTCACCATTTAAAATGACAAGTTGTAGTGGAAACCATAGGCATTGAAATTTCCTCTCACTACATGAGGATAAAAGGTATGGAATATTGTAGAGATGGAGGAGCATGAGAAGCGACAACAACTCCTCAGCTTTCAATAGAGGAAGGGCACATAAATTGGTAAGGAAGCTAGAAGAGTTACATTCAGATTTAATCATATGATGTTTTCTTTGGCATATTTTTTGTTGGTTGTAGATACATAGGCTTTGTATGTACCTTTTACACCATGTTGTGGAGGCTAAATCAATAATGAAGGACAAGCTAAGAATACTAAAGGATTAACAATCAAATGTGGAAAACTAGAAATGAGCAGTGGTATTTGAGCATGGGTGTTCTCATCATCATGAGTTATTGAAACATCACGCATTTTCTAGTTCCACGTGCACATCCAAGAGAAGTAAGATGAAAATAAAATTCAAGGGTTTATTGATGTAGATTCATCAATTTAGTAAGAAAAGAGGAAAGATGGCAATAGGTGGAAATATTTTGAATGTGTGCAATTTTAGTCTCACTAGGAAACAAATATGTGAATTGTTTCATTGGATAGGCCATGGAATACCATCAACATGAGTCTGCATTGAGGAAGTAGATTTTACAAGTCTTTCATTTTCCTTATTAGAATTTGTGGGAGGTCAATAAGATTGTAGTTGAGAAGAAAAACAAAGTGTAGAAGAGGATAACTTCTATTGATTTGAACTTGTTGAATCATGAGGTACAATGAACATTCTAGAATCAATGTAAACTCTTTAAAGGAATTAAAGACATTGTATATTCAAAGACTGAAGCATAGTGTGAAAACCCAAAATTTCCCATATTCATAAAAAAAATCATAATGCATAATTCTGGCCTGAGCATTAAATCTTTTGTGATACTCAAAAGCCTCTCATTTGGGAGGTGTGATATGAAATGACCCGGGAAGAATATTGTAATTTTCATAATAAATAGTAAACTAAGTTAGGGAAGTGGATAAAAGAGGAGATATTAGGTTGAAAGGAGATTCAAATGTAATCCAGAGTAATTTCAAGGTTGGAGAGGGAGGTACCTCCACTCTCTACCCAAAAGGAAATCAACTAAGAAAAAATTGAAGGTGTAGCAAGGAAATCTAGAGCTTGGGAGCATGGAAAAAGGGAGTGTAACCATTTCTTGATGGCTTTCACTTCTCTACCTTTCTCATCCAAATATGTCATATTTTTATAAGTGATTTTGAAACATATAAATCTTAAAGAAATCAATTGAGCCAAAATGGAAATAGAAGGCTCAAGGAAACTTAATAAACCTTTTATAGTAGGGAACTTCATCTACTTCAAACCTTGATCATTACAAAGAAAATGTGCTCATCCTAAGTGATAAACACCATGTCTTTCCTCTAGGGATAAGACAACCCTGATTAGATTATTTGATTAATAATATCTATAAAACTCTTTATCTCAAGATCAAAATATTTCAAAAGATCTTGTAGAGAGAGCAATGTTTCTCTTTTCCTTGTAATTTTCTTAGCATCAATTGAGACTTGATTTCTATAATCTATGTTCATTCCAATGAGAAAATATATAGGAAAATTATTCTCCATGATTAAACCAATGGATACACCTTATCTTGCTCCAAAAATTGGCTCTAGCCCCTAGTGACACTGTCACTAATCTGCACAAATTTACAATAGTATTATGGATAACATTTCAAGTTCCACCAAAGGGCAAGAAATTCATAAATTATGTTGTTCCAAACCAAATCCCTCACTATAGTGAATTTGAATGTAAAATATTTTAATAATGACTAATTTTTCCTTTATCGATTCAATGTGATCCTTGAATGATTTCTATTTATTATTTATTCACCATGAGTAGTCTTAAGTTTGTCGATTTCAACATCTTTAATCTAGATATCTTACTTGAATGACTTTATTTTATATTTATTCAACCATATTGCTTAATAAATGTCCTTGAGTTAGGAAATTAAGAAAAATACACGCCTTTGAATATGATCTAGTGACATGTCAACAACATAATTATTTTCCTCTTGAGATTCCTTTCATTGGAAAAGTGACTCCATAGTTTGAAAATTAGGTATGAGAATTATGTGTTTTTAAAATTACATTTCAATGATTTAAGTAAATAAATATGGAATTATCCCTAGATGAATATTGGTATCCTCCATTAGATGTTTCTAGTATCCCAAGATATTCGAATGAGTTTGATCATGTGAATCTAGTTGAGCATGGCATAATTTTTCATCCTATGGTTAACCCTATTGTAATCAATGTTATTACTAGTATTCCACTTACGATAAACATTTACATGGTATGTAACTCAATGTGCAACAATAGTACTCAGATTCTTATAAGCTAAACCAACTTTGTTCTATCAAGTTGTAACACTACTTAGTACAATGGTTTTACTTCATTAATATTACCTTATTAGTATCACAATAAGATGATAATGATTAGTGTTACTCTTTCACACCTGTATTATGCTCTATTACTATTGGTATACTATCTAGGCATTATAGGGTCATTTTTGGAGTCAAATGACACATGCCAACAAGTGGTAGTAATGGGACACAATGTTGGTTGGAAGACCCCATAACTGATGTCATTAGACACATACTCAATCCTAAGGCCTACTGAGGAGAACAAACAACACACACTAATTAATATAGGAGTCAAGAATGCAAACAAACCTTCTCACAAAGAGGTGCTAGTTGGTGATGGAATCCAACATCGCAGGATCGATGCACAAAGGGGATGAGTTTCAGTGGGTGGGAAAGTTATGTTGACAAGCTGCTTAATGAACTTACGC